>CM068376.1:73592980-74022980 GCA_034769895.1 Magicicada septendecula
TTGCGTGGTAATTGCACTGATTCTGTGTTTAACAAACAAAAAAGAAATAAGCGCATATGGATTTAACTCATTTATTCTTTTTAACTCTTTTCTGAAGTTTGTTCGCAATGGATAAATTTTCTTAATCAGTTCCTTTTTATCTGCATTACGATATTTGTCACTATACTTTTTTAGTAACTCATCATACTGTTCATTTTTTTTTTTTTTTGTCCCGTTACTGTAATCTTTACTTTTAACGTTCCGTAAGGCAGGTAGAGACCGATAAACTTCAATCACCTCTAAAATGATCTTTCTTTCCTCCGACAGCGACGTAGCGAGAGCGAGACGATGTGCACTGGCTGACGAAAGCTGAGGAAATGAGCCGATATGATGCAATCTCGCCCATACACTATGCAATATTTTCCAGTTTGTGCAATATATTTCAAACATTTTTGAATTCACACAATACATTGTGCAACCCATTTTAGACCTTCAATCTAACCCACACACTGTAAATACTATTGCACTAATATTGATAGTATATGGGGAGCTTAAGTGTTTCAATGTAATGGTTTCCGTTAGACCGTTGTGTACGGCAACTGACTGCTGAGCTGCAGGTTCCGTTTGAATCGCAAAACCGACTTGCGTTTTTCGCCCCCAATGACGACAACGCAGCCTGTGAACATGAGACCTTGTGAAAAAACCCTAACTTAACAATGAACGGTTGAAGTCTAGCGCTGGCCACGGTACCTTCTGAACGGCTCACATACGGCGGCCGAAATCCTGAACACTTCGGTAGTACAAAAAGAATTCATTATAATCATAACAAACAACAAGGGCAACAGCAAACATTATATCCTGGAGCGACTTGTAGCCGGGTCATCGGGATGGAAGTGCCGTCGAAAGGGCGACTAAGTAATGCTGAAACTTTTGTTCTGTTATAATAATTTTTATTTTCTACACGTTTTTACTTTAATTAATGCAACGTAGTTTACATTACTTTTAGTACCCAACGGTAAAATAATTCATTACAGGTATATCAAAGCAAAATTATTACATACTTAACACAAGAGCACTGATAAAAAGGTTCGTTGGCCTAAGTGCACAGTTTAACTTCCGCTATACAGTCTAGTATCACTTACTTAAACACTGTACCAGCTTTAATAACAACGTGAAATCAACAAGGTCCTCACGTACGATAATTCAAGTTAAATGCGTCCACACGCAATAATAATGTCAATTATTAGGAGTTCCGCACTAATCACTTTCCACAAACACTGGATCCTCACTGAATGAATCGCCAACTGTAACTAACTAACTAAACCGGCCTCTGTTGTTTATATAAGTCCCGCAGAGGTTCCAGAATAGTTTTCCATCGTTTTGGCAGCCTGCCAGCATAATTTGAGTAGTTACAATTGCTCTCGAACAGTCCGGAAGGTCGTTGACCGCGACGCTGCACCTACTCGGCTAACCGAGAAACGTGTGGAAGGACGGTCTCGATTCTTCGGCAGCGTTCCGTAATTGTTGTCATAGAAATATTACAAATTTCAAGCTGTTATTTGGACAAACATTAAATTATAATTTACGAAGTAAATACTTCTAGTTAATAAATAAATTAATAGTTTGCCTCAAAAAAATTCTAAATTAATAGTAGCGTAGTAGTAGTAGTAGTAGTAGTAGTAGTAGTAGTAGTAGTAGTAGTAGTAGCAGCAGCAGCAGTAGGTGGTAGAAGTGGTAGTAGTAGTAGTAGTAGTAGTAGTAGGTGGTAGTAGTAGTAGTAGTAGTACTAGTAGGTAGTAGTAGTAGTAGTAGTAGTAGCAGTAGTAGTAGTAGTAGCTGTAGTAGGTGGTAGTAGGTGGTGGTAGTAGTAGTAGTAGTAGTAGTAGTAGTAGTAGTAGTAGTAGTAGGTAGTAGTAGTAGTAGTAGTAGTAGTAGTAGTAGTAGCAGTAGTAGTAGTAGTAGGTGGTAGTAGTAGCAGCAGCAGCAGCAGCAGCAGCAGCAGCAGCAGTAGTAGTAGTAGTAGTAGTAGTAGTAGTAGTAGTAGTAGTAGTAGTAGTAGTAGTTACGTCAAGAATAGTGAAAAACGTGTAGGGATAACATGTGAAAAAACACACACACACCACTAAGGGTTCGTAGGCGGCCGGGCTCAAGGAAATGTCAGGACAATCATTGTGTGAGGCACAGCAGGAAAACATTGTAAAACCTTGAATACAGAAATTAGAACAGAAGCATTACAGAACAAACACGTACAAAAATCTTATCGTTCCAGCGGGAAGGAAGACGAGCATACATATGAGAGGCGTATGTAAAATCTGTCGACTTACAGCATTCCGCGTGAACGACGTCCAGATCCGGAATCTCTACTCAGGTATACGTCCGCGTTCTCTTGTTTTTCACTAGTAAGGATCTAACGTCTGTGATCTTGAAATACCACTATATCACAGTATAGTACAATAACAGATGTCTAAACCGTCTAGAAATTAATCCAGATACTTGAGCTACATAACTCTTCAGAAGAGTAAGAAGACTACTGACAGTAACAGTATTGCAATTAACTTGTGCCCTCAAAAGTCAAAGAATTACACGTCTAATAATATTACTATAGGGTATAAAAAAATCATACAGAGAACTAACCATGAGCTAGTCCTACCTCTCCTCATGTTTAATGTTAGTA
The DNA here is from genome assembly GCA_034769895.1 of Magicicada septendecula. NCBI lineage: Eukaryota > Metazoa > Arthropoda > Insecta > Hemiptera > Cicadidae > Magicicada > Magicicada septendecula. Next base: position 73,595,634 of record CM068376.1, read on the forward strand.
TGAACAACAGATTCATAATAATATATTTGAAAATTCTAACCTAAAATAAAACGACCGTTCAGCGTCTGTCGAAAGTAATTCTGGAAAATGTAAGTTTGAACTGATGACAACACCGGGAAGATCTGTTTGCACGTATTCACAGAGTCGGAATTGTATTATGTGGTCGAACTTCCGAGACGCGTATTGTCATTAATCTGCGCAATTTCTGTGAGCAGTTCGGTCAAGCATCGGTACTCAAGCGCGCTGTAGTCTTTGGTGTGTCGTTATTTGAAATCGCCGAGTTTCAAAAAGTTCGTCAAACACGGTTTATGAATTTTCATCTCCTCTGGGGAAAGTTGCAGACAGAACGCCCGACGCTCTGAACACGAAAATATTGCGAAAGTTTCAGTTCGATAATTTTTGGAACACCATAATACAGGGCTTCAAACGAACGCTGCCCGTCGAATATTTTCATCTACGACGCGTACCTACCGGAGGATGTTCTGAGCGTTAGAATCCGTAAGTAAGCAATTAACAAAGTAACAAGAAATTAAACAACGATAATGGGAAAATATGGACTAAACAAAGAAATTATGAAACTAATTTTTTATTGCGTCTTTGACGCACGTTTTTGGAATCGTCTGTTTCAAATTTTGTGTGTGTATTCAGACTTTGAGGTTTAAACTTAATACATCATCAGTCACAAGAAATCATTAAGTTTGTTTAACACTTTTATTCAAATTACACTTAATGCTCAGATTGTATCAGTGGTGGGCAATCTTTTTCCACCATGTGCCGCTTTTTGTGACTTATTAGATTTATTTAATAAAACAGTTAAAGACAGGAAGACAAGTATTTTGTTTTATTTTCACATAACTGAGAGTAAGACAAAACATTTTTATTTCATAAAATTATAATTTAAAAACAGATTGAATTAGGTAAACAAGAATTTTGTTTAATACAAAGCTATCTTCAGCTACAAAGCGAACAAAGCTGTCTATTGTGGGTTCTGAATCTGAATGTTTTCTTGTAGATTCTTCTGTTTGTCTTAATTTGTGAACTGACACGTCACATAAGATTCACACATCCTACTTCAAATATTATTTTGTGATATGTTTTCTTGCTTTTAATGAAGGCATACTCTAAAAGTACGTAAAATTTAAACGTTCGAAATGCATTATACATTTAAAAGAAGTAACAAGATTTAAGAAAAACTCTTTCTTTATGTTACCGCGTTGCACTTAACATACCTTCGCGTGGACCTAATTGACACGGGTTGGCCACCACGGTTTACATAGATACAATAATCTATTCCACACTTTTCACAGTTAACAAAGATAACCAGCTAATAAACCCCTTAGGTTTACTAAATAGTAAATAAACGCTTAATATCATTTTGCACAAATTACAGCGCACAATTCTAGCGACATTAAACAACTTGCTAACTATTACCACGCGCCGGACAAGATCGTGAGAACTCGATCGGAAACATCCTGTAATGTGCTATTAGTAGTTCATTACGCCTCGTATTGTTATCTAATGCGCCATCGAGTTCACTGTGTCATCAATAGGGCCAGGATTTCATGTGTTAAAATTTCCATACATATTTATGGATTTGTGCAATATAAATCCAAAAATGTGCGCTAAAAATCATTAAGCAGAATCGGAAAAATAAATTGATGAGGACATATACCTGATGTAAGAAAGGCTTAAATGCCTAACATAAGCCCATGAAGTTAGGCGTTCATGATATTCGCTTATCAAAATATCATAAATTTATAGCAAATTGTCTGATATATTTTACTGTCTGCTTCTGCTATTCGCCCTGTTCAGTTGCAACACTTGAGAATTTTAGTTGCTGATACAGCTGACAATACAGTACTTCAGCACTGAATGAAATTGGAGGAACATGTAGCTAAGTCGTGAAACTCGATATCGCGATAGTTACCAAAGTGGGAATTATATCTAGCTTTCAGTCCAGTCCATAGTTTAAAACTATTTTTTTCGAAAACAATAGGACAAGACTCTAAAATATGTGAATTTGGTAGATCCCTGAAGATCTATATTAGATGTAGCTAAAAACGTAATAAAAATATTCACACTATGGCAGCGAAACTTCAAAAATATTTACGTTTCGTTTTTCACTAAAATATGCACATTTAAGAGAAAATATATATCTAAATAAGGTCTTGGTTATCGATAACGGGCATGAATTTGCTGTTTGTACTATTTCATTTTTCTATGTTTCCATGACAATTTCCAGTACTGAAGTCGGCCGGGAATAAGTCTTCCACGCCGTTAAACAGGGCTCCGAGGAATTAAAAACCCACCAGGTGGCTCAATCGGTATACGAAATCATCGGTCGCAGGGTCAAGACATCCACTGAAGATGAACTACGCAGTTGAACTCACAGAAGATAAAAGAGCACAGCCTGATACCACTACTAAGACAGGAAAGAAAGCAATGTTTTGTAGTCCCCGTCAACGCTTTGACCAAAAAACGTGTCATTTAAGAAATTGTCTGCGGTTGTTATACAAAGCTTTCTCTGGAACACAAGCATACGCAGAAACATTAGTCGGTAGATGTGAAAGAAAGAGAGAGTTTCTTATAAAAAACGTTAAAATAGGCCTATAAGTATTATATTAAATTTCTCTGTGATTCACTTGATGAACTTAACCTCCGTTAAGTTATTCGCTGTTTTCGGCTATTTAACGTAGCCTATAACGTCTCGTACGCCGGCATCAGTTCGGCTTTAATCTTGACGTTCAATTAACTGGGAACCTTTTTGTGTGAAAAATTTGCAACCAAAGAGTTCCAATTTACAATACTCACGTGTTTTTATATAATTCGTTAAACGAGTGTTAATTAAAGCCAGGCCGACTTAGGAACAGCAGTAAGTAGTAGAAAATTGAAATAGGTTTTTCGTTTTCCTAGTAAGAATGAACAGCATAAAAACCAACCAACCAACCGGCAACAGAAGCTGGGCAGAACTGCAAACACAATGGGTAGAACTGAAGGTAGCGAAGTTGTCCTGAAGAGAAGATAAGGAACTAGTACAATATAGAGAAGACTGGAAGAGTTTGGAAGATGTTCCGAGCTTCCGTGGATCCTTTAATCTTACATGAATTATTTATGATACTAATGATAGCGCTCATTAGAAACTATTCACACTTATAGGTGTATTATGTAAAACATATAACATCTATGAAATAGATGATACAGATTTCAGCGACAGCAGTGTCTGTGGTTTAAACGGACATCGTATTCATCGATTACTTCGCGTCCTCTTCTGCCCTAGGGATCTAGCAAGCAAATTTCATCAAAATTTCACAATTTTCTTTTTACAAATTTTAGCTTCATAAGTTGGCAACACTGCTGTTTACTCCTGAATTTAGAAACAGACTGTCGATTTCTTGTTATACCTTCCTGAAGAACACTTTGTATTTTGTGTTGTTGTGTGTTTATTGGTCAACTTTTTGTGAAATGTGTCGTTCTCAAAAAATATTCAAGAAAAGAAGGAACTTTGGGAAAAAGGTATTTCTATTAAAAAAAAAAGAAAATGTAAGTAGTGGTGAGAATTTGAGGTCCACCAATTAAAATCCTGAACGTAGCCTTTGCCCTCCAGGTGCTGGGAGTTGATGTAAATAGAGAAACTTTTACACATGTATTACATGCAACTTTTACGTAACAGTATTACATGTATTTATAAATAGATTTCTCTGTACTGCTTACAGTTGATTTGATATTAAATTTTATTATCAGTGAAACATGAAAAAATGTAAATATATATTTAACAATGTATAGAAAAATTATTTTATTACACATCACGATTTTATAATACAAAAATGTTCATAATAGGTTACATAATGTATGGTAAACAGTTTGTGTAGGTACGTTCAACGTTTTCTCATAAGAAGGTACACAAAGGTTGCTAAAATTACACGGGTCAGATAGTGCTTACCGGTTCCCCTTAAGTGACTTGAACACGGTAAACATGTATTATCTACATGGTTATCCTTCCTCTCCGATTTTTACTCCCTTAAAATTCTCTTTCTTTCAAAGATTAATCACCTCAGCTAATCTAATCTACTTATTCCTAAGGGTTCTAACTTCAGTTATCAATTCCTGTCTAACATACTAGGTGTCGAATGCAGCTAATATCTCTGTATGTTCTCCTTTAAAATCAGTATAAAAGCTTAGATATTAGAGTGTCTTCTAATAAGACATGTCTATCTTTATGACAATATAGGTAGCATTTATTTTTTAATGTATGGTCTAGACCTACAATACATACAATATTTATACCTTCTAAATACAGGTTGTAATGTAAATGGTGTCCTCACTATACATATTCGGATTTTGATAGTGAATACAACTAAAATTTTCCTATAAACTTAGGTCTAGAAACGTTTGGTTTCCATTTGGCCGCCATTTTGTGTTTTTTTTTTTTAAAGAAAACTTCATATCCCAAGAAGCGATTAAGATATCTTAATGAAATTTGGAACAGGTGTTTACAGTAATGTTCTTTAATAAATAAAAACTCGAGATTATTTTATGATTTCAAATTTCAAAATGACAGGCTTTAATTTTTTTATCACCAACATCTCTGTAAATTTTAATTTTATCAAATAACACGTTAAGCATTTTATTGTAAACACGATGGCGTGTTTGTTCAAATTTGGACAATTTGAACAATACTGGAGTGTCGGTTCCACCAGTATAGGAAACAATTTATTTAAAGTTTTTGCTATATTTAAAATTAACTCACTAATAGTAGTTTATAAGAAAGTAAAGGATGGCTTTTTAATAAAATTAATAACTTTTAACAAATTTAAAAGTTTAATTATAAACAATATTTTGTACACGTTTGACCTGCTATTGTGAAATCTGAAGAATACTTTTCATTAAGAATCGAGCTGCACACATGCTGGAACGAAACTAAAATGAAATACGGAAATATCTTTATACTAAAAACAGCAAATGGACGCAACGGAGATTATCATCGCAGGGGATAACGAACCATAGGATGTGGGATGTGCACAGAAGAATAATGTGATTGTGATTGCAAAATATTTACTTCTGCATTCACTGTTGTCAGATCCGATGGACGTCTGTTACGCTGCGGAATACTATACGGACTGGTTTAACCTAAGTACGGTTTGTTAAAAGTACCCGTAACTTGTACCTAACACATAGAGTAACTGTATTGTTTATTACGAACGGTGCGCGCTATTCAGCGATGACCGTCATTACCAAATGTGTGTGTGTGTGTGTGTGTGTGTGTGTTTGCGTGTGAAACGTAGAAGACGACCAATCGGGTAAGAATGCCGAGACTAGTTGGTTCAGTCACATCGCATAGAGTCAATTATATTTAAGGTATTGTACGGACTGGACAAGAGCTGGGTGGGTGAATGACCACTGCAAAACGAATGGGACAGAGCCATTCCTATCTGTATTATTTTTTATAAAGACTCCGATAATGACGACCGCTAGCTGGGCTCGGCTACAGTAAACTTTGTGTGTATGTGGGGGGGGAGAGCCGCGCGCGCACGCGTGTTATGTTCAGTCTGCCGATTTCTTGATGGAAAACAAGACGATGTGGTCCCGTACTGCTCGATCGCAATTAAACGTAGAATAATCAGTATGGAATGTCGCATATGATGAACTAGTAATATATTTCGTATTAATACTACTAGAAAATTTATTAACAATAATAGTATTAATAATAATAATAATAATAATAATAATAGGCTCCTCGTGCATCGAAATGACGAGCAATACGGCAAGAAAATGCACCTCAATTTTATGCTGCTGCCGGGAATCGAAGTAGCATCCGTTATTCCTGAACTACCTCGCCGATAAGCCTTACAAGCGTAATGCAAACTTTCCAATGTAACTTATCGTTTTGAATTAAGCAAAAATACAAGAATTCGTCTGTAAAGTGAAAGCGGTGTCTGCGACAGCGGCTGTCGCGAGCGTATTGAGACGCCGTGACTAATGTCGAAGCGCGCCGTCCACACGACACCGCTGATCGATACACAATGTGTATGATTGGCGGAAACAAGATGCGTGCATCGTTTTCGTTACACCTTGTCAAAGCATCGATGAGACGTGTGGAATTCGATATACGTGTTCGCGCGCCGCCACCGCCAACCGTTGTCGAAATTACCACGCATTCAATACTTCGACACTTTTTTTTAATAATAATCTTGCTGTATACGGGTAACTACGTATTGTTTGAAATTCAGATAAAATTTAAAATCGTCGGCAGCGTGCGTAGGGAGAGTTCCGCCAAGGCTATGAGTCGAATTTGTCGTCCGTCTACCATGGTCTCTGGAGCCGCCTTCCGCCTTTCACACAGCTTCCGTCTTCCAGGGCGTTCTGATTTTTCATCCGCAACATCCCTCCATGTTGTCTGATGTATACCGTTTCTTTGACTTTTTGTTCATTCCAATCCGTTCTCCAGTGTCTCCGGTATCAGCATATTTTTATTTCCTCTCCTGATACGTGAAAGAATTCAATCTTTCTCCTTCGATGTAATTTACTCGGTTATCTGCACCCCTTTTTTCCTCCACTCGTCTGTTTTTGAAACTCTACACCTCCTTCTCATGACGTACTTCTAGGATGCAGTACTATTGCTTTTATTATTCTTATTTATTGCGTAATTTGTGAATTCCAGTTTCAATTTATCTGCATTCTTTTAGTGCTTCCCGTTGTCTGCTTCACTCACAGAGATACTCCTCGTCACTACTACTACTCCACGGCGGTACAGCCCTGGCCTCCAGAACGACGTGTCTCAACTCCTCTCTATCCTGTCCGACTCTTCGCCACCTTCTGACCCACCAGTCTCCTCAAATCTTCATCTTCATCGTCCACCCATCTTCTTCTTGGCCTCCCTCTGTCTCTTCTTCCTCCTGATCCTCCATTGAATACTTTTTTCACTGACCTTTCCTCTGTCATTCTTTGTACGTGACCTGCCCACCTAATTCTGCCTTGTTTTATTACTGTGACGATGTCCGGTTCCTTGTATAGATCGTACAATTCGGCATTTGCCCTCATACGCCACATTCAGGTATCTAGTACACCACCTCCATATATCCTCCTAAGAATCTTTCTTTCCCATCTTCTGATCATATCTTCTTGGAGTGAGGTCATGGTCCAGGCTTCTGAAGCATACAATACTAATGGCCGCAATATGGTTTGGTAAATCTGGACCTTGGAGGTTCTAGAAATGTTTGTGGACTTTAGGACAGGAAGCAATGAAAAGTAGCACCTATTTCCCATGGCTAGTTTGTCGTGAATTTCCACTGGCATCTGATTTTTTGACGTCAAGAGGGACCCAAGATATCTAAAATTAGATCCACAACATCCCTTCATGTTGTCTGATGTATACCGTTTCTTTGACTTCTTGTTGATTCCAGTCCGTTCTCCAGTGCCTCCAATATCAGTCTATTTTTATTTCCTCTCGCGATATGTGCGTTCTACGTTAAATCTTTCTCCTTCGATGTAATTTACTCAGTTATTCTCCACCCCTTGTTTTCTCCCTTTGTCTGTGTTTGAAACTCTGCAGCTCCTTCTCGTGACGCACTTCTATTATGCAGTAATTTTTCTTTTATTATTCTTATTTATTGGGTAATTTTTAAATTCCTGTGTCACTTTTTCTGCATTCGTTTAGTGCTTCCCGTTGTCTGCTTCTCCCATAGAGATACTCCTCGTCACGCCTATCCGTTATTCCTACATACAGGCCTACTGTGGTTAAAAGATTCCAGTTAAGGACTGGCATCGTTTTGGCCGTCGCCAATCGCGCTCGACTATTTAATTTTAAAGACATGTTTCGACTACGTTTGATTTTTGCTCCAATCTTACCGTAAAAATTAACTAAATTTTAGACGAAAACGCCAAGGGCAAAGCAGATATTTGAATCTTACACATAATAGATTTGAGGCGATACCGAGGGATTACCGGTTAAACTTCTAGTCCAGTGATTCCCAAACTTTTCAGTCCGCGGACCCCCCAAAGAAATTAAAAATTTCACGGACCACGTCTGAGTTATGAAATAAAACAAACAGTAAATATATACACTCTTATATGTATTTTACTTAAAATGTATTAAAATCAAAATTCTCTTAACTTGCAAAATTATAATATGAATTATATCAAACATAGTGTAATGTGAACAATGAAGCTGCTTTTGAACAATTAGCTCTGCAGTATTAGGTTTAATTTCTGATAATTTCAATATTAAGTCACTCTCGACATCAAGTCAAGTTTATTTCTTAACTTTGCCAACCTTGGCTCTATCTTTTCAGCCACACGTGTCGAAATCCAGCTACTTAGGAGTAAAACCAGCTACACGAAAAAACGTTTTGCATAGATACAGTGCTTATACGCGAGATATAGCGCTTATAAGCAAGATACAGTGCTCATACGTGGACTAAAACAGCGCGTTCAGTTCTGCGCTCTAGTCAGTTCGGCTGACAAACAGATCTGCTACACAACATGATTTAAAGACATTATTAAAGCCATTAGTTTGAAATTACTTTTAGAAATACAATTAGTTTCAACAGAAACAAGTACAGGAATCTTCTACTAATTGTTTTAAGATTCTAAAATGTAGATTTTAGAGCATAAAAAATCTGAGAAAATTACGATATATTCTATTTTTTCTTAAAAGTGTCCGCGGACCCCCTGAAACATTGTCGCGAACCCACAGGGGTCCGCGGACCCTACTTTGGGAACCACTGAAAGTCGGAACTGCACACGTTTTTCCTGTTGCAAATGCCCCTGCATAAATGAAACTATCTGAACGTTTTCAGTTTAGTTAGTAAAATGCTAATTATTGTTAAGGTCGATTCTTATAACTAAAGTACAGTGGATAAAAATCATGGTATTCTAGTATGTGTAACGTAACGTTATGATGTGGGAGACAGTTCGTGATCCCATTTGCGTCAGGGCTTAGTTATAATGCAACAGTATTAACAAACGGTAAATGTTCGGTTGAGTGTGTGCCTTGCATTATACAGGTTTCAGCAGAATGAATTTACTTTCCCGGAATTATGTTAGTTTTGGTGCTTAGCACACCAATGGCTCTTGGTGTGGCTACTAATCTGTAGGTGCCTCGAGTACCTGTGATAGTCTAGGTTAATAATGAGGAGCTGGCCACACCGCCTTCCTTACTCTGGCAGCCTGCCGTGCCTCTGCTTAACCGCTTCCACAGTTTGTATATGTAGATAGCATAGTTCTCCTTCCTTCCGGACGTCTTTTTCTTGTCGGCATTGGTAATGATCTTCTGATCTTTTCCGGTCTTCTTCACGGTTTTCCCGCTGGTGTTAGGTGGCATATTGTCGTTGGTCGGCAAAATTAAACTACTTCAAATTAATCTATGTCGATTATACAGAAAGGAACCATTATTGATGTTATTATTATTATTATTAGTATTAGTATTATTATCGATAAGTTAATCCTATAGCTTTCTTTTATTAAGGAAAACAATGAAGAAAAGCATTGCCATTTCAAAGATACATTCTCTTTAGAATACTTCAGGGGCAATTTTCCATTCTTTATGGTCTCACTCACCGTCCGCGAGGTGAGAGCATACCGGAAAATAGTCAGATTTTAAACGTGGCTTTTCCTTCCTACATTGATCATTTCTCTATTACCCTAATTCTTTTGTTCCTTTTTGTGTCTTTCAGTGAAATGTCTGTCGTCGCTCTTTTTATAACTCTTTGTACGACTTCTAGGCTATTATCTGTTTTGTAGTCGTTTAAGTTTTACGTCCGCACGATCGAACTTGGAGAAGACACTGGCAAAATATTTTGGATAATACAAAGGCTTTAGGATATTTTCTTGTTCTTTTACGTTCCAGAAGTCTTCGTTTTCGGTGTAGATCTTGAAAGAATTTCCGTTTTTCGTTTACCGTTGTGTGTGGGCGCTCGCGTGTGTGTTTAAACAAGTGACGATTCTTGTTTCAAGGTTATTTAAAATTTGAAACAAGCACATGCCTATATGCTGTTTCCTGCTGAACGGTTGCCTCATAAAACATCATACTCACACGGTTTCTCTCCGCTTCATGTCTCATCCAGTTCTCTGGTACAAAAAAAATGAACTACGTCCCTTTTCCATCTTGTAAAGGCTACTCGTGGTCTGATGACGTCTCGAGGCCTTGCAATTAGCGATTTTCAGTACGGTTTCCCAAATTTTTTGCCAGCTTCCATGTTATTTTTTTTTTACATGTAGATGGTATTATATGTTCTAGCTTGGTTACATATCTATTTAATACACACATGCCCGCGTATAAATTGTGTGTGTGTGTGTGTGTGTGTGTGTGTGTGTGTGTGAGCGAGCCTTAGAGACTTCGTTTTAAGGGTCAAACGTCTCCGCCGAGCTAATTAAAGACTACACGAGAAACACGCGAGGAACAACCCTAAATCATCAAGAGGCACATTTACATGCGAAAACAAACTAACTTACTCACACACACACACACACACACACACACACACACACACACACACAAGTGTCTTACATGTGTATTATAAAAGCATACAAGGTCCAAATGTACAATATCACAATCAGAGGTGTCTACAAAACAAGTCTGTAGTAGGCCTACCATATTTATTTACAGATATAACTGGCACTGCCAGACCACACGGGTGCCAAACGCCACACGTCTCGACAGCGGAGAACAATCGACGCTTCACACTTCATTTATTCCGTAGCACTTCGTTTGTTCGCCGGAACTTCAGTCACATTGTATCGTTTCCGAGCTAATGATACTGATTAAGACTTTACAGACGTGTGAGTTTTACAAATCTGTTTACTTTGTCGGCGTTCACACGAAAAAACATCAAGAAGTAAATACGATTATTTCGATAATAATATCGGCGCCATAGTAATTACTATCGGGTATATAGGCTAGGGCGGCAACGGAGCGTCGTGTACCCGCTCCAGCAAAGTCTGTCATTACCGATTACCGGACCACCACTTCTTCACTCCTAAAATCAATCTATCGCTGTGGTCGCTCGGCTCTGGCTGCCTTGAAGAATCAAACTAATTGGGACACGGCCGGCTCAGCTACAGCCTGTTTCCCAAGTACCTACTAGTGTCACTTGGCTCGTTCACTGTTCCACAAGGATATATAATCGCGGTTAGATGCGAACGTTATGAGAATAATATTTGGCGCTCTCTAATATATCCGTAATTATTACTAAAGCAATGCATATGACTATTGTATAGATTAACTGTTGTATAATGGTGGGAAAATTCTGAATAATGAAACTGCCAAACGCCTGGAATTCAAGGCCAGACACATTCGCTAGTATACTTGATCTGCTAAATTTCTGAAATTTAATTGTAATATTTACCAGCATAATCTTCATTATCAGCATTATCTAATTAGATCATCTTTATTGATCTAATTGCCAGGACAAAACGAGATCTTATAAGTGCCTTTACAGCATTCGAAGGAAACTTCAAATAAAATTGGACGGAAGATAAACTTGGAGAAAAGAAAATATGTGTATGCTACCAACAAGCTACCGCTAAGCTCAACGCTTCAAAACCTTGAAATAGGAACAAAAAATATAGAGGCAGAAAAGAGTCCATATATACCTTGGCTCCCAGGTAAACAGCACTAACGACACCAACACTGAAACAGGAGGAAGAATATATCTCGCAAATAAAACATATTATGGATTAAAAAGCACCTGACATCTAGCTTCATCTCAAGAAGCACGAAATGCAAAATTTTTACACACTTTTCAGGCCAGTTATGATATATGCTTCAGAAACCTGGACGATGAAAAAAAAATAATGAGACTTCTAGGTTGCTTTGAAATAAGGATTCTAAAAACAATATTTATAGGTGTACAAGAAAATGGAATGTGGCGCAGGCGCTATAATTATGAACTATACCATCTTTACAAAGACCCGGACATTGTCAGGATAATCAAAATATACAGGCTAAGGTGGGTTTATACATTGAGAGAATGGAGGGAAGACAGCCTACGAAACATATCTTCTACCAGAAACCAACGGGTAGTAGATCAAGGGGAAGACCCTGAAGTAGATTCAAAGACCAGATAGAGGAGGACCTCAGAAAGCAGAACGTAAGAAACTGGAAAGCTAGGGCATGCAATAAGGAAGAATGGAGTCGACTCTTGGAGCAGGCCAAGATCCACCAAGGGTTGTAGAGCCACGGCTGATAATGATGAATTTTAATATTAGCAGGGAAAAATAAAATAATAGTAATGTTGCATCAGCGAGAATATTCAGAGATCTTCTCGTGGGAGTCTACGTGTAAGCAACTTTCGTTTTACACGTGAGGAAAATCTTGGACCCAAAATACTTACCCCTTATTACCTTCCTAACGTTCAGTCACCAGATAATAGAAAAATGGAGGGAAAAGCAAAAAGGTAAGGTAAAAGAATCAATACAGTTGAGTTACGAAAGATGAGAAGAGAACCTGAAGAGAGATGAAAGATCAAGGAAGGAGGAAGTGTGCGAGACTTACCGTGTTCGCTACGAGGACAACAAAATGTGTAAGAAAAAATATTGTTCTGAAATGTAAAAGTTAATTATAAAAAGTTACTCCCTAATAGAATAAACACTGTAATAAATATACGAGTAATAAAATATTGAGTATAACGAAATAACGGTTGAAATTATGTTAAGAAGTTGTAAAATAATTTTCAAAATTTTACTTATTTTATAATTATTTGTACTAATCTATTTCTACTATATCTACACCGCATCGGCCTAGCTGAGAACGAAACCTGTCCGCTTTGCAACTCCGGAAGAATGGACGGAGAACACTTACGGGACTGCCAAGCACTCACATACCCGACCGACGACATAACCAATCGCTACTGGGAGGCTCGACGTCGAATGGTTGAAGAACCACGTACGGGCGTTGGCTAAGTAAAGTAAAGTACTATTCTATTTCTCTTCCTAATTAAAAAGCGATTATTATAGTTAAAAATTAAATTTAGATTAATTTAATCATCATCATCATAATCATAATAATAAATCCTCTCTAATTGAAAGTAAATTTATTTTGAACCTCCAAAACCAGCTCCCTCCTGTCATGTGGTAATTATGCGATAAATACGATTTTGTAGTCTATGATGCCTAATACCCAATGCACCCATCCCTTTAAATTAGTCTGTGGGACAGATGTTATGTGCTACTGGAAAGTGCATAGTGAGTGGTTGGGAGTGTAGAGGTGGGTTTGACTAGATTTACACTTGACGATCTGAGACGTGAACGGTTGGACGGAAGAAACGCAAGTCCCTTGTCTGACTGCTCCTAGTCACGGAACCGAGTAGAAGAGAGGCGACCATCATGCTCCCTTGACGTTACAGCCTTGACCACCTATATCTTGACCATGCACCTTACTCTATCAATAACCGAGGACTTCGGCTTCCTCGCGCTTCGAGCATCTCTCGTACATGCGTGGTGACAACATCATCCCTTCTTTTCCGAGGCTCATTAACAGTTTTCTTAACATCCTTTATTATAGAGGAATAGGTTGTTAGCCTGTAGCCCAACCGCCAGCCGAGGAACTTTGATTTCGGGCTGTTTTTTTCCTAGAGTTGCCTTTACCTTGGCTGACGAGCGCTGTAGGTTGCCTAACTCATCGTATCTGTGTAGCCGTTGGTCCTCCGTTTCCACAGCAGACGTATACCCTGCTGCCGATTTACACCATCCTGCCACACCAGGACCTAGGTTACCCCAGCCTACCCTATATGACACTTGTGTCAAATTCCCTCACCGACCTTTCCGCCTCGGGGATTGGTTACAACGGTCTTAGAGAAGGTTGCTCGGCCTAACAGCGCCCACCTAGTGCTGGTGGGAGTGTAGTTGAGAGGTGAGGCTAACGCAGTCTCCTCTTGCATGACTGCATAAGTTGCGCTTCTCACCCCTTGTCAATTATAGTCATATATAATATGATGGGGTACGTAGAGACTCGTTGTCAGGACGGCTATAATCATGGCTGCAGCATAAGATTATCGGCACTCGGGAGTTAAACTGTGGATTGTTGTATTTGTATCTCCTTCATTGCGTTTCTCGCAGACAACACTCATATGGTCAACTTCAGTAATTGGTTACCCCTATTGCTACCTACGAACATGTTCTACCTACCTACCTTGCCTCCGATGTAACAATCCAAGACGTACCTCCACTAAGATTCTTCTTCGCCTGTTTCTATCTCTTCGGCTGTTTCTTCTTCGTCTGGATGTTTGTTTCACTTTCTTGATACGATTCCTTTAAGATCATATTGTACACTTCGCATCCTTCATCTTACTCTTCTCTTTGGACCATAAAACACTCCAAACATCATTCTTTTGAGCACCAGCATTCTTCGTTCGGTTGACATGCCCAGAAAACTTACTCTCCCAGACAACTTGATGTGTCTCCCTACACCTTCCTTTCGTCTACGTCTCCAGCCCAAACCTTTCTATCGGCCATGCATTTTCATAATTCTTTCTAAATTTCTATCTTTCAGAACACGATAAATTATTTTCGTCAATTTTGAAAAATTTACGTCAAGTCTCAGTTGTATATGCATAGTCACATCAGACGACAGTTTTTTCGATGTTGTCTTGTGATTGTAGAATTATTTTGTGGTTGTGAATATGATATAAAATTCATATCACGTTTTGTAGGTTCACGGTTTTACTCTAAAATTACTTTAATTTTTAACTGTACCTTACCATCAGGTTAATTTATATTTGGTACATAACTTAAATGAGTAGTGTGTATTTTAAACTGTAAACGAACGTTGTTAAAAGAACAATGAACTGATAAACACAAATATGATTTTATACTTGTACGTTAATAAGCTTGTTGTGTTGACACTGCATTTTTTTCCTATCATTAATACTTTAAACCGTCAAAGAATGGTCCAATTTTTCATAGCCCTCAAAGTCAACTCTCCCTTTCTCAAAATTGCTTGCTGGATCCGCCCCTGCTGTATAGCCGTTAAAGGTGAGTTTTATTATCCTGTGACTAACTAAATTTTGCTCAGGTGACGATACAAAGCTTTACCGTGACCGTGCTTCCTTGCAACAGCTTTTTGCCATTATTACGGATTACGGACAGTCAAATTTTCATACTCACTAAGGATAACAATATTTATACTCGATAATACACATAGTATCTGTGTATATGCAACATACATATCTAAGCCTAAAACTCTTATAACATAAATATTCCTTATATAAACCAGGTAACCATCTACCTATCCATTTTCCACGGATATAAATAAAAGCGTTTTAGTATATTTATTTAAAATTTGCATTTATCACAAAGTACAACGTGAATGTTACAAAGTCTTATATACTAGACTACAGGTTACAAAATCTTAAGTAACTGTTACGAGATAAACAGAAATGAAAACGAGTGAAGCTAGTGGCGCTTAAACGGGCAAGAAATTATCGTTTTATGGGAAACTGCTCGCGCCGTTTTATAGTTCTCCAACTATTTTATGCCTTGCTGCAAGCGTTCGGATGCCTAATACTGTCTCGCATATTATTTAAGACCGCCGTTATTTCTCAGAACTACGAGATAAGCTATTAATATCGAACAGACTCGTATTCCAGAAATGTGGTTAACTTGTTACAAATGCATAACGGAAAGTAGTAGGAACCATACGCTTTCCTGCCGATATACACCACTATACGTGTTTGAGTAGCATGGTTAAGAAAAGTAGGCAGATTTTACTTAGTTCGTCGTAGAGGCAAAGTGAGTAAGGAATTTGTTTTACACATCTTGGAAAAAAACTTACCCAGCAAAGTTTCCCAGGAAGTGGAGTAAATGTTGGGAAACGGTACCTTTTTGAAAATATTTGTATCTGTGTGCGCCCCCCCCCTGTGCACGTTTTCTTGGTGTGTTGGTTGTAACTGCATGTATATTCCGAAAAATGCACCGATATCTTCCTGAGATAGTTGTCTCTGTGTTCTGTTTATAGAACTATGCTTCCCGTGTGTGTGTGTGTGTGTGTGTGTGTGTGTGTGTGTGTGTGTGTGTGTGTGTGTGTGTTGGTAGATCGTGTTTGATATTTCGCCGGTGACCGGCTCTCAGCGTATACTGTTATGTCGTGTCGGTGTTTGTTCTAAAAGCATTTACCACATCGTTTTAAAGTTCCTGCCGTTCTCTTTGTTGTTGAGACAGTCGGATCGTTCCATTATTTCTACACATTCCCTGATTATTCTGTCGGATGTGTTTGTAACTATTATTTTGGTCTGTTCGAACCCGTTGTTATGTCCGCAGGTGTGTAGCTTTGTGAGAGAGCCAAAGTGTTGTCTTCTGTCTTTGAAAAGGACGAATATGATATGTCCTTTTTTACTCTCAACGGTCAACCTGTTAGAGTTCTCCATGTACGTCCTGTTGCAGACTGTCCAAGGGATTTCATAGACTAATGTATGGTTTTGTTACTTTTCTGTTTTGGTGTCTCGAACGCGTTGCTCGTTTTCCAATTAGCCTTGAATATTATGCAAAAGTAGTGTTTGGTGATCAGTCGGTTGGTTCCGTCCGCTGTTTTCTCGAAGCATGGTAATATGATCCTGTTAGTTGGTATATCATCGACGTGCACATTTAGTGGCGTTGCCCGATTTGTCTGGAAATTTTTCGGTAATATTACGCCAGGAAGGCGGCCTTGACTGAACACAAAATTTTCGTGTTGTGAACAGCTGTCGATCAGAGTTGATTTATTTAAATCGAGTGATAAGGGCATATTATTAGTGAAGTATCAAGAGTTTAATTGTTATTAGTGTTACGAACAACTGTAATTATTTAAATAGTTGAAATTTATAATAGTTATCTCTTTCACTTGTTGGGAAATAGTAAGTTATAACTAAAATCATTTAAGCATACGAGTATCATCGTTTTATTAGAGGAAATTTTAAGAAACACTGTAGCATATCGATTTCTATAATATTCATTAATTTATTCCACTGCTCTTGTTATGAAATCAATCATGGTGCCAACTGAATTTCTTTACATCATATTCGCATACAGAGTTGCGCGCGCGTGCACACTCATGTGTGACGGAGAGATATATTTTGTGCGTCTATATGTGTGTACGCGCGCGCAGGGGGATTTAAGGTATTTACCGACGCTAAACGTAAGAAGAGCAAAACCAATGGCTTTTAGCTTCTCGTTTACAAGAGTGTGTCTCAGAAGAGATTCACGATATGATGAGCGAAATTTCTCCTTCCTACGACCAATGCGCCATCGTACCAAACACGCAGTCCTTGCTGGATAAATCATCATCAGTACCTCCACAGACCATCGTGGGCCTCAGCTTCCCTCAGGATTTTCCTCCAGATTTCCCTATCATTAACCAATGACCACCTATTTTTCACTCCAAGTATTTTCACATCTTCTAGGAGTCCATCAATCCATCGTAGTCTCGGTCTTCCACGTCCTCCCTTTCCTTCTGGGTACATTTCATAATCCTCTTAGGAACATCCTCCTCATTCATTCTCTGTACATGGCCTGCCCACCTCAGCCTAGCTATCCTAATTGACGTCACAATTGTCCTTTCTGGATACCAGAGATAATATGAATACTAAGTTACCAGTCGTTTCGGGGGGTGGGGGAGATAAGAATTACATCGCAACGTTGTGGCTACCTCCGCAGCTAGGGGACAGGAGAAGCCCGACTCTTCAGAAAATTGCATGAGAAATAAGAGGGAATACAATAGTGACGAACTCAATGTAAAGCGAAATATCAAGCTTGACACGAGCGCGTGCGTTTGTGCGCAACTTCCGTAATTCATGAGCTGGATCAGGATACATGTTTCCATTCAACTGTTTACAATAGTGTTGTTGTATTAGTGTTTCACAGCAATTACACACAAATCACCGGTAGACGCGCGCGCAACTCTGTGTGTCACTAAGTGGGCTGATTCGGATTCCGCTCCACAACAATACTAATACTGTTATAAATTGGCCGAACATCAGAATAAATATTATAATTTCCGTAATGTATGCAAATTTATACGTTTAATGTTGTCAACCTGGATGGAAAAATTAGCACATAACTTAGGCATAACTGAAATATTATTAAATTATTCCGCTTTTTCTTTTGTTATTTATGCCCTTTTTTTGTGAATTTCGGTTTATTCATTTTTCTTCGTCTGTCAGGCGAACGGTTATTGTCAAATGGCGAAGGTAATTAATGGTTCGGTCGAATTTATGAATTACACCACTTGAAAGCAGTCGATCAAATTCAATTTTAGCTTCGGCCCAACGCCCAAATATGATCAAGTGAAGCCAGTTCAGAGGATAGTCTGAAACTCAACACGAATAACACTATTTGGGCTCCATTGAACTCTAGTCTGTGCTCGTCCCCCTCTTACTTTGTCCGGAGACCATTAGTTTGTATACTGCCTCGGCCAAAAGGTTAACAGTCGGAAGCCTTTGACGTAATAACGTCTTCTTAAAAACGTGGCTCTGGCCGACACTGTCTCTGTCCACCAATCAGATTGTGCCGTTAGTGCCGTTAGCAAAATGACATTGTCGTGTTTAATCCGCTTGGCACTATTAGTATTCATCAGCTGCAGCTTATCACGTTCAATGAAGCGGACCCGTCCTTGTCGTTGTCATTCTGTCGACAGTGTAGTATTTCTTCAGTGATGTGTAGAAACATGTGAACGACGTGACAACAGTAGTTGAGATACTAAAGTAATTACGACTGATAGCAGTTTCTTTGATTGCCGTTGTAAATGAGGTGGATTCACAGAATCCATTCCCAGCATAGTCTCATTCTACAGTATGTTTTAAAAATGTGCGTGCCTGTGTCCTCTCTGTGTAAAACAAGTTTTTCAAAACTTAAATTAATAAACAAATATTCTTTTAGACCAACTATGAGTTACGAAAGACTGTAAAACGTGGCCAATTTTTCTACTGCAAGAAAACTCCATACTCTTTGAATTTGATGTAATAGATAAATTTATTAAGTAAAGGATGAAAAACATGTAAACAAATACAGAGAAGTTTAATCACATGTGTGGAACGATAAGGAAAACACTGAATGAAAAGGCCAGGAGAGATACTCTTTTGAAATTTTAAAAAGTGATGGCAGTGCCGTGTGGCCTTATGGCATTGAGACTTGGACACTGAACGCAAAGATCCAAAGCTGGATACAGGCTAGTGAAATGAGATTTTTACTATCACGTTAATATCACGGAGAGACCAGCTAAGAAATTATGATATAAGGAACATCCTTGGAATATACAACCTAAACGAACGGATAAAGCAATAGCCTACAAACAGGATTGAACAGACCACGTTGAAAGGATCCATAAGAACAGGATACCAAAACAAATTTCGGTTTATAATCCGAAAGGACGACGGAATATTGAAAGACTAAAGAAATCGTGGTTAGACCAAGGACCAAGGAGTGCGCAACGGATCGTACGGCCCACAGCCTGAAGAAGAAGAAGAAGAAGAAGAAGAAGAAGGATGAAAAACAATTTAATTTCTCTGTAACTGAATTGCTTTGATTTATCTCGTTTCATATGTCTTCTTTTTTGTTTCGTTAAAATTTAAATAGGCCACAATGATTAACATATTCAGGTATTACTGAAAAATGTATAATGTAACTTTTACGTTAAACAGACTGTAGCTGGGACCTGAAAATAAAATGCCGCCTCAGGCATCGGTTAGTCATTATCCGCCACCGAGCTCGTGCCCACACACTCTCTCTCACACACGTACACGCGTTATTTTTAAAATTTCGTTCATTCCCTTTATCTAAATAAATAAATTCTGTTCTTGCCATATTTCAAACCGTCTCTTCCTTCTGAAGTTAGAGAACGGAGAACGTCCAGGAGAAGTAAGATGTTCACTGCCGAAAACGTCTATCACACGAAGAAGCAGAAATAAAATAAAAATGATCTTATTACGTATTGTCTTTAATATCTAAAGCCCTTAAATATTTCCGGCAGAGAGAGTGCTCCCCCGATCATCCCTCTGGATATTCTTAAAAAAGCTAGTTTGAAAATAATCCGATTATTAAAACTGCCTGGGAATTCAGAATGTTGTCACCCATTAACCTTCGGATTCAGTTTGCTCGGAGAAGAAAGCTACAAACGTATCCTCAAAACCTCCGCAGACGCCATTTACCGACGACGTTTCTACCAGAAGAACCGCTTTGATTAATCGATACTGAAACTGTTGGCACTCTAAGTCGCCTCCCATTAATAACGTGCGAAAACACACTGGCGTGGTGCGCGCATAAATCGTATAAATGACGAGTACTGCTGGAAACTATAAACCTGAGGGGGGGGACGTCGAACATGCGAAACCAGAACGTTTCAGATAACAGTCATTACCTTGGGACCGGGCAATTATTGATTTATCGTGGATATTATATACGAGTAAGCGGTAAGTTTAAAGAAAGGTCAAGCACAAGGTGAGAACCATTTTTTTTTGTAATAATAAAGTATTGAATCTGCATTCTGGGAAACACAGTTGGAACTAAATAATATCGGGTGAAGAGGAAAAGGTTAAGAGAATGCGGCCGTTTACACAGATTATATGCCGGCGCGTGACGGGGAGTTTTACGTAGGAATCGATCGGTATCAAATCAAAACCGTTGGGTCCGTTCCATCGATGGGCCGGGTATTAGCTAGGTAATTATTGTGACTCCGCGCGCCCGCACGGGCGTGTGAACACTTATTCTCGGGCGCTCACGTTTACCTGATATGTATGTTTCTTAAAATTATATGGCCTCTCAGCCACACACCGAACGAGTGCGCTTCTTAATGTTAAACATTTTGTGCTTACCGTCCTCCGGTACTGGGCCTCTAATGAATAATACTTTATTTTGCTGAGCTCCTGTTATGTTAAATATAAATTACCCACTACTCACAAATTTTCAAACCAGTGAAAGGACTTAAAGGTTATATCAAAGGCATCATAATCTCGATCATCGTGATCGTCGTCATCATTGGCGCTTGTATGCCCGCTGCCTCCTTAGTCAGTGTCCAGTGAATTCTCTTCTGATAAATTCTCTTTCAGTTCAACGCACCGCAGTACTTGAACAGATTTAGGAAGTAAAAGCAAAAAGTACGGGAGACGCGCGAAGAAAGTCGCGGTAGGATCGCTCAGACAAAACTAGTATTTAACAAGACGCAATTGATTTTCACTGCAAAGAGTATTAGCCGGACGGCTGAGAAATATTATTGAAAATGTTTGTTTGAAGCGTTACGGGTACGAGATACGGAAGATAATGAAGAAGAAAAATACGATTAACGTTATTTTCAGAAGCGGTTGTAGAGAACGTGGGTACATCCACAAATGTCCGCTGCTAGTTGATTGAAACGTTCGCGCGATGTTGTCTGGAAATGCTTGACTTCCATGTTACACAGACGTCGTTTGAAAACAAAGGAACTAGTCAGTATCTGGCTTTGATTCTGGCTACGTCTCTGAGTTTATCTGTAAGAGATAAACTCTCTGAGAGTGAACGTATGTAGCGTCATCGTATATATGTACTGGTGTCCAGACGATGGAGGATTCTGGAACGCTTTTAGAATCAACAGAGGAGATTATTCTAGTTTTGTTCTGTTTGCCGACATCAGTGAGCTTCGATAACTTTCCCTTTTGTTCAGCAGCGAAAGTCACTTGTCGGCACCTACTTGTAAACACCCTACTGTTAAGGGTTTATACTTGTCCCATTTGTGTGTGAGTGCGATGTAAATGACTAGTCTTTGTGTAAGCAAATGAGAAAATTCAGAACAAAGAAACTGTCGAGTGTTCAAAATTCACAACCAGACTCGTGCGCTAGTACGCTCGATCTGCTAAACTCCGGAAAATATTATTAACAGAAGAAAAAAAAATAACAGGAATCTTCCATCCGCGAGAATAGTCAGAGAATTTCTCATGGTAACCTAAAAGTCAGCATCTTTAGTTTTAACCTGTGGAAATCTTTTATCTCTTCTTTATCTTCCTAACAACCAGTCAACAACTAAACGACAACTGAAAGGAAATGCCAAAAAACGAGGGAAAGGAGTTAATAAATAAAAGTTACATAAAGATGATGGGAAGTTCCAGAAGAGAATTTAAAAGTGAAAGAAGAAGAAAGTGCATGTTAAAGTTCGCAGTGCCAACAGCTGGACAGAAGGAAGACTATTTTATCTATTTCAAAGTTTCAAAAGAGGGTTCTTACTCTCTTGCTAAAATATAATGTAATAAAAATGTTAATAATAAAAATATATTATAAAAAAACATTAGTTAAAACGTGTTATGTAATTGCAAAATTATTTTCAAAATATTTGTTTATTTTATAATTACCATTATTAACTAATTCTCTTTCATGATGTAAAGGAAACGTATATTAGAATTCGATCAATTTAATAGTAAACAAAAAAAATCCCCTTAAATACCAAGCCAATTTATTTTGAATCATCAAACCACCACCTTCTGACACATGACTACATGACTGGTCGGAAATTCTCAGCCCCATGAATTCCCGGTGCGAATGTTTCCTCTGTCTCCCCCCGCGTGTTTGCATGCGCGCGCGTGTGTGTGTTACTGGAAGTTTGTGTTGACGCTACAAGAAGAATTTTCAATATCGGCTAGAGAGATAAATTAATTAATTCCAAGGTTTATGAAAAATCTGGGAGAGTAACTCTATGTGCACTAGTTATAAAAAATAATTGGATAAGGGATAAGGTTAATGGGTAATATTCTGCTTTACGTTAGACACTATTGGAGGAAATGATGGAAAGGTGGTGGTGCCAATGAAGATTCGCTTTCAGCTATATAAAACAGATACTGCAATATGTCAATTGTGCAAATTATATTGAACCGAAGAATAGAGTGGCTAATACAGATGACTGGAGGACTGCTGTGAAAGAAGAATACTTAAGTAAGTCATCTCTGCTACCGTTATTATCATCTTCTTGGCCTGCAACGAAGCAAACGTCTTCTATCTTCTAAGTAATCTCACCATAATAAATCGTTACAGTAAAACGTGATTTTACATATATACGTTTGTTGGGAGTTGTCTTGGTGGCAATCAGCTGTCATGGAATACAATAAAGTGAACAATGTAGTTATTCCGAATAGACGGACACGAGAAGTTTAGCCTATCGCGTTAACACGACCGGAAGCCTTGTGTGACATCTCCTCACTAAAATATGTTTCTTCCAATGACAAAGACCAGAAATTAAAGTGTTTGCCGAACAAAACTCTGGATTCTCTGGAGGACGGCGAGAGGAAGAGGGAGGTGGAAACGAATTTTGACTTTCGTGTTTGTTTAGTGTGTCCGCGTACTCATTAGCGTCCGGCAACAGCAACGCTAACAGGAAAGAACGCAGTAGTATTAAATAAAGTAATTTTTACTTTAATATGAAAGCAAGATTGAGTATGTTTGATTGAAATGGAATTGTGGTGTGAACGACAAGAGCCGAGATTGGCGTCAGCCGTTGCAACCGGTTTTATAGGTTTGGTTTCGTGCGTTGCCGCTCTGTAATCTGGTCTGCTTTAATAGCTGGTTATTACATGACCACCCTGTACTGAAGGCCCACACATGCCGTACACCCTGGCTCGAAATATCCTTAATGTCATTATTTTGTTTTAGCACTTCCCGGGCTTCCGCGTTTGAAAATTTCGTTTTCGTGCGGCGGCTTTTCCACACCAGGTTCCTAAACTGTCGAGATTTAAAGAGTCGCGGGGAAACCCTGTGGTGTGAAACCAATTCACGCCCTGCCTGTTACTTCTTCTAAATTTGTAACAACGTTTGCGGACGTCGAGGCGTAATGCAGAATCGAGCAACGTCCCTATAAAATTAACACAACATACAAAATGGTGAGGAAATGTAAATAGAAACATGTTATTGTAGATTTCCTCAGTCCTTTCTATTTGGGATTTGACTTCTGCTCTATGTTTTTACTCCTACTGAGAAAGACAATACAGAAAATGTCGGAACGTGGCATCTATCGCTGTCAAATACGGCTAAAATAATTTCAAAGTAAGCCAGTAAATAAATAGATTTAACAAATGTTACCGGCAAAGTACAAAATCATCCAGTTTATAGAATGCCTAGGAATTTCATACAGTGCATGAATTCACCTGGTAAAGTATGAAATAAAAGTCATTTCATACATTGCCTAGGAATTTTATAGAATGCCTAAAATATTCTAGGTAATGTATAGAAGACAATGTGTGACATTACACTCTGGGATCAAACGATCACCCTATGAAGCTCTCTTTGAATGTAAAGTTAAGGTAGGGCATCGTACATCCTCCATCCTACATCCTACATTCTCGATTCCCCATGATAAACTCTTGAAAGTGAAGAAGATCTCGAAAAGTCATCAACAATATAAACACTACACAAAATACCGATACCGGCATAACTGAATCTATCGACCCTACCATGCCTAACGTAATTCAGACAACAGAACATGTAAGCACTTCAACTGTAAGCATTGATCCTGTAGAGCATTCTAGTGCAGCCAAAACCACCGACCCAAATCACCCTTTAGACGCAGCCAAATAATCTCGCCCAAATCCGACAACGGCATGCTGTGTTTGTTCTGAAACGAAACTTTTGGTTCTGAAAAGTGTGTAGAGTGCTGCAAAGACGTGCATAGTACGTGTGGACATTTTTTGAACACTAGTGGCAATAGTGGAGATAATTGTGGCGATGGCAAGAACCTGTGTACTCTCTGCTTCAAAGCAAAAAGTGCAACTGAAGAAAGAAAAAGGTCAAAATCATTTCTAGAAGTTCAGGAAAAGAAGATGAAATCTGATTCTAACAAAAAATTTCTTCCAGCTCCTGTGGGCGCGTGTTCGTGTTCGTCTTCCAATTCCTGAAGTAGGCAAGAAGCGGGGAGATCTTCGAAACATCATAGAAATCGTCGTGAGTGTGACAGAAGACAGGTTTTACAAACTGGGAACCACTAACGGATTGTTAAACCAGCTGTACACAAGATCGCAGTTCCCTCTATGCCCAAGACCACAAATGGGGGTTGAAGTTGCTCCTGAACAAGAAACCGCACTTCGTTCTGCTGCTACTGCCCAATCATCAGGATCCGGAGAAGGGTTCTTAAAATGTGTGTGCAAGACTAACTGTAAAAAAAAATGTAATTGTGTAAAAAATGAAAGAACGTGTAGATCTACTTCAAAATGTCACAGCTCTCTAAGTAGAGTATATTCCATATATTTAGAATTAATAAACACTAGTAACATTTAACGTATTTTTTTAACCAGATAGGTCAAAAAAGTTTCTTTTACCGTATAATTTCAATAAAATATTATCTGAATATAATTAAGTAAAGAATAGATAATCTCAAAATGTCATACAAAGTCCTCCTCTGTGTAAAATCAAACAATTATGTGTGATTTTGTAATAAAATATTTTCATTTTGAACGCATTAAGCTTATTTTACACTTTGCCTAAAGAATCACTGGGATTATTGTTGTAATTGTCAATTGTACTTACTATACTTGTAGCATAATTGTTACTTAGAAGTGAGAATATAAGAAATTCTTAGTTGTGTGGGAAACAGAGACAGGTGTCAGGTGTGTATACGAGACTGTAGCATATGTTTTGAACATAAAAATTAGTTTTAGGGAATTTTCCCAGGGTCGTGAATGGTATCTCACCCTTTCTCAATAAGCGTGACTGTCCAGGAAGTGATAATCGTAGGAAATCTGGCGAGACACATCAAATAAGAATTAATGGTGACAAGGTCCAGACAGGAAATATAAAATGTCACAAATTTGATATCCTTTTGGGGGAGTCAAGTAATGGGTCACAAGTGTGAAGCCAGATGTACTCCGTGGGAACATTGGTTAAAGCAGGTGTTTTATTCCGTGAGAACTTTTAATCTAAAGTAATGAAACACCCCAAATCGTGACGTAGGGTCACATGATACAGTCTTTGACGAATAATAGAAAGTCTTATAAAAATTGTATGAAACTACCCTTACTCCAACTAGTTTTAGCCTATCATAGTTAAGGATTTAGAATTAAGAGGAGGGAACAGTCCCACCACAAAAATTAAGGGTTACACCCACGATGATGTACTATAAAAACTCTAGCATTCGCTGGAGAAGACAGATCTGATTGTAAGAGATCTGGAGAATTTACACATCGTTTCTCATTTTGCCTTTGATCTGTGTTGGAAGGTGTTCTGAGAGAGCCGGAAAACCAGATGTTGTCAATAGTTTGTTTTTGTAATTTTTGAAGTAACTAAAAGTAGTTACATTAATTTGTGAACTAAGTACTAGTAACTGAAGGTACTTAAGAGTTTAAATCAGTAATTGAATTAACTGACTTATAGTTTGTCAAGAAGAGTTGTATAAAGTAACTTGTAAAAGTTCGTTTGTATTTTGCTAGTCACAATAAATTGTCTTCAAGAAGAACGGTTCATTCTAATGATTCAACTTTACCTCCGGAAACACGTCAAACAAACAGTTATAACTTAGCAGCCACTCGATAGGTTACAACAGTAAAAGCTGGTGTCAGTTGTGCTGGGTTCAAGAGGTGACCAACGGACTTCAAAGAGGACGAAGGTGATTAGCAGTTGTGGACATTGGAGTGCAGCATCGTGAAGCAGCTTCAGGGCATTCACTGGACTAGCAGCAGTCTTAGGAAGAGCCAAGCAGTCGTGTTGCAGAACCAAGGAGCAGTTGGAGCAGTATAGCAGTGTAGCAGTTGAGATCGTCGCTGGACACAGAGTGCAGTTGAGATCGTCGCTGGAAGCAGTTGTAGCAGTTGAGATCGTCGTTGGAAGCGATCATCGTTGGAAAAGAAGACTTCAAGTAGAAGTAAGTGAATAGCGTCATTTTATTTACTCTAGAGAGATGGCTACTGCAGAGTTAAATCATTTTGAAAGTTCTAATAGTAATTCTGATTCTGAATTAGAATTGAAAGATTGTGCCACAAGTAGTAAGATAGATAGTGGTGATAGAAAAAGCAGTAAAGTAAAAAGTAAAGTAAAGAGTAGCTTTGATATGTATAAAGAAAATCATAAAAAATTAAAGCTTGACCAAGCAGCTAAATTTGTTCTTGAGTTTAATGGTAAAAGAGATGATTTAAGTAAATTTATTAGCTGTGGTGATTTTGCGATTGAGAATGTAAGTAATTCATATAAGTATTTGCTGTTTGAAATTATAAAGTATACGTTGTTAGTTGGTGATGCTTACAGTATTGTTAGATTTAAAGTTGTTGAGTCATGGGAGCAGCTTAAAGTAGCATTACACGATAAGTACGGTGAAAAGAAAAATATCGCTCATTTGCAGTTAGAAATGTCTAGTGCAAGACAAAATAAAGATGAAGATGTTCGGGCCTTTTCTGAAAGGTTAAATAGTATTTTGAGTTCATTAGCTATTCAGATGACGGAAAATAAAGATAAAAGTGTTAAAAGCGCGATTTATGATGTGCTAGAGCAACAAAGACATAACGCGTTTACTGAAGGGTTGCGTCAACCAATTAAATTTTTGATGAAAGCGAAAAATATTCGTACGTATGAAGATGCTGTTGAAGCAGATGTTTTAGAAGAAATAAACATATTAAATGATAGGGAAACTCAAGAGTATTTCGGTTTAAAAGTAAAAGATTATAGGGAGTATAAGAAAGATACTCGCCCTAAATGTTTTATTTGTAATAAGAGAGGACATGAAGCTAGTAATTGCTATTTTAAGAAAACCTCGTTTCAAAGTAAAAGCGGGTTTAATAAAAATAATTTTGCTAAAAGAGATAGAGACGTACATGTTAAAATAATTACGTGTCATTACTGTGGTAAACAAGGGCATGTTATTGCTAAGTGCTTTAAGAAGCAGAAAGACGAAGAAAATAAAAATAATAAGAAACCGAGTTTTAAGCCGAAGAGTACGGATGCTCATCCGAAGTCAAGTGATTTTAAAACCATTCAAGTAGGTCGTATTACAGATGACCGTAAGCATGAATGCATAGAAATGCAATTATCCGAAACAATAAACAAAAACGTTTGTTTACTTTTAGGCACGGGAGCGGATATTTCGATAATTAAAGTAGGACAATTAGAAGATGATGCTGAAATAGTGCCAGATACCGAAAGAGTAATTACGGGTATTTCTGAGGAGCCTGTAACAACAATCGGTTTAATACATTTAAGTAAGATTTAATATATTTAAGTTCATCCATTTCAGGTGGTATATGATAAGTTTCCATTAAGAAGTAACGGTATTTTGGGTAGAGATTTTATGTCGAAATACAAAGCGAATATAGACTTTTAGAAAGGCGTTGTTCAGGTAGGAAAGACTAAATGGAAATTAGTTCCGTATATAAATAAAATTGTATTACAACCGCGATCAGAAACGGTTATTTGTACGAAAACGCACAGCGTAGGTGAAGGCGTCGTATACTCGTGTGAGTTACAGCCAGGCGTACAGTTAGGTAGTAGTCTGACTAAAGCATTTAAGGGTAAATGTTTAGTTCCAGTTACGAATATAAATGATGATAAAGTTGAAATAGAGATCCCAGAAGTGGAGATACATAAAATTGACGTGTATGAATATAAACAGTTATCGCGAAATCGCGAAGATGAAGTTATTAAACAATTAAGGGTAGATCATTTAAATAAAGAGGAAAAAAGGCTTTGATAAATATATGCGTAGAGTATAATGATTTATTTTATCTGCCGGGAGACAAATTAACGGCGACTGATACGCTGGAACATACGATTCCATTGAAACAAGATACAGTCCCAATAAATATAAAACCGTATCGTATTCCGGAGCAACATAAAGAAGAAGTGCAAAAGCAAATAGACTGTATGTTAGAACAACAAATAATAGAACAGAGCCAAAGTCCTTGGAACGCGCCACTTTTGGTTGTACCAAAGAAAATGGACGCGTCGGGTAAAATTAAATGGCGTATTTGCATTGATTTTAGAAAATTAAATGAAGCGACTATAGGTAATTCATTTCCGTTACCTAACATTACAGATATTTTAGACCAATTGGGTAGAAGTAAATACTTTAGTACTTTAGATTTATCGAGCGGGTTTCATCAAATTAAAGTGCATAAGGAACATAAAGAAAGAACCGCATTTAGTACGGCATATGGCCATTACGAGTTTACTAGGATGCCGTTCGGGTTAAAAGGGGGTCCGCCTACTTTTCAAAGATTAATGAACACAGTACTTACAGGTTTACAAGGTATTAAGTGTTTTGTATATTTAGATGACATTGTGGTTTACGCTCAGAATTTAGAGGAACATCAAATAAAGTTACGCGAAATATTTGATAGATTAAGAGAACACAAGTTGTTACTAAATGCAGATAAATGCGAATTTTTACGCAAAGAAGTAAATTATTTAGGTCATGTAATTACAGATGAAGGGTTAGCTCCAGATCGTAAGAAGACGGAAGCTGTAGATAAGTATCCAAAACCTAAGAATAAAGAGTTCTCTAGGGCTAGTAGGTTACTATAGGCGATTTATAAAAGACTTTAGTAAAATCGCTCAGCCATTAAATGAATTATTAATGAAAGATGTACCATTTGATTGGGGGCAAAAACAGGATAATAGTTTCGAAATGCTAAAAAGCAAATTAACTAGTGCACCGTTATTACAATATCCAAATTTTAAAGAAGAATTTGTAATCACTACGGATGCCAGTAACGAGGCCTGCGGAGCAATATTATCGCAAGGTAAGATAGGCGAAGATAAACCAATCGCGTACGCTAGTAGAACACTAAATAAAGCTGAAAAGAATTATAGCACAACACAAAAAGAACTTGTTGCATTAGTATGGGCAGTGAAACATTTCCGACCTTACATTTACGGCACAAGGTTCACATTAGTCACTGACCACAAACCTTTACAGTGGTTGTTTAATATTAAAGATCCTGGATCGAGATTGATGCGTTGGATTATTAAATTAGCTGATTATGATTTTAATATCATACACAAGGCAGGAAAGCGAAATACGAACGCCGACGCGCTTAACAGAATAAAAATTAATATGGCAGAAGTAATTAAAGAGGATGTAGGAACTGAAGAAGAAAAGAGACGAATAATTGAGGAGTATCACGATTCAACGTTAGGAGGACATCAAGGTGTATCTAGAACATATAATAGAATAAAATTAAAATATGAATGGCCTAATATGAAAAATGATATTGAAGAATATATTAAAAGATGTGATAGTTGCCAACGTAACAAAAGTCATTACGACAAAAATACAGCGGATAAACAATTTAGAGTAGGCGATAAATTATTGTTACATGACGAAACCGTACGTAGAGGTAGGTCAAAGAAACTAGGTCCCCAATGGATCGGACCATACGTTATAACAAAACGAAATTCCGATGTAAATTACACCTTACGGAAAGGGAGAAAATTAATTAAAGTACATGTAAACCGAATAAAGAGGTATGAAGATTAATTTGAAACTGCATGTTGCAGATGGAGCTGTTGACCTTGTGTACAGTGATAATTTTTGGACTTCTATTAAGGAAAACAGATGCAGATGACAATCCATTCAGTGTAACAAAAGTAAGAAATAATCGTGGTGTATATTTCGAAAAAATTGGAACAGTTCAATTGACTAATGAAAATTTGAAATTAATTACGTATATAGATGTTAATAATTATTTGCAAAGATTAGGAAATGTTAGAAACAGATATAATAAGCTTAAGAGATTTTGTACTAGAGAATACTGTGATTATTGTAGTAAAGTAAGTATTGCAATGCAAAAAACTATGAATGACATTAAAGAAAATGTTAATCAGTTAAAAATGCAATTAGGACATAGCGAACCAAAGAATCGTATATTTAAAAGAGGTATGTTTGACACTATAGGTGAAGCTGCGAAAATTTTATTTGGGACTATGGATCATGACAATGCCATGTATTATGATGACAAAATTAAAGAGGTTAGCTACAATCAGTATGAGCTATCGAAATTAGAAAAAGAACAAGCCGCTGTCATGATTTCAACCATTAAGACTATTAATAAAATAATTAATGATGCGAATATTAATCAAGGTAAAATCATAGAAAGCTTTGATAAAATTATTGATTTTCTAAATTTGACTCGAAAAGTATTAAATGAAAAACTTAATAAGATAACTTTTCAGGCAGCAATGAGTGAATATGTGGAATATATCCACATTGAAGCTATTCAATTAGAAATTGATGTTAAAGAATTGTTACAAGCTATTACTGATGCTAGACAAGGAGAAGTTCACTCCTCTGTTATTAATTTAAAAACTCTAAAATATGAATTAGACTCTATTAGAGGAAAATTACCTGCAGGACTGTCATTTCCTCTTGCGGTGAATGATGACAATATTCACTCATTCTTAGACTTATTTTCTATTTGTGTGTATGTTAAGGACAATAAGTTAGTGTATGTATTCGTTATTCCTTTGATTAACGATTTATTATTTGAATTGTATAAGGTATCACCATTACCAAAATATTTAAAAAATAATGAATACCTATTCATTCAACCCAAAACTGAATACTTGGGTATAGACGATGTTAAACAATATTTTATTTATTTAAATTCAGATGAATTGAACAATTGTAAAACATTAGAAAATGATGTATTTGTTTGTCAACAAATGAATCCTATTTATCAAGTACATTTACATGAATCTTGTGAAGTAAAATTATTTAAAGGTGATTATGATGCAAAGAGTTGCGATCAGAGAATAACTAGAATTAATAATCCTTTATGGCAGAGAATGATGAAATCAAACTCATGGCTTTATGTTTTACCAGAGGATGAGACATTGACAATTAGTTGTAAATTGGCTGGTATGCCATCCATTATACATTCAGTACAATTAAGTAATGTGGGAATTTTTAATTTAGCACCAACGTGCAGAGCGTATGGCTCAGGTATAATGTTATTGTCAAATACTAAATATGAAAGTAATGGTACAATACCAATTATCCTACCTGTGGATATAGAAATTGACTGTTGTGACGAATTGGATAGTATAGTTAAAGATGATGTAAAACTACCTACGTTAAAATTATCAAAGTATTTGAAAACTGTGGCAATGCATGCTGACGATTTAGGTGCAGCCAGTTACAGATTAAATGAAATTAGAAAAGCTATTGAGGAAGAGAATATGCATGAAATTTACAAGTCAAAGGTAACGCATCATTCAGTAATGATGTATATAATCTGTGGGTTAATAACAACAGGAATTTTTTACTATGTATATAAAAGATTTTGTCCAAAATGGTTGTCACCATTGTTTGGTAGATGTTGTAGTAAAAGGTTAGAAGAGAAGTTTGAGGATTCTTTTAAACAGGTACAGACATTAAGTACTAAACCAATTGTAGTAAAGCAGTACCAGTATGGAGCGTCAGTTCATGACCTGACTGCAATAAGAGGAGAGAGTCCAACAAACGGTTGTACTCAATTAGAGGATGAAATTATAGAACTAAAAGAGTTTGAAAAGAAACTACGACCAAGGTCGAAAAGAACATAATAATGGAAAAATTGATGTAGTATGAAGTAAAGTCATGCGGTGAAAGTACAGTAAGATGTAAATAGAATTGTTTGTGTTTTTATTAGTGTGATCAGTTCAGTAGTGATAGTAATGTATCATTGTAGAAATTTAAAATTTATAAAAAATTATGTAATTACTTATAAAATTAAGGAAGATATTTGAATTGTAATAGTAGTTTAGTATTAAGCATTAAGCATTGTGTAGCTTAAAGCTTAAAATAAGGGGGAAGGTGTTGTAATTGTCAATTGTACTTACTGTACTTGTAGCATAATTGTTACTTAGAAGTGAGAATATAAGAAATTCTTAGTTGTGTGGGAAACAGAGACAGGTGTCAGGTGTGTATACGAGACTGTAGCATATGTTTTGAACATAAAAATTAGTTTTAGGGAATTTTCCCAGGGTCGTGAATGGTATCTCATCCTTTCTCAATAAGCGTGACTGTCCAGGAAGTGATAATCGTAGGAAATCTGGCGAGACACATCAAATAAGAATTAATGGTGACAAGGTCCAGACAGGAAATATAAAATGTCACACAAATTTGATATCCTTTTGGGGGAGTCAAGTAATGGGTCACAAGTGTGAAGCCAGATGTACTCCGTGGGAACATTGGTTAAAGCAGGTGTTTTATTCCGTGAGAACTTTTAATCTAAAGTAGTGAAACACCCCAAATCGTGACGTAGGGTCACATGATACAGTCTTTGACGAATAATAGAAAGTCTTATAAAAATTGTATGAAACTACCCTTACTCCAACTAGTTTTAGCCTATCATAGTTAAGGATTTAGAATTAAGAGGAGGGAACAGTCCCACCACAAAAATTAAGGGTTACACCCACGATGATGTACTATAAAAACTCTAGCATTCGCTGGAGAAGACAGATCTGATTGTAAGAGATTCAAGAGAATTTACACATCGTTTCTCATTTTGACTTTGATCTGTGTTGGAAGGTGTTCTGAGAGAGCCGGAAAACCAGATGTTGTCAATAGTTTGTTTTTGTAATTTTTGAAGTAACTAAAAGTAGTTACATTAATTTGTGAACTAAGTACTAGTAATTGAAGGTACTTAGAGTTTAAATCAGTAATTGAATTAACTGACTTATAGTTTGTCAAGAAGAGTTGTATAAAGTAACTTGTAAAAGTTCGTTTGTATTTTGCTAATCACAATAAATTGTCTTCAAGAAGAACTGTTCATTCTAATGATTCAACTTTACCTCCGGAAACACGTCAAACAAACAGTTGTAACTTAGCAGCCACTCGATAGGTTACAACATTATACAGAATGCCTAGGCAATGTACAGAATACCTGGGAAAAAGTATAAAAAACATTCGTAAATTATTCTATTCAATACTTTGCCAAAAAACTCCAGGCATTGTATGAAATGCCTAGGTATTCTATAAAATATCTGGATTACATGCCGCAGTCAAAGTGATGTGCTTTCACAAGTTTTGCACTGCCTCTATACGGCAATCAGATTCTCCCTTTCCCAAAACGACATCGTCACGTTGAGTCGGCTTACACTCGACGTTGCCACAATTATTATTTATCAGCAGCAACTTATCACGTTCAGTGAAGACGACTCGTCGTGTCTTCGCCATTCTGCCGTCGGCGTACGCTTTTGTTTATGACACACAGAAGCTCGTCAACAACACGACTACACGGTTGGGGCTAAACACAGTCATTAACGATTGACAACTGTTGTTTCGATTGCCGACATTAACGGTTAAAACGGTGAGGTAATGCCTCAGTAGGCCTACTCGACGAAAGCACTCCTCCGTCGCAGTGTAGAAGTCAGCTGCCTAGTGGTAGCGATAACACACTATCATTCAGTAGGAAAATAGATACTCTGCCAAATCGCAAGAGAAAACAGAATATCAGGATGTATTAGCGATTTTATCTAGACCAATATATTTTGTTCCGACTTCACATTATCAGATCCATATCTTCTTGGCCTTCCTACATCCCTTCTTCCAGAAGGTTTGTACCTGTTTACAATTACTGGTATTCTATCTTCATCCATGCAACTTAAATGGTGTCTCCATTTTCCCCTGTATTCTTCAATTTTCTCATTTAGATTATATATATTTAATTCTTTCCGTATGCATATCTTCATTTCTTATACGATCCATTCTTGTGCTTCCTTTAACCGTTCTTAAAAATCTCCTGACTGTATGTTCCTTTTATCTCTTTGTTTTGTAATCCAGGATTCACTGCCATATACTAGCACTGGAACAGCCATTGTTTTGAAGAATTTTAATTTTGTTTCACGCCTCGTTTCATTTTTCAGTGATCTATTTATAGTTCCACATATGTGTTGAAATCTGTTGACTTTATTTTGTATATACGGTGAATTTGGGACAGGATTTCTACAGAGTCAGAGCCATGACTTTTCTTCAACGCCTTGGAGCCGATACTTTCAAGCCCCTTTTTCGTTTCGTATTGTCACCTGTCTATTACGTTTTCCCTTATTTACTTAACCTGGCCCAACAGTCCTTCGTAGACTTTAGTCTTCTACACCTTCTTCTCGCTCGTAGTTATTTTCCAGTCATATCTGAAGCCACTACTCCAACAATCAGCGTGTCTTTCTTCTTCCCGTTCTTACAATATCCATCACACCGCTGAAACTTTTCTTCTGTTATTCGTTTCAGGTACTCCGAGGATTTCGTTATTCTTGTATTTGGAGTTCAGAATTCACAGTCGTCTCGTCCAATCCATTTTCCTCCTTCATTGATGGACTATACATTCTCTTTATTTTTTTTCTTTCGAATTCCTATAGAAAATAGATGTCTATCGCATTCTAGAGATGTTGTCGGTTATAGGGGATTCGCCTGCTATCTGTGTTATATCACGCCTGCAGGTTTTACCTACCCTTCACAATTACTACTCAATACGGGAGTTGTAATCCCTACAACCCTTCCTTGACATCGCCACCGCCTATAGAAGCACAGAAGCGTGATTTCTCGAAATACACGTCTATTTCGTCACTGTTTTACTCTTTATTACAGTAAAGTCTTTAGTCAATTAATCCGAACATTCGCCACTATCGGCTCACAGTAACATACCATTAAATACAAAGTTAAAATAAGTATGTAGGCATGTGGCAAGCATAATCGCCTGCCTAGCTCCCTCAGTGCAAATTTTTTCCCAGAATATTATTTACCACAGGTAAGCAACATAAATTTCATTCAGCTACTAGAGTTTTAAAATAATTTCTAGTCCGTTTAGCCTCGTTATTATAATTTTTTAAACTTTCCCGGACGATTCTCTGGAGAGAATTTTCGGGAGCCTGATATCGTTACTGAGATTAAAAGAAATTGCTTTAGGTGGGCAGGTCAAACACAGCGGATAGTGGACAATAGAGCTGTGAAAAAAGTATTCGGTATGAATCCAAGTGGGAGAATAATAATAGTAATAATAATAATAATAATAATAATAACAACAAGAAGAAGAAAAAGAAGAAGAAGGGACACCACGGAAAAGATGGGTAGAAGACGTCGAAGAAGACCTGCATCGTCTGGGAGTGGGGCAGTGGGGCAGACAAGCACAGAACAGAGACGAGTGGTGTTGGAGGACCGGGCTCTGCAGGGACATTATCGCCTAGGATCAGCATCATCATCATCAGATGATCGACCAGTAATAATACTAAGCTGCCTGAGTTGCAAAACTCGCTCATTATTTTGAGCAAAAAGATTAATTAATTATGTACATTAATTTATATACATTTTTATATACATATCATTCTCTTTTCAGATAAAATCAAATTGCCAGAGTATAAATCAGTTATAATTATGATTTATTTCATATAATTGTCATAAACGGTAATAGATTCAATGCTTCAAAATTGTACTTTCTTATTTTATTAAAAATACTGAAAGTGTTTGAATTTACTGTAGTGTGCAACTCACGACATTTGAGTAATGGCAGTAAAAGTGTTAGAGGGACAGCGCTCACGCACGCGTGGAGACGCGAGTGAGCGCATTAAGAGACAGCAGGGAGTGGAGAGAGACAACGAAAGCGGCTGTCTATTGTGTCCCAGCATAGTAATAAAATTACAAAGAATATTAGATTTCAGATTAAAATTGAATTTCGGTTGAAAGTATTCATTTATATTAAAATCCACATCTTAATTTAAAAAAAAAAAAAGACTTTGGGACGAATACTTGGAATAAAGTCGACGTTTAATTCCAGTTTATTCGGCGTAAAGAATTTTTCAATATCCGTAAATACGTTTTTCCTATCGGAGTGGACTTTGTGTAGAGCACCGCTGTCGAACTTTGTCTGTTATTTATGGCGGAGGCTGCGGCTGGAAATAAAATACAGGAATTTTTATGTATATTTTGTGATTTGAAGATGAGGGTCCGAGATTGAGGTGGCGTATGACATGGGGTTCTGGTAGGAGGAGAGCCCGATCGTAAATAAGAACCCGAAGGACACAAATCAAAGCGGACCCGACAAGCAGGGCCACACCTGTGTCAAGTGAAACGGAAAGAAGATAAATTATTATTTTATTGTCACTTTTATGATTTAATTTTCGTTTTTTTTGTTTGTATCGTGCCGTTTTCTTTTTTATTATATACAAATCAGAACTTCTGTTTTATTTTTTTTTTCTAATCCTCGATACAGTTTTTTACTTTGTAAACAGTACTATATTAAACTGTAAATACACAGAAAACCGCTACTAAGAAACGATGGTTACATCATGCGATGCCATTTACTAATATGTTTGCGGCAGTTCGACCCCACTCAGGTTGTGCTCCGGTCAGAGTTGAATTTCAACATTGACCGTAGGGTATGTACTTTCTTGCTATCCGGTAAACAGCAAGACTTCAGTAAACAGTAAACAAATGACTTCACGCAAATCATTGACTGTATTCAACGTTCAAAATAGGGCCGTCATCTCTGCAAAGCAAACATGTTTGATTGTTTTGTAAGTGTTCCTCTAAACACTCGTTGTCACTGACTCGATTTTTCCCTTTTTCTAAAAAATTAAAATTTGTTGCTCCCGGAAGTCATTGTGAGGAGTTTGGAACATCAGTGCGCCCAGTTCCAAACCGAGGCATCGTTATACCGTGTCGATTTTCCACTATCGTGGAACTGGATATGTTCTCATCTCTTAATGTTCTCATCTCTCCATTTAAGACAAAAATAATGTTTGTTCCTCTCTGTACTGCACGGCTGGCAGGAGTGAATTAGCTTTACAAAGAGCAAACTTCGAATTTATTAGATCGAAGTAAACGATCGTTTAATTAGATTCAATGATCGTTGTTGAGGGAAGACCATCATTTATGTAATGCTCAAAGGAAATACAATTAAACGTAATCGACTTTTAATTTCAAAAGCATACGACAGTCCAAATATGGTAATGAATGTTGTACTTGTATTATGACGCCGAGAAACATAAGCTGTACCCAAACAACAGAATGAAGTTGCTGCTGGACATAAGTTGATAGACAGCGATATTCGAGCGCAGCTTAGAACACAATTAGAAGAAAGACTGAAGGCAGGATCCACAAACAATTAACTATTACAGGCCCGTCGGTAGCAGAATTGCTGAAGCAGTGGAAGTAACCGAACAGATTATCAGCCTTATTGTATTTGAGTAGGAAGAAGAAGAAGAAGAAAAAGAAGAAGAAGAAGAAAATGAAGATGATAATAATGAAACATTAAAAAGAAGATGAGCATAATTTTTGTTTCAAGTAATGGAAATTATTGTCGAAATATACAAAGTGTTTATTTATAACAAAATACTGACCTGCACGCCAACCCGGCAAACGTTGAAATTACCGACTCTCAGTGTTAACTCGAACGATCGGCGTTTGTCTATCTGTTTGGGCCATGTCTCACGATAACTATTTTATGCGCCGACCGATTTTACTTTTACCACACAGATTTTTCTTTTTAAGATTGATCGTCCCTTAAGGAAAAAACATAAAGGATTATAATTTTGAAAAGTCTCAAAAACCCATGAGGAACATCATCAAGTTAAAGAGGATTTTAACCGAAATCGGAATTGAATGATCGTTTTTAGAAATTTCAAAATGTTTGGATACCAAGGCCGTTAGACGACCGCTGTCCATTACGGCTCGATAAGATTTTTGTTGCTGTATAGAAAACTTTAGTAGTGAGCGTATTATTGTAAAGTCTTCATTTGTATATGTATACAAAGAAAACACATAAGATTTATAAAAGACGTTAAAAAAATAAAATTTGAGGAACGTTGTACGGCCACCTCCTCGCAGTGTTTCTCGGCTAATGCTGAGAATCACACATACGAAAACTTTATAGTGATAATTTTAAACAATTAAAGTTATTAATTTAATTTTACCTGATAATAATAATTATATTTTGTTCAAAGTAGTGAACGAATTCTGCAGCTCTGGGAGCTGACTATTTATAAATCAAGCCCGTGTTTCTTTATATTATTGTAGTGGGACCAGTTAAGGCATACGGGAGTTTTCAATGGCACAGCTAGTAACTCGGATCCGGAAATGTTACAATTTCAGAACGAAGAAGTGCTCAGAGCTGTAACTGTCCCCTCTTGGTATATATAGTCTATCTAACTCATAACACCTGAAGATATCGTTTTATAGATCGCGGTTAGTTGCTACCCGATCGTAAAAACCCGGTGAGTTGGGACAGAGGTGAAAATTTGAACCCGGCCAATTGCGATCGAAAACATCGTTCTGTACGTGCTTGTTTGTAGGCTGTACTGTTGCGACCAATCAGCTTTCTCTGTTTATATTTCCACTCTACATACTGAACCCATATGTCACAGACCTATACGCTCGCTTCGCTCATCGCCCTACATAGAAATGAAACTGCCTACGATTTTCGGGTTACTAAAAACATCGCTCATGTGTCATAGACATCGAAGCATTCGATCGCAACGCTTGGGCCTTTAACGACCGATTTCTGCTCGCTCCGCTCGCAGCTAAGAGGATGTATCAGATGTGCATCTACCGCATAACAAAACTTATAATCACCTACAGGCCTACCAGCACTAACGCATTTCGTCACACAATGTTACTAACCGATTAGTAATTACTAATAATTACTTAATTAAATAATTGTTACTACATAACTAAATAATTGCTAAGACATCTCATTAACAATATCTCTACGACTCATGAGTGCCTTCGTTTTACTTGAGACGGAAGAACAAAACTAAGAGGACTTCAACCTAACCAATCTAAACTAGTAGCAACCATCCTAACCTAACTTACCAAAAATGTAGTAAGAAAGAGGTTACTCGCACAAATGGAAAAGCTTAAATATTGAAAGCTCATCGAAGATTGGAACAGGAACGCTTCTACTAGTTGCGACGGATTCGTTCAGTTGTGACCAAGTAAAAGTGCGGGGTGCAAGTGACCGTGTAAAACGTCATTTAGTCGAAACTGATCAAGACCGCGTTTTATTACGAAAGAAGAACTCGATCATGTAAAAAAAAAAAACGCAGAGACTATTTTGCCAATCAAATCAGTTAGCCCACTGACTATTCAATAATTCTTGAGTGAACTCGGTGCTGAAGACGGGTCTGCTGAAGACGATGTCCCCCGCCGAACAGACACGTCTACCAGGTTTAAGAGAAAAAAATCGATCTATCACACAGGACTATAAATACTATCAAGATGTACAGGACAATTGTACTGTAGGACTAATCAAGATGTCAATTAATTATAGGACTATAAAAATAATAATAATGGCTCCCATGTGTACCACCGAAGCAGCTTAGGAGTCAGACAGTGTAGGCTGTCATATGCGAGCCGTACGGCATACAAGGAAGGCAGTGTGGTCAGCACTACGCTTCAGCCGGAACTATAAAAATACTACCAAGATATATTTTCTTATATGAGACACATTTGAGCAATATGTAGTACGTTCATCATTGGCCATATTGTCTGATATTATTAACATGTTATTACTATTATTATTATTATTATTTTATATTAGCTGTTAGCTCATCAGAGGACATTGTTTCAAGGAATGTCCCCTACATGTCATTAAATATTTGTCAGAACGTCTATTTTTACAATTTATACAGATATTAAGTGCAAGTAAATTAAATTAAAAAACAGATTACAAGAAAAGTAAAATCAATTAAAAATCCGCTGTTGTTGTCATTAACGACTACCATAGGCTAATGGCAGTGGTAGGAATGACGTCAAAGATTCCCTCTTCATATTAACGGATGGGTCTTTTCAAGAAAGTGTCTACAAACAACTCTCGCAGCGTCACGAGCCCGCCAAGCTCCCTCACCAATGCGCCCGCCAGTCTCTACTGCTTCAGTAGCGGTGTGAAGAAGGGGTGATTACCATACCATTACTACTAACACATTTATCGTTTCTGTTTGGAGTCTACGATTCTAGTACGCTGTGTAGTTAGTTACATTGTTTTATTTTTCAAAGTTACTCTTACATTAGTTATTTACATTCGTTCCTTCTTACATACGCTCATTCTTTCATACGTTTATTTTGTGTTTTTTTTAAATTCTTTACATTCCTTTCGTGTTTATTATTTACGTTATTACTATATACTTTTATTCTTTATATTGCTTTATTCAAAATGAATATGATAGAGTTGCTAACTGTCGCCTGAAATGAAGAAAATGCCGTTCGTTTTTTTTTCAAAACAAAGGATTAATTCACAATCCTAGATTATGTAATTAATGTAATATAAATAATCGTAAAAATAAACTAAAAACCCTCCTAATAAAAATTTAAAAAAGAAACAAAATAAAAAGAATTGAAGACGTGCGTGCGTTTAATAAAAAATAAATAAAAATAAAAAAACAAAAAATTAAACAAAATAAAAAGAATAAAATTGAAGCGTGTGTGCGTGTGGAATTAAAGGCACGCGCGCGTGCGTGCGTCATATGAATGTGTGTAATGTATGCTAATCACTCCTCCTTCACACCGCTACTGTAGGAGAAGGGACTGGCGGGAACGTTGGTGGGGGAGCTTGGCGGGCTCGTGACGCTGCGAGAGTTGTTTGTAGACACTTTCTTGAAAAGACCCATTAACGATTACGTATGCGCTTTTTAAGTGGATTACATATTGTAATGACACTGTTGAAATATTGCACGATTATACGCAATATTACAAAGCGGTATATAGGGTCTACATATCTGCTTAATTTGTAATGAACAGTAGTTTAAAATTCATCCCTTGTTGTTATAGGCGACGGTAATCCTTAGTCCTACCTGCTGAGTCGACGGCTGAAAGCGTGGCAAAGATTGGCTCCGTGTTCCGATGAACAACTGTTGATTGTACCGTGGGAATTGGGATGAAAACTAAGCAGTCTTTGTGTTACGGACTCAAAACGCAGTTATGAGAGCTTTAAGCTGTCTCGATTTTTTGAAAATCCATCGACCATTGTAGATTTCTTGTAAAAAATATTATCGAAGAAAGAAAATTTACAATCCGTTTCTTCAAGTGATTGGCAATAACCTATTTGGAATTTACATTGGACAACCGAGCTGAGGACGTGGTAACTAAGTAGTGTCGACTCCTCGGAAGAAAACACCCGCGTTGCATTGTCATAAAATTGGAAACACTTGACGGAAAAGTGAGTTTTACACCAAATTAAAACCTATTCTTTTCTGTATTTTTTAAAAGATTATATATTTTTTGTCTTTTTTTTATGAAGATTAATGTATCGGAGTAAATCTGCAGAAATTAGGAAACATTTCCCATTAAACCGACTCTTGCATTAGCCTGTTAAAAAAAAGTAAAAAAGTAAGCATTATTTAAAAAAAAAAAACGTGATTTAGCCCTACGTTTGTTAACAAATTGACCTTACTCTGTTATTTAAGCTTAAAAAAAGTTAATGGTCAGTTTCGAAATGGCAGTCGTCTAAAAAGTTTTGCTATTTCGGTTCGCGGCGAAGTAGGCAAATAGTTTTTTTTCTCTATAACACGTATTTTAATAGCACCGTTGCGAAACGTAGACTTTTGAAACTTGACGTAATGACAGAATGGAAACTGAGATAACTCTTATCGGCAGCTGTTTGAAGCTGTGCATTGCAAATTAACTTGTTTAGCGGAATGATTTCATATATTCTTTTTTTTTACAGAAAGCCTTTTTGAAGTCACCAAGCTCAAGCTGTCGAAACGCTAGCTGGACAGATTAGATGAGAAAGGTAATGACGGTCAAGCCTTATAACTAGTCACGTTACCCTAATTTTGTACTGCAAGGTTTCCACCTCTGACTGTCAAAAGCATAAATGTGGGTAAGTAACTGTTAACGAAAAATATTTAAAGGAAACAAAAAATAAAACGTTTTTTTAGGACATACAATTTGTCGCCTATAGGCTTTTGATAGGCTGATAAATATCTTTTCCTCTTTCGCTTATTGAAAGAATATCAATTATAGGATGCTGTTCGAGGACAAGATTTCATCTTCGAAACCGGTACCTAAGCAAACATTAACAGAACAGACAATAAAAGCTCTGTTCGGCCCAATAAAACGTGTTATACTAGAAACCATAAAATAAAAAAATGTTGTTTTCTTTTCTTTTTAATCAGTTTTGAAAACATCAAAAGTCTAATTTAATATCAAATAAATTTCCCTTAATTACCCCATATTTACTTTGCTTTACGAGTATTTTTGTGCGCGGATGACTATAAAACGTTTTACACACCATTTGATCGTAAGGACGGATCAAACGGAGACGAGAAGCCACATATCTTAGTGATGAATTTTTAATCGTACGGTATTGGGTAATAAAAATTAAAGCTGGCCGTAAAGTATGGCGGTAATGCAGTCACCGCGCGCGCATTGTTGTCGGAAACCGATCAAAGATTAATTCTTTGTGCGCGCTGTCGTAAAGACTGTTGGCAGTCGTAGTTCCAGCCGAGATTAAGCAGTAAATTTAAGAGTGGTTCACTTCTGTCCCGCT
Organism: Magicicada septendecula; assembly: GCA_034769895.1. Taxonomy (NCBI): domain Eukaryota; kingdom Metazoa; phylum Arthropoda; class Insecta; order Hemiptera; family Cicadidae; genus Magicicada; species Magicicada septendecula. Next base: position 73,638,983 of record CM068376.1, read on the forward strand.
CCTTCTCGATAATAACTCCCCAGCGTTTGTATGGAACACTCTGTATTCTCATCAAATATGTAATAAATTTAAGTATCATTATTGTAACTCTGTGAGTAGTCATGTTTTTTATGGTTTTTGTAAATGATTCAAGTAATGACTTGAAAGTCAGTTTAGTTTCCCCATTGCCTTGCACGATCAGTTTCACAGTACCATCCTCTGCAACCTTAGCCGGAGATCGCTGGGGCTGTGTTCTGAAGTGACAGGGAAGTACCTTTAATATCGCTAAATGCTTTCAAACACGATTCTGCAGCCATTCGATTCGAGCACATCTTTTGTACTTCTTTGTATTTCTACCATCAAGTAATTCTATGATCATGCAGCCGTTGTTGGTTATCTAAGTATCACAGCTGTAGATATTTCCTAAACATTAGGTTTCTATACAACTGTTTTTTCTCGTATATCCTCATGCCGTCAATATTCACCCTGTGAAGACAAGCCGAAGTATCTCCCACAACGTCCTCTGTGGTATCTTCTTCAACGTCCCTACTCGTCCTTAACGTCATTTTTATGCTTTTGTTCATTTTCATCTTTTGAATTGGGTGACTTGAGACACCAGAGTATCCACTGAAGCCGATAAATGGGTCATGTAAATATAAGAAGCGAACGCCTTCAGAACAATGGATGCAAGGCCGGCTTTCTCAGAAGGAGAAGGGTGGGGACGAGTCTCTCGGCGCTCTATATAGGAGTTGCTGTACTAAGGTATTGTAAACTTCGAAGTTGAGTCCCTGGGCCTCCAAGCTTGGGGTATTACGATTGGGCTAGTAATCTATCAGTGTAGAATAGTCATGACTAAAACTCTGCAGAAGCCTCGGAACGGATGGATTGCAGGGTAGTAATTCAGGCAGTCGGGTAATAGAAAACGAATTGGAAGCGGAAGAACGAAACTAATCTAACCACAATAGCGTCGTGGCATGTCAAGATTGTTAACCTAAAAGAAGAGGAGCTAAAGGTCAGATAAAATAGGAACAGGATATTGTCGAAGGCTGTAAACAAAGAATAGTCAGTGACTCTCTGAGGAAGAGAGGCGGTTCGAACGAATACAGTTCCCAGACGCAAATCTGTGGATCAAGTTTTTCACATAGTCTACAGCATATCTTGGCTGTAGTGCCACAGATGAACAGCGATGTTGTTATGCCGTATGCACAGTACTAGTAAAGACACTTATTGTACTTTTAAAATTATTAAATTATTAAAATCAGTTTAATAATTTTATGACTTATTGCACTTGAAAACCTTAATTTCAGTTCTCTGTAAATTCACATAAGTGGGATTGGGTAACTTTACCAATAACCCCACGATATCTTGATTGGAAACGTAAGTCCAGAATGCTATACGGAAACGAAACGTGGACACCGACAAAGGGGAACAAACAAAATTGGAATGTCGGAGAAATTCCTTTCGTAAGAAGAATTAAAGAAGAATACACGAAAGAGGATATAATAAGAAATTAAGCTGTACGGTATGAGTTAAATAAGGAGTAACTATAAGAGAAGGTGTAGAGATAAGAAGCGAATTGGGAAGAAAATGTGACCAGGATGGATATGAACCATTGCGTCGTTATAACTCTGAGGGACTCCGTAGTGTTTGGGACATCAAGGGCCACAGATCCGGTGACGTAAGGACATTTCGACGACAAGTATTCACTCTCGTCCATTCGTGAAATCATTTTCAATCCTATCCAGTGCCGCGTAACAAGCTCTTCTAAATTTTGCTGATTTCATTTCCAAAAAGTCTACGATTCAGAGCCGTACAAGACCACATTCAACATACAAGGACTTGCGAGCGTCGTCTTTGTTTCCAAATCTTGGAAAACTCTAGCGAACTTAAAAAAAGACATATTTCTAGTGAAGTAGACAAGTGTTAATCTGACTTTTACGGGACGTTTAAGATTTAAGTAAGTCTTGTAGCAGGTTCAATTTTTGCCCTTAAAGAAGTGTTCCAATACCGCATGCTCGTATATTTTCTTCAGCACAAACATATCCTCAAAACCTGCTTCTCTTCCCTCAGTCCATTCAATGCGTCATGGCAAGAATCGTCGGATTTAGTAGCCGTTCGAGCGGGGTTCTGGATAACAAAAGGTGTCGGATTAATGGCCGTTCTACCACTCTTGTTACTGCACAGATCTAACGTCTCCTGTGGATCTCAGATAAGCTGAGACCCCGCATTACAATTCCTCTGCCTTAATGAGACCCTTTTTTTCTCAGCCCCTGAAACAATGTCCGACGGTGGTTCCAGTGAAGGACTAAATCCTTCGCAAATGTACCAGTTTAAGCGTGTGAGGGAATGTGAGTACCAGATTGAGCTCTACATCACGATAGCGCCACAGCTGATAGTTTGTGCCTCTGATTCTCGCACTCCTATACTGCCAGATAATAGTCTCAGGTGTACACCCCCTATTCTAATACAAACACACGTTCACGCGCGTCTATTAACACTCAAAACATTTTTTTATAAGCATCGTTTCGTGTTGTTGCTTATATTAAATACTGCAAGAACTGGTCTACGTCTACACAACACAATTAACAAAATAGAGCACTTGAAGTAACATCACGTAAAAATATTTATTAAAAAATGGTTTAGGGATGTCGGTTGAGCGAAATTAACAACGAATACACGAGTGTAAACGTTTATAGCGGACATCGAATTCAACAAACAGTCGTTGAAATTATTATTATCAGCCGGGCTGTTAGCCCGTGGTCCACTTGTCATTATTGACAACGTTTCGGCCCTAGCATCGGAGGCCATCGTCAGTGTCTACATCGGCACGGTGTCCCCCCAGTTCACATCAGAGGTGACGTAGAGACTATATTTTATGCCCGAGAAGGCCCACTTTTATAAACGCTTCTAGCAGCTTTATAAAAGTGATCCTCCTCAGGCAAAACGCATAGTCTGTACCTCATCTCTGACGGGAATTGGCGAATACCGTGCCAGTGTAGACACTGATGGTGGCCTCCGACGGTAGGGCCGAAACGTTGTCAATAACCCAGCTGATAATAAATAATAATTTCAACAATATTGAAGGCGGCTGTGAAAGCTTAGTAATCAACAAACAGTGCTCGGGAAGTAAGGTATTTGGAAAACGTACTAAATTAAAATTAAAATCAAATAATTTAGTGACTAATGAAAACAAAAAAAAGACGGAAATTATGAACACGGTTAAAAAATTGTATTGTTATTCGACTGTGTTGTGCAGAAGTAGATGAGTTCTTGCAATATTTAATATTAACCTTCTATTAGCATTAACCGTCCTCCGATTTCGTATCACGACCGCTATCGTCTCGGGACTAAAGTGAAATAGTAGTTCAATTGATATTTCGTTTCGATTTTCTGTCCTAAAACTTGTCTTGGACGATCAACTCCACCACAGCCTCATTAATGTCATGCATTATGTAGTCGTAATGGCCATCAGTATGATTTTATTTCCAGGGAGTAGTCCTTTCTTTTACTTACAATTTTTGTACCACCAAAGTAGCTGAGGTGTAGGCTGCCCTATGTGAACCGTTGGACGTACAAGGAACGTAATGTTACCAGCATTACGCTTTAGGAAAAACGTTTCCGAGGTACTCATGTCCACAGGCCGAAACATCCTGAGGCTGGAATCCGGACTCAGAATTTTTTTTTTTGTGATATTTGAGAGGCCCGATTAGGACCTCTCGGGCTGTTCTGGAGCAAGCTCCCTTCAGCCGTGTGGGTATGGTTGAGTGGGTAGGATTCGCACGCCAGCGGTGACCGGCCGATGAGAAGATGGTGGTACCAGCGTAGAGAGGGTGTTAGCGTAATAGTGTGAGCAGCCTCTAGGAGAGGGTGTGTGTGGGGGGGGTGTTTATTGCCAAACTTATAGACTAGATAGCCAGGGTCGTGCAGCTAGTGACGCTAAAGATGGAAAGAAGCGTCGTAGTGGCGTCATGGGAGCGGTGGGGGACAGGTTTTTAGGTTTTAAGATTGGAGTATTTATCAACGGGAGAGGATGTTTTATTTATTTTTATTTATTATCTGGATTCATGTTGAGGCAGTTCTTGTAGAAGGACGATGCGGAGGAGTTGGGACTGGTATTATATCATTTATTTATTTTATTCATTTTTCTGTATTTTTCCAAGTCTGGGAGGTCAGAGGCGAAAGCTAGTCGGGTCCAGGGCCCCTTCTGATTTGTGGTCTTCGACGTGGAAGCCTGGGGGGGGGGGTTCGTCTGCAAGAGTCAGAAGTCCGTTAACGAGGAAGTGAGAACGCCGGACATTTTGGTCTGGTCTATTAAGGGGAGTGAGGAGGGTTTGTAGTGCAGTTCTTGTTTTAGCAGTTGTGGCGTATTCCCAGTGGAGTTTTGCACTCAGGAATCGAAACCACCACCTTTATATTAGTACCCAGCCACCATACCACTGACCTACTAAACCCTTTCTTTTGTTCATAACTTTCGTAAATACCTACTGAAATATTCGCTTGAATCGTTGCCAGGTCCTCTCCATCGTTATTATCGTTACATTACATGGAGGTCTTCTCCAGGACCTACTTGCACATTAAAATTTTATGGAAGTATATAATAATAACAACATTAACGTCAGTTATGTTTTGACAATTATATTTATTCGTTAGGTTTACTTAAGATATATATTATGTTGCTTACTGGTGCTAATGCTACAGCGACGGTGTGTGTACATAAGAAAAAACTGTACTCTATAAACCGTTTGAAAATGTTTATTGATTTATAACTGTTTATACTGTTTAATTAGTAACATGTATAGTTGGTGTTTGACTTTCAACGTAGGAGTTAGATTAGTACGTTCTTATACGTGTAGTTTAGAATCTTAGTGACAAATCGTGAGTCAGTCGATATCGACTTGTAACAGTCAACAGGCAAAAAAAAAAAGGAATTTATATATATATATATATATATATATATATATGTATTTTGCGTAGCTGAAGGATTACGGACAGACTAACAGAGAAACTTTTAAACTATTTCAGGGAAACTCAAAATGCCCAATACGTTGTTCAAAGAAATAGAAAAAGATATAGAAGAACTCCATATTACTCAAGAAGACATTGAAGAACGCTTACCATGCAAAAGAAATTAAAAAATCCCAAAGGTTTTCAGGAAAAACCCAATAAGAGGACGGGCACTATCTGTACTGACGAAAGGAGGGAGAGACGTCGATCAAGAATGAAGGAGATATGGTAGAGGAGGAAGGGAGCGGAGAAGAAGAAGGAACCAGCTGAACCAAACATAGTTCACTGTGACTCATACAAAAAAAAATTGCGTAGTCTGAAATACGCCTGTTATATGACAGCGTATTGAAGTTCACTCTCGACATTCTGTAACGCTTTATGGTGGACTTTAAAAGCCATTTAAATAATTTTTATTGAAACGCAGAAAAGGGAACGGTCGCCTATGTTTCTCGTTTTTTACATAAAACACGTGTTAACGTTTTATTGGGGACGACGACGACGACCGCGGCGAGGAGGAGGGCTTCAATATAGTTAAATTGTTTTATATTTAGTTATAACCGGAGAAGCAGTTACAACCGGCCGCAGTGATGTCATTACACCGCTTGTGCAACTGCGTCACGTCCACCCTTCTTCGACAGGAAAAATATAATCGTCGGCTTAACGCAGGCGTTAAGACGATTGTTGGCTTAGAAATAAATAGGTTTATACGCGGCCCTAACGCAGTGGACGGTACTCGTGACACCCGGCTGTTACCCTACTTGTACACACATCGATTTCGATGGTACGGAAAAATATCGTACAATATTCTATCGTATATGCGTTGCTTGTACACACCACGGTTTTTTCAGTATAGAGTTTAGTCGTAGCCGTAGTTTAGTATAGTCGTTTTAGCTCGAGCTCACTCACAGTTGTGTGGAAAATGAATCGAAAACGTGTTGTTGCTATGTGGTTGCTCATTTAGTTAACAGCAGACGTCTTTCCATGCATTTCTGGTAGCATTTCTGTCTTTGTAAATGTCTAAAGTTTTGTCCCATAGCACTGGTCTTATTTGTACCAATGAAATAAGGATTTCATTATCAATATTTTCAGCCATACTTAAAAATAAATGACACACTAATTAACTACCGTATCACAAACTGAAATCAATATTTCAATACTATACAGAATAATCACTTTTAACTAACCGTTAAAAAATTTCACGTGTTAACATGTAACCTCGGTAGAACCTCCTCGTTATCAAACTAACATTATTAGTAAAGGATTTTAAGAGTTCGATTGAAATGTTTATAAACCAAAAAACCCAAACTAATATTATGTAATAAAATTTGCTAATAATATTATTTACTTTTATGAAATATGTCCCAGTTTGGTCAGAAGCAACAAGTCAAATGAAGACGGGGTTTTACCGTACGAATGTAACTCGTGGAGTGTGCAAGCGTGCATTGGTTCACATACTCCACTGAATTCACGGAAACGGCACGGCGACCGTCTTTGTCGCAGTGGACGGCAGCTACACGGCGACCGTGGCGTGCCGTGTGGAGATCGAACTGTGTGCAAGCTCCCGTGCTCACGAACGTTCCACTAAAAGAATTTGATCGTACGATATTTTCCGTACGATCGAAATCGATGTGCAACTCGCCTTAGGAAGTGTTTTATTGTAGCCCGTCGCTACACGTTGACGGGCGAACGACAAGTAACTATTCGCGATCGGTTAAATTAGACCGTTCTATTGTCGCCCGACTTTGTAGTTCCAGAGGGGCAGCTGTTTTGTAACCACGCGTTCCGGAGGCCGCACAAACCCACCTTGTTTTCGTCAAATTCCTATAATCATATCGCAGAGAATAAACACACGAACCTTCATCCGCCAGTCTTCACGTTCGCCAACATTTTCAAACACCTATAGCCTACATTCGACTGTTTTAATACATTCAATGACTCACCGCATTAAGGAACACGGATAATTTGTTAACTAAAATTACGAAGATAATTCGATTCAACAAAACGCAGTTGTGAAAAATTCTCTGCATTTCAGAGTAAACAACAAACTCAGAGAAACTGAGTGTTTTTCTGTAAATTTGTTGATATTTTCTTATCACGGGAGGCACAAAATTACTTCCTCGGGGCCCGCGTTTTGGGACCCTCTGGATTAGATCGTTAATCGGCCCACTAATTTAGAGGAAGTCGAAAGGTGAAGCGGAACAGAAGAACGGGTTTCATAAATATGGACGCATGCTTTGTAACCTAAAGTCGCGGGCTTTCGAACGATGTTGCGCTCGCTCGCTACACGTCTTATGAACGCAGAAGAATCGGAAGCTCACGTACGACGAATATCAGAGACTGGACGAACAAATTAAATCCACAGAACAGACAAAAGTTTGCCACAACGGAGAGTAGACTAGAGAGAACTGGTAAAGGAAATGAAGTCCGGTATATTATAGAAACACAACAGAAGAGTAGGATCGTAGTTCAGGTGGGCAGGCGACTTGAAAGAACTTTCTAGATCTAAACGGGGGGATATAGCAAATGTCCTTGTTCCTAAAGATGGTCGGAATAATGTTTGTAAGACGGTGTCCTAAAAACAAAACCAGACACATGAGCTAGTACATTTTTGTGCTAATATTGCTAATAAATACATTTATAGAATTTAGCAGGTCAAGTGTACTAGCGCGCGTGTGCGTGTGTGTGTGTGTGACCGCGCGCGCGCGCGCGCCTGGTTTGGAATTTCGGACGCCTAATCGTTTCTTTGTTCTGAATTTTGTCACTGTCTTGCAGATTACACAGACGGAAATAGAGAAATAAATTCCGTATTGTTGTCAGTATCCCTGCATCATTTTATATAACAATCGAGCAAAAATCGATATTTGTGGCTTATCTGAACGAAACTTTCAGCCTTTCGGCTCAGTCCGCCGCGTTCGACTCTCCTGACTAACGTGCATCCTAATGCCGCATCAAGGTCAACGATGCTATCATTCGATGACGATGACGACGACGAAAGAGATGGAAGCGAATGACGAGGGTATGTAATATGACATTTTTTATTAAAATTTTTAAGTTTTGTGTAAACAAATTGAAATAATCCTTTTTTACAATACAATTCTTGTAGTACCTAGCCTACTGTTAATATTTTCTTCTTTTCACACATTTACTTCCGTAATAATTTAATGTAGTTATTAATTATTTTCACTATTATTACCACTTTTATTGCAATCATTACTTTTATTATTATCTTATTATCATATTTAATAATTGCTTCAGAAACCTGGAAGATGACAAGAAATAGCGAGAGATTCTAGTTTGCTTTGAAAAACTGATTCTAAGAACAATATTTAGAGGAGTACAAGAAAATGGAGTGTGACGCGGGCACTATAATAATGAACTACATCATCTTTACAAATAGCCAGACATTGTCAGTACATCAAAATATACAGCTTAAGGTGGTTAAACATAGAGAGAATGTAGGAAGGACAGCCTACGAAACATATTGTTTACCAGAAACCAGTGGGTAGTAGAGCAAGGAGAAGACCCCGGAAGTAGATTCTACGATCAGATAGAGCAGGACCTCAGAAAACTGAACATAAGAAAGTGGAAAGCCAGGGCATGTAATGGGGAAGAATGGAGTCGACTCTTGGAGCAAGCCAAGAAACCCTGCCAAGGGTTGTAGAGCCATAGCTGATGATGATTTGTATTAAGCCAAAGTAGGGTATTTGAAGTTTTACCAAAGAACAAATTCTTTACAATTTTGTATTCATTGCCATTGATATCCCGTGAAGTAAAAGAGAAAATGAAATTGCTTAAATAATAAAATCAATGTTTACGACCTATCATAAAACATTATTACTAGACCACAAAAGTCGACGAGGAAGAGCTAGGAAATTCTATTTAAAACAGGCCTATGTCAAAACAAGAAACCATGTGAGATGTGCTTAAAGACGAGCAGAACAGCGCAACGAGTATTTGAACCCCTCCCCACACATGCACGCGCGCGCGCGCTCGCTCACACACACACACACACATTTATGTATGTCTACGGTGGGAAAGAATTCTAAATTAAATTACACAGCATCCAGAATGTATAATTAAAATTTAATATTTAATTCATATAATATTTACTAAATACAATATAACATTATTTAATATAAATGGATTCATGTTTGAATTTAAATTTAACATTATTTCAGTAACCTAAACCTACCATTCATTACATAGATAGATGAGATTGTAGGAGGTGGGTAGGTAAGGGAGGACATTTTCTCTCCTAGTGTTTGACGAAGAATACATTTCTTTCTAAAACATGTATTGATATAAAGACTGATTACAAAGTTCATAGGCTGCTTATTAACCACTCTCGGATTTACAGTTAAACCAAAAACTTTGTTATAATTTCAATCGAAAATGCGTACGTAAAATCGGTTTGTACTTAACTTCAAGCCTTGAAAAAGAAAGGCCGCATTTGATGTTACCCCGTTTAATCAGGTTGTCAAATGAGGCTCATGATTAAATTAGACGTAATTACTTTTAAAAAGTAAATAAAAGCTTTACTTATTACTACTGAAATAGTGACACCTCTGCATACGCACGCGGCGCGCGCGCGCGTGTGTTGTGGGCGGCACTGGTGTTCCGTATTGTTCGAACGAAGAAGATGTTAAAAGTGTAGTAAGAGTTGAGCGTAGCGTCAGTAACCTTGAATTGTAAAGGGCGATGATACATAAATGGTTTGGATCGACCAATAGAAAAGAAACTGACATACCCATATGTTACAGACCAAAGCGAAACAGAATATCGTTCTTAAATAGAAAGACAGAACGAGACAGCGGAGGGCGGTTTGAAACGAAACGTGAGTTTGTTGTTTTTGTTTGTGACTTAAAATGTTTTGAAAATAATTTATACCGCATGTGTGAGATAATACATAAACCACACGGACCGAAGAATGTGTCTAATACATCAATGACTCTCGGCTGATACAATGCGTCCCAGACCCATTAATTCATCTCACAAAAGAAGGGATTTCGATGTGTGGTGGGATTTCCTCTTCACGACAATGTTTTTTATCAGCTCTTTGATCGCACAAAAAAAAACAACGACTACTACGACACGACCGCATAAAAACTTTGAAGTCATATGAGCTTTGATAAATACTCGTCGCCAAGCGACAATTACGGCTACGCGTTTCTGATAATTGTCATTTCTGTTTATCTAATTAATTATGATTGTAAAACAAAAAAAGAAAAACACGGCGCGGAGATGGGCTGGCATCTTTGACGATCGTGTGAACTGCTTCTGACGCCTACATAAATCCGTGTGTGTAGAGATTCATCTGTAACCAATGAATCGTTTGTGCAAATTAATTTAAATGTTACAGCTATTGATTGCCCGCGATTCGAATCCTTTAAACCGAAATTCGCGGGAATCACGTACACAATGTGTTTTCCAATACAACGGTATACTTCTTACCGGAGTAATATTTGTGTGACTGTGTCAGACCGACAATGATATACCGGTATTTTATAACACGCAGTGTTAATAGCTTTTTTTATTTACTGTTTGAATATCGCTAGTAAAAAAATAAATTAGGCCTATACTTAAAGCGAAAATATAAGCTACGATTATTACTTACCAGTGTACTGTGTATTATCAGTTGCTGTCAGAGAGTAATTTAATCCCTTCTATGACTGTGTCAGAACTTGAATCGTCACTTGAGTCAGCAGTGTTAATGATAAGATTGTCCACGACGGCGTCGGTAATTTGGTCGAATTCCCATAAGCTTATCTTTTTCCTTGAATACATGCTCGACATAAACGACCCCACTTGTTCATCGTTATTTCATTTATCGCCTGCTCTATCAGTTGTTTTACATCATGCAGCTTATATGTTGTGTTGTGAGGGACAACATATCCTTCCAACTGGCTCCCTATTAATTCAATGAGATTCAGAATACAATGTTAAGGAAAAAGTCTTAAAACGGCATGCCCCGATTTTTCGGAAATATCATTTTCTAAAAACTTTTTAAATTTATGTTCATTTTGCTAGCGGGGATAAAGTTCTACTATGTATTCGTAAAGATGATGAAACGTATTCAGAAATCACTTGTCGTAGTTAAGAGAACTCTCACATGACTGTACAGTCATTCCGTTCATGCGCATAACACATTACTGTGCAAACAGTGTCAACGCTCCTGACCAATAGCGTTTCAGATGAGCCACATGGGTTTGTTTACATCAGGATTAACCTAAGAACGGAAAGAGTATATATAATTGTACTGTAAAAGTGTGAAGTAAGGTAAATCTTAATAGTTACAGGTATATCCTAAGATTTACCGTTTTATGATGGTAAATGTCCGAAGATCCTTTTAAAATGTCTGCATTTTGGACTTTTCCCAACAGTAATGGTAAATGTCAAGATTTGGTAAAAGCAGTGGTAAAAGCGTAATATTTTTAATTTTAAAGAAATTTATAGTTAATAATTTTTTTTTTAAATAATCATTTTCATAAAAACGCATGAAGAAAAGAGGCAAGAAATAACGCATTACACTATTGCTTGTTTCTGAAAGAATTTTTATTTAGCGATGTACAATGTATTGCTGTAAAACTACTAAAAAGAAACTACAGCAAAAAATATAAAAATTGATAAAATTAACGAAGTTTACTTTAAAAAAAAGAACAATTAAAACCATTTTAACCATTTTGTGAAAAAAGAACATTTAAAAACTTTTTAACCTTTTTGTATAGTTCATAAAAACAAACGTAGTAAAGGATCTCTTCTTGCCCCGCAGAAACAGGTGCTATGAGTTTATCTTCACCACCGATGTTAAGAATATCATAACGTTTCAAACGTCTGTCGTGCACAGATTGTATATAAGTCGCAGTTTTTCTTTTATATTACGCACCGATTGCCCTAAAAGTTCATAAAATCTTTTACTCATTACTTCACTCATTTTTCTGGACCGAATACCGAACAAATACCAAATATAATATTAATAAACGAAAGATACAAAGACATACGTACCCGCACAAGGACAGATAGAAACTGAGCCTTTGCGATGTAAAACACATTGACAATGAATGTGACTAACAAACATGTTGGAACACGTCTGAATAGGTCGGCAAGCCAACGGAAACCTCCGAGTGCAGCTTTTACCACAACGCAGCGGTAAATCTTGACATTTACCACTAACTGTTGGTAAAAGTCCGAAATGCAGACATTTTAAAAGGATCTTCGGACATTTACCATCATAAAACGGTAAATCTAAGGATATATCGGTAAATCTTAAGATTTACCTTACTTCGCACTTTTACAGTAACATATATACATAATACGTAAGAGTCCTATAGAGAAACAGTACAGACGTTAAGCTAATATTACCTACAGTATACTGTAAGTATTGCAGTAAACTATAAATACAAACTCATAACTCATAATATTTTATAGTAAACTATAAAATAATAACTCATTCTTTAACTGATGCTGTCGTATTGAATGCACGTCGGTAAGAAAATTTGTAATAAATTATAACGTATGCGATAGTCGGCATTTGTTAAGAATAACTGATGGTTTAATTCTAGGGGATCCACGTATCCGGACAGTGGTATCGTTAACGGTTGCAAACCTAAGCTACATACAACTTCCGTTCGTCAAAATATAACCTGTACTCTGTACTGTAATGTTACTATAAAAAATAATTGTAACACACGCACTTTAAAGACAGTTTTGCTCATTTCGGAACGTCAGGAAATGCAATCTAACCAATGACTGCAAAAAATGTACAACGTATCCATCAGTATTTATAATTGGAAACAAATTTGTTGAAGATAGTGTAGTTCCATTAAAAATAATTTTTCTTAATGAAAAGAAATAAATTTGATTAATGCGAGTTGTGTACGGCGTAATTCAAGATCTTGCTGTGCGTAAATAGATTCGTGTGCCCAAGTTCACTGTCTGGTGTAGGTAGAGGTCCAGATGTGCGGAGCAGCGGCCTGACGTGCCTCGATGGTCGCAGTGTCCGGGCGAGCGGCATGTCGTCTGCTTGTTACCGTGAATAGCGGATCTTGCGCTGTGCGGGAACGGAACTTCCGTGTTAATTTATACACTTTGAGGGATGGAAAAGGTGTTTTTTTGTTTTTTAACTTTGGAGCGTGGAGGGTGCGCAACGGCGGAAAGATGAGACTTTAGAGACCATTAGGTAGGGAGGCAGAGATTTCCCGCCCACAACGGGACAGGCACTTCAGGAAAAGCCTCTAAAGCTGCCGAAGGCAGTATCCAGTGCATCGTGGGAGAGAGGAGAAAGGGAGGAAGACTAAGGCACGTCTACAGAAAGCGCAACCTCCTTCCGTCTGCGACCGGCACGGACGCGGTGTAGACAAGAGGGATAGGAGGCGAAGCTTCGGAAGGTTGGCGAAATGAACTGAAGATGGCTTATGGAGTGTCATCGAGCAGGGCTCGGGGGCGTTTATGTCTCACTGTCTGGATAGAAGGGTTCTTCGTGTATAGGGGTTGCCCCACTTTTAAAGCACGGTGCCTCAACGAAGCTTCTCCACTTTGTGCTGTTTTGATAAATTTGGTTATTTCCTTCCAAGCTGTGCCAACCTTCATCTCCCTCTAAATTATCCTTATCCATATGGAAGTTTTGTGACCCCTCTAATTTAAGGCGACATTTGCGACATCTTCTTCCGTTTTATTTATTTATTATTTCTTTTAGTGTGATAAATCCGTATTCGTTCTTTCTACTATTTTACACTTGGCAAACACACGTATTTATGAGGCGGGAACAGGTTGTTTACAATTTAAAAAACTGTAATGGTTGATTGGCAGTAAGTCCCAGTAGACTCTGGGAAACAGGTAATTTATATAGTTATCATAAAACCTGTCAGGAATTGTGGCATACAGCTGTGGGAACCGCCAGTAACTCCAACCTAGGAATACTCCGTCGCTTCAAAAACCAAGTATTAAGGAGTAACAAATGTCCAGTGGTATCCGCCCAAAGACCGAGTAATCCAAAGAGATCTATAAATGCCTCCGGTCGTAAAGCCACGCAACGCCAGTTATAGCAACAGGTTGGAAAAACCACCCTAACGTCCTCACAAAGGAGCTCAATCGAGCGGTGGTGTAGTGCGTAGACTGAAGCGCTTCAAACCCAGTCATTTACTGGACAGATTTTATTAGGTTGTGGTGACTATTAAAAAACAATGTGTACCTTATAAACCGTATGTGCTGTAGCAGTTTGAAATGTAAGTGCTCCACTGGAAGCTCATCCTGTATGTCATTTTTCAACCAATCACTAATATTACTGATTACCTTTGCTGTGTATATTGTACGACTTAAATTCGGTTAAAACAAAAAATACAACAGCTCACAAACAGACCTCACATGGAAGAATCTGAAGACCATTACAGATTTATACTGATCGAAACATTGTGTTTCTGAAAATTGAACGGTGGTTAACGTCCAATTTAGTACTTATAGTTTTTTATCATGCATATCGACATTGGTCACTTGTATGAATAGACAAACTAACCTTTTTTTAATCTGTCTTGTGACTTCTTTTTTATATTTATGATGCGTTTCGAAGCATATATCCCTCAATGGCATGTTGGCTTAGACCTGTAAGCATGTTGTCAATGGTCACAAGAGGTCAACCATTGATCGATTGCTGAGGAAACATAAAAATAAAAAATCTAATCCCCAAGTAACAAATGGTGATGCACAAAAACCTTTGTATTATCCACATACACAGATTTCTTGCTAATGATTTTGACTTCAGTATTAAACAGTGACAGATATTTCATAACATTCAGAACTAATAATAGTATATTAAAAACACTTTGGAAAAAAAACAGGCGTCTGTAAACTATCCATGTAATGACTGTAATTGTTTTTACACAAGTCAAACGAGGAGGGATTTTCTTAAACGTTTCTTTGAAGACACACATAATCAATTAAAAAATATCTTAACTCCGTTAACATAAACTCGAAATATGCTAGCTACTTGGTCACACATGACCACAGTTACACGGACTTCAAGTCTAACTTGGAACCACTATATACAGGGTGGCGCAGGGAAACGGGAAAATTTGAAGTTGATGTTGGCAGCCCTGTATATGTAGCAGAAGTGAAACTGTCTGTCTAGCAGTAACGGACATTTAGTTACCATGGAGCAGTGGAGCGGTCCAGAGCGTGCGGTCGCCGTAAGGGCGTTTTACCGACATGGTGACAGTTTGACAGCTGCACAACGAGAGTTTCGGCACCACTATCAGATCCCGCCGCGCGGTCAAGAACCTTCGTTACACGCAATTGAAACGTGGGTTCGTAATTTTGAAGAGACTGGTTCAGCTTTGAAGAAAAAGCCTAGTGGGGGTGTACGGTCTGTACGTACCCCAGAAAACATTGATGCCGTGCGAGCTGCCATCTTAAGGAGTCCTCGTCGTTCGGTGCGAAAAATTACTTCGTCATTGCAGCTCGGACGTCGGAGCGTTCAAAGAATACTCCATGAACTTCAATCTCATCCGTACAAACTTCAGATTGTGCAACAACTGAATCCTAATAATTGTGTATTGCGCCTGCAAATTTGAGAATAATTGTTGGGTTAAATCAATGAGGCTGCTAACTTCATTCAAAATCTTTGGATGTCCGATGAAGCCCATTTTCACTGAAGTAGATACGTGAATAAGCAGAACTTCCGTTACTGGACTTAAGGAAACCCTGCTCAGCTTCACCAGCGTCCATTACACAGTACCATAGTTACCATATGGTGTGCAGTGTCGTGTCATGGGGTGATAGACCCTTACTTTTTTGAAGATGAACGAGGCACTGCTGTCACTGTGACGTCTGAAAGTTATGTCAACGTGCTAGAGACATTTTTGGCTCCAAGACTTCATACTTTTCCAAATCTTGACATTCAGCACACCTGGTTTCAACAGGATGCAGCCACCTCACACACTGCCAGACAGTCTATGGCAGCAGTGAAACGTTTGTTTGGGCATCGCATAATTTCAAGGCATGCTAACATCGCTTGGCCGCCCCGATCTCCAGACCTTTCAGTCTGTGATTTCTTTTTATGGGGACATCTGAAGAGCATCGTGTACCAGACTAGACCAACAACCCTTGCTCAGCTCAAGACACAGATTGAAGAGGAAATCGCCAAAATCCCAGGTGACACATTGCGCCGCTCTATGCAAAACCTACAGAAACGATTTACTGAATGTGGGCAGCATTTAACTGATGTAATTTTTAAAAAGTGACACCTAATGTAATTTCCAGTCTTGTAGAACATATTTTGAGCCTCAAATAAAGTTTTGTAACGTTCATCCATTTTTTCAAATTATTTCAAATTTTTCCGTTTCCCTGCGCCACCCTGTATTTATGAAAAGAGTCGAATCATGAACGCCTTGGAGATATTTGAAATTTACAGAGCATACAAAAACATAAACAGTTCCGGGGCTTGTTTCCAATGACCAGCTGAACTTTAAATCCAATCCGCTGTACGATACTGCCTTGAACCTGCTTTATCAGATAGAGACGAGTGGTCGACCAAACATGAATAGTGACGCATGTAGAGTGCAAATGATATTGGATTTTTAACTGATGACGACCTCCTATGACGGATATTTTAAGATCTGATGATGAAGGATATGCTTTGAAACGCGTCATCAATATAAAAAAGAAGTCATAAGGCGGATTGGAAAAGGTTAGTTAGTCTTATAGTTTTATAAAGAAGATAGGTTAATTCTTTGTAACAGTTGAAGACTAACAACGACTTACACCTATAAAAACTTTGTGTGTCTTCAAATTGAACGACAGTGTATCTTTCAAAATAAAAATTTATTTCAAACGTCTATATATAGACGTCTATATATATATAATCGTCTAAATATTGCACCCACGCCTAAAATTCTTCTTCCGTAGGCCTCTTGATGACTCAACACGGGCACAATAACGGTTTATTTCTTGCTCCTCAATTTCCGGAAATGTTTGATTTTTCTTTGAGTGCGAGTTTTATCCTCTGTACGAAGGCTAAGTTTATCTGAAAAATGTTCTCGTTGGACTACCTTCGTTAGAGTTATTTTCCTTTGACGTTTCGATCACAACAAATGTGAGGTAACAACTAAGCCTACTTCGTTGAAAGACCAGGAGTTTTTGTTAACAGACACTCGCAGATATGAAATTTTTGGTTTCTGGTTAAAGCTTACATTTATTTTCATGTACGGTTTGTATTTTAATGGTAACAGTTGAACGTTCATTTTGTGTTACCGGTATTTTGATTTATTTTATTTTTTTATTGTTAATGATTTTGTATTTATACTTTCTAAAAGGACGGCCACGGATTTTTTTTTGGGGGGGGGGATCCCAGAAAAGGTTTTCTATACGTTCTAATAACCTCTCGCTGTAGTTTCAATGTTGTTCTTGTGCAGATATTTCATTAAACACTTCACTGGTCTACATGGTTCTGTCTATGCAACCGCCGAACAAGACTAGCCCTATCAAACAGAGTTGTAAAACCTCATTATTTTGAGGTTTATGAAGTGTTTGTTCAAATTTAGCCGCAAACCGCTAAATCTCATCAGTAACCAATAGACATTTTCAGGTCTTGGTGGATATAATAATTTCTTACATACAATCATCAGTACTGGGAAACACTTTATTTTAAAAAGTTTGAGCCGTTTTAATGTTGGTTTTTATTGTGCAATCCCAGAGCTGCCCACCGTAAACTCAAGTTGGTTTCAAACTTCTGTGAACAATAACAGTTTATTACGGAGTGACAGTTCAGAGTGACTTCCAAGTACCCGTCACAAATTTCTTCTTTTTCCTTCACATTCTACACGTTTCGTCTTGACAACTAACTCAGCCGATTATTTAAATGGCCCAGTGATGATAAAAATTGAATTTTAATTACCGGAAGCATCAAACCAGTGCTACTTATTGACTAAGTATATTCCATCAGTTCCTCTAACGTTGTTACCGGGCTGTTAGGTCGCGGCCTACGGTTGTTCATGGCAGACGTTTCGGCCCCACCATCGGAGGCCACCTTCAGTCTCGGGAAAACTATCGAAACAATTGGCAAAGTGTCCGTTAATTCACCTCACAATGCCAATAGTCTCTACCTCAATACTGGCGGGCGTCTTGATGGTGGGCCGAAACGTCTGTCTTGAGCAACAGTA
Source organism: Magicicada septendecula (assembly GCA_034769895.1). NCBI lineage: Eukaryota > Metazoa > Arthropoda > Insecta > Hemiptera > Cicadidae > Magicicada > Magicicada septendecula. The sequence continues at coordinate 73,657,114 of CM068376.1, forward strand.
GGCCACGGCCTAACAACCCAAACCTAACAATGTCGACGCCGGACGTGTAAACCTAACTTCCTCTAGCATCGACCCCAACAGTAGTTGGGGTAATTTCGTCTGAATATTCGGCCGTCGATACCTAAAGCAGTTTTCTGAATTGCCGTCTGCAATGATGTGTGTGTGCACAGTGTAGTCATACCCAAGGCTCCCCTTATTACATAATGCAATTCTGAAGACACCTTTAGCGGCGAAATGTCGAGAAACAACAAGCAGTAGTGTAACAAAGGACGGATGGGACTCCAACTCCTAAAGGATTTTTTTTACATCGGTTTACAGCGTCTGTCGTCGCTGTCCGATTTCCAGACTTTCTCTCCAATATTTTTTGTCCTGACAATGTTCTTCTGTCAGATTCCTCGCACTTTCTGGATACTCTCTCCCCATGATCGTTTGGGTCTTCCCCTCTTCCTCTTCTCCGGGGGTAACCATTCCATTATCCTTTTTGGCAAACTTTCTCCTCCCATCCGTTTAACATTCCAAACCAAATTAACTGTCTCCTTTCTATTTCGTCTACTACTGCATGTTTCACATTTATCATTTCTCTAATCTGTTCATTTCTTATTTTCTCTCGGCTGGATACTCTGCATGATCTCCTTAGTGCATCCATCTCTACAGCTAGTATTTTCCTTTTGTCCGCTTCTGTCATTCTCTAACTCTCAGCACCATACAACAGAATAATCTTTACGATAGTATTGTATATCTGTACTTTCCTTCCTCTAGTTATCTGGTCATGCCACCATATACTATTTAGCCTTTTCGTAGCCCTCCGTCCCATGCCTACTCTCTCCTTTATTTCATCTCCTAAAGAATTAAACCCGGAAAAATCTAGGATAGCAAAGCGCTGCTCTACTGAGCCACATGCCAGACCCTTAAGGCCTGATCAGTTGAATAAAAAGAGTTTGGACAGCAACGGAGGATTAAAGGGAACTCATCTTGGCAACGAGGCCCGGCGCCTGGTTTACAAAATAATCATGCTTTTCTCGTAATACCCGGCTGTCGGGTACTGAGAGCCAAGTTATGGAAGGATTTATTTTTGTAACTCATAATGAGCCAGTACAAACGTTTATTTATTTAGATAGTCCGCGGTACAGGCAATTAGTAGCTGACGTACACGTTATGTGAATGCGATTATTTACTCCCTATTAACGTTGGGAGAAGTTGTTTTTCTTGTCGATGACATGGAAACGGCGCTACGTTATGGCCGGGCGGAAAACCTTGTCACAGAGATGTTTTACTTTGTAGGTCAATCCGTAGAGACGTGATTTGTTTTTTCAAGAAATCTCATAAAAATAGTAAACAGCGACCCGTCAGCGGTAGCAAAGCATGCGGGAGAGAACCAGATGGAATTGTATATTAGGTGTAGCTGTTTGACCTTTAAGACAGTAGATCATAACGCGTCATACCCTTTCGCATTCCAGGTATCTCAGAATAAATTATATACATACATATCGTTTATTCCGATAGGGTTTGTACTGTGTTGTATCTGTTTCCGTTCTTTCCTGTTTAAGTAGCTTTATGCTTGTTTTTACAGAACGTACATCTACATCTTAGAATATATGAATCTTGAAGTAAATGCGAGCAAAACAAAATATATGAAAGTATCCACGTCGCAGGCAAGGAGAACGCCAGTATACCTGCCATAAAAGATTACACTTTTGAAGCAGCAAATTAATTTACGTGCCTTGGAGCTTACGTTAATAGTGAAAACAAAGTACCCAATGAAATAACAAAGTTAATAAAGGCGGGGAATACAGCTCACTTTGGTCTAGTGAAATTATTAAGATCTAGTCTTCTCACCCAAGAGACTAAACTGAAAATGTACAGAGCAATGATCTGGCCTGTAGTGACATAATGTTCCGAAACCTGGACGTTAAGAGCAGTTGAGGAGACGGTTCTGAGGACTTTTGGAAGCAAAATTATTAGAAGGATTTTCGGACCAGTATGTTGTAATGTAGACTGGAGGATCAGATCTAATCAAAAAATAGACTTCTTTCTAAAACAGGGAGATATCTTTCGATTTAAAAAATCCAGAAGAATCAGTGGGATAGGGCATGTAGAAAGAATGGTCAACCATGGACTCCTCAAAAGGATAATGAATGGGAACGTTGATGGGCGCAGAAGACGAGGCAGGCAAAGAAAACAATGGCAAGGCGACGTGGAAGAAGACCCGACTCGGATGGGTGTGGACTCGTGGAGGACCAAGGCACATGATCGGACTATCTGGAGGCGGATCATTAGGGAGGCCTGGGCTGTAGTGCCGAATATGTACGTGTGTATGTATGTATGCGCGGCATGGTAGTAGATTTCTTCAAGCTATGTTCACAGTAAACAGTGCATGAGACAGCTGAAATAGTCTCGGGGAAGCACGGCAGTGTCGATTCACAATATGCAAACGATGTAGAGACAACAGTGAACTCGCATATTTGCCCATGTAAAATATTCCCTAAGTACGATGAGAGTAGTGTTCAGTATAACGCTGTCTGGGGAAACAGAATAGCATTAGTTTATTCAGACGACAACGTTTCGCCAGTTATACGGTAAGACATCGTCGGTGGCTAGCTTGAGATTTTACGTTGAATCGTCTTAGACTTGGAGAAACGTTTGAATACACGCTAAATATAAACAAGGTTACACGCTGACAATATAAACAATTACGTAAATTCCACCCAAGTACAAAATGTGTCGTTTCTAATTGTTTTTCATCATCTTGATTACTTCGTTCCCAAGAAAGGCCAACGTCCCTGTTACCATATCATTTAGTGTTTTCCTGGGTCTTTGTCCTATTCCTTCGTGGAGCCTCCCTCGCTTACTATACCCTTTTTCCTTGTCTCTCCAATACCATCCTCACCACGTGTACGAACCCATTCAACCGTTCCATACCCTTCCAGTTTTCTTGTTTGCAACGCAATTTTCCGTATCTTCAGGTAGTACTGAAACCTGTTCCATTTCTTGCTGAGATAAGCGATTCGAGGCGCGTTGTTATTTAAACTTCTGGTAAGTTTCTATATCTTACATCTGGTTGTTGCAGTCTGGTCGACCGATTTCTAAGAACTACCCAGGTGCCCATATACAAAACAATGGTGAGGACAATATTGACACAACGAAAGCAGTAGAAATAATGGAATCGACCGAGATGAAGACCTTGAGAAGAATACTGAATCCGACACTATAAGTTAAAGAGACAATAGCCAACATAAGGGAAATATGCTGCGTCCAAAAAATAAGTGAATAGGTTCATCAAAAAAGAGAATAGTGCCAAAATAGCACTCTAGTCAAAATAGTTATGAAGAATATACCCACCGCAAAGAGAAGTAGAGAGTGTCCCAAGAGAAGATAGCGCAACGTTCTGGTTGAGACATACCCTGAGTCTACATTAAATTAGAAGAAGAAGAACTAGGATGCTTGCATCGCACCACAAGTAGTGATATCCATGAGAGAATCCTTAGTAGTATAGAGGACAGTTATTAACAGATGCTACTGTGCTTTTAACAGAAGTTGAAAGCACCCAATAAATCTTTAAAATTAAAAATATGCACACGTATTAATTAGACCAGTCGTAACATATGGATGTGAAAACTGGGTATGAACACAAGAAGACGAACAGTATCTAAGAATATTCGAACGAAAAATACTGAGAAACATTTTTGGATCAGAGCAAAATAACAAAGGTTCATGGAGAATATGAAGGAGTCATGAAGTAAATAACCTAATACACGGAACTGATATAGTAAGTTCTATAAAGAGTAGAATAAAGGGATAGCTTGTCTGGGACACACAGTGAGGTTGGAACAGCACAGAATTCCCAGAAAAAAATGTCGAATGGAAACCGGTAGGTAGGAGATCAAGAGGAAACCCAAAGAAGAGGTGGGTCGAGAATATTGAGGAGGATCTTAGGTATATGGGGATAAGAAGATGGAGAACACTATGTGATGAAAGGGATGAATGGAGAAACATCGTTCAAGAGGCTGAAACCATACTGGGTTGTAACGCCAGTAGAAGAAGAAGAATTACACAGTCACACAATCTTTCTGAATTCTCCTTCTTTTCAGATCTCATCTTACTAACTGTGCCGATATATTGATGCACAGAGACGTGCAACACCCTAATGAATTATTAACACATTATTATTTTCCCTTCTCTTCACATTACTGAAATTCCCTGTAAACGCTATCAAATGGGTCTGCAACTTCTCGGATATCCACAAACATTTTTCTCTAGGTATATTCCTTTCAGTCAGATTTTTATCGTAAATATGTGGACTTGAACTCTTTTTCCTTTCCTAAAAGCCGCATTATAAAGTCTGTAATTGAGCCTCAACTTTGTTCCTTAATCTGTTTTGTGATATTTGTCTGTTTTGCAATGTTTCATTTTACTGACAGTACTTTGACACTGTCTTGTGAGATGTTTAATAATTCGTTGGAGGTTATGAAAAATAAAACGCGTATTAAACCCTAAACCAACGATTTTCTTATTACTGAAAACCGCGAAGCTTATGAACTCGATTTTTGAAGCTTGATTCATGTTCGTGTGATTCGGTTACGAGATATCACCATGCGGTTAGTGATTCGTTTTTTTCCGACGAACTACAGTTGTCATCACTCCCGCTTTCCCACTTATCTTTAGCGGTTGTTGTGTTTCATTCTTTGACCTCTTCCATTGCCTTTTTCCCTTCATTTTTTCTCTCCTCGTCATTATTTCCAAATACCTACGACTTCGGCGACCTGTTTTTATCACATTTTTCTCGCCCACTTTTTTTACTTCTTGTGGCTTCCATTTCTTAATCTTTTTAAACACAAAAATTTTTTTTCTTTCTGGTTATATTTCCATAAAAGATCAATTTTTGCCCTTTACTATTTTAACTATATCCTCACCTTGCATTGCTTCAAGTTATATAAAGATTTCTTAATCTCCTGTACTGTTGTTTGCTCCTTTCAATTGGCCCAAACATTCTCTTGATTGTTTTCATTTCTGGCAATCTTAGTGTTTCTTCGTCTTCATCTGGCACTGGGTCAGTGAAGCGTAATTTCTCTTCTGCGTGTATTACTATCGGTCTTATCGTTTATTTATAATATGACAACAGCCCCTTTCTTGCCGCCTACGCAGTGCAGGAGTTCAGCATACAATGGCAGATAGTGTGGCCGCCAGATGTTACACCAAGTGATCATTGTCACAATTGTGAGTCGACCTGGAGGCTGAAAAACACACCTTGATTTTATGGTGCACCCGAGATTCGAACACTAAGTTAGTGTCCAGACGCAGTACCCACTGGCATACTAAGCCCCACTTTATGTAATTTTAATTATGTATTTATATTTTTCCTTTATCTTTTCATCAGATTTTAGAACAGGTAGACAAAATTTGACATTCGAAACCGAAGCTGGAGTTGAAGAATGTATTTGAAGTTCTCTGAAACGCGTTCGGGCCAGACACGCGTAATGCAGCTGAGCTCCAGTTGACGGGTGTAAATCACATTGGAAATTAACGAAATGTATAACGACCGTGTTGGCAAACCGGTTTCGACCGGCTCACCTAATTTTTGTCGCTACCAAATCGACTCGATCGAATTCGTTTTCTTGCTTGCAACTTACAAGTGCCCTGTCAAAACGACTTTACCGTTTCCACAGACAAGTTGTTTTCCTCCGACGGATTTTATTATTCACCGTTATCGAACACAGACGACCCAAACTAACCGCGTATAACTAATTATTTATATCAGTGGTTCCCAAACTTTTCAGTCCGCGGACCCCCTCTAAAAAATTAAAAATTTCACGGACCCCGTCTGAGTTATGAAATAAAACGAACAGTAAATATGATACAAACTCTTATATTTTAACTAAAATGTATTGTAAAATTATACGCTAATATTAATGATATCAAACATAGTTTAATGTGAACAATTAGCTTTTGAACAATTAGCTCTGGAATATTAGGTTTAATGTATGATAATTTCAATATTAAGTCACTCTCGATATCAAGTTTATTTCTTAACTTTGCAACTTCGCCTCTATCTTTCCAGCCACACGTCGAAATCCAGCTACTTGGGTGTAAAACCAGCTACATGGGAAAACGTTATGCTTAGATACAGTGCTTATACGCGATATACAGTGCTTATAGGCTACGTGGAGTAAAACAGCGCGGTCAGTTCTGCGTTGATGTGCCGCTGTAGTCAGTTCGGCTGTCAAACAGATCTGCTACGCGACATGATTTAAAGACATTATTAAAGTCATTAGTTTGAAATTACTTTTACAATTACAATTAGTTTGCACACAGAAAAGAATACTAGAATCTTCTACTAATTGTTTTAAGATTCTAAAATTTAGATGTTAGACTACAGAAAATCGTAGAAAATTATGGTATATTCAATTTTTTCTTAAAAATGTCCGCGGACCCCCACTTTGGGAACCACTGATGTATACTATTTTTACCGAATAGTATGCATAGCCATTCATTCTTCTACTGGAGCATACCTTTCGAGGAATGCGAGTTGAATTGTTTTACATTTATGGCTTTTAATTCGCTTAGAAATACGGGTTAATTTCTGCTTCATTAAGTGTTTAGTAGCGTAAAGAATAACAGCGTTCAAAACGTAAGTCAGTACATGGTAGCAACTTTGTTGTATACTAATATCTACTACCTAAGCGCACAGGGACCGCGCTTTATATGGAGACCACTGTGAGCAGTGAGAAAAGTGTGAAAAAATAAAACTGTCAAACGTTAAAATTCAAGACCACACACAATGCGCTAGTACTTTATCTGACAAATAATGATAATAATAACCAAAATACTACTACTCTACTACGACTACTGGTACTGGTACTGCTACTACTGCTGCTGCTACTACTACTACTACTACTACTACTACTACTACTACTATTACTACTACTGCTACTGCTACTGCTACTGCTACTGCTACCGCTACTACTGCTGCTACTACTACTGCTACTGCTGCTGCTGCTGCTACTACTACTACTGCTGCTACTGGTACTACTGCTGCTACTGGTACTGCTACCACTGGTACTGCTACTACTACTACTACTACTACTACTACTACTACTACTACTACTACTACTACTACTGCTACTGTTACTACTACTACTACTACTACTACTACTACTACTACTACTAGTACTGCTAATGCTACTACTACTACTGCTACTACTACTACTACTACTACTACTACTACTACTACTAGTACTACTACTAGTCCTTGAAAATGTAATGGGACAGATATCTTACAAGAAAATATCATCAGACTAACGCTGCAGAGCGAATACCGCTGGGATTAGGTAGCATCCAACATAGAGAAGGTACAGTAGAACCTCACTAATTCGTCACCTACGGGACCGAAGGGTTGTCGAATTAGTGAAATAGACGAATTAGTAAGGGAGTAAGAAACAGGCCCATTAAAGACAATATCAAACGTTTTATTACAACACTAACCACGTACAGTACTAATGTTATGCTCGAACATGTTCATTACTGGCAATTTTCAACTCAAACAAGTTAAGCACTGTAATTGCAAAAAAATTTGTTTAATGATTGTGAAAAAATCTGTAATTTTCTTCTGTTTTTTTTTTCTGTCGACCGTACGTTTCAAGAGAGAAATTATGTATTTGGCGCAGTGAAATTATTTTAGGCAGTTCTGCTTCATCTTGGCCTTCGTACCACTTAATTGCTGTAGTCAGTGATTGAATGGCCTCCTTATGAGAGATTGCAGGTTTTATTGGCTGGTCATCTTCTTCATAATTAGCTTCTGTAGGTTCTGTAGATACTGTACTTAAACAAGTACATCATCACTAAACATTTCGTAGCCTACAGCCAATAAGTCTATTTCACACCAATTTTTGACGTCGTCTTCATCCAAACTGTTAAATGCTGGTAGGGATTGGCAGATATCTAACAATTCCGATGTGGGATCAAGACCTTCTGGTTCTGTAGGCGCTGGTTGAAATTCAGATGGCCGTAACTTATTACAGGCAGATTCTAGAGTGTTTTCCGGAATATTTTTCCAGGCATTATCAATCCGGCTGAATTTTCAGAAACGCTGAAAGGACACACACAATACTTGTGCCTTGTAGACAAGTAAGAAATACCCATTCTCGGAACCAATACCTGCCGCAATCCGTTTTCCTGGCTATTATTAGAACTTCGGCCACAATCAGCACGTTTCTGGTTTACCCCGGCTCTAATTAGAGCGTATATGTTACTCGTTTGTCAATAAGAAAAAGAAAAAAAAGGCTTGAATGGGTGACGAATTACAGAGGGAGACGAATTAGTGGGTGACGAATTAGTACTAAGGCAAAAGAAGGAAGCAGAAAATGATTTTGCTATGGCCGCTGACAGAATAGCGGAAAGCATGTAACATGGACCCGCTGAAGGTTTAAAACAGATGAACAAATAGCACCACCGTGAGCTACTGAGAAAGCTGAGTCCCGAGGTGGGCAAAAGGGTTTATGGTTTTGGTGGGCGCGAGTCTCATGCCTCCTGCAGTTATGTATTAGTTTTCCAGTCTCCCTCGTAAAATAGAAAAGTATTACTGCTACTACTGCTACTACTACTACTACTACCACATTAATAATAATAATAATAATAATCATCATCATCATCATCATCGGAATCTTCCATCAGAGAGATTAGTCTGAGAAGCTTTCGTGTCAGCATCTTTAGTTTTTACGCGTGAAAATCTTGAACCCAAACGTTTATCCCTTCTTACGTACCTACTAACAAACCACCAACTAATAGACACATGGATGGATGGACGCCTTCTGATGAGGGGCACAGCGTTCTTCAATTCTAGCATCCTACGGTGTTGGAAAGTGATACAAGTTTGGAACCTTTCAAAGCGAGTAACAAGATATATAATTTTATATCATACATCGTGAAGTGGGTCTGGTTAGAATTTAATGTGTCTTACGCAACATACAAGCATACTCTGTCTGTCTGTGTGTCTACCTGTCAATTTCTCTCTCTCCCTCCCACACGCACACACACACGAAAACACACGGATGCACGCATACGGCTATATAAATGTAAATAAACCTTTGAAGTGATATTACGCGAGGTGAAAAAGCAATTAAAAGTTGAAGTTGCATTTACCCCTAGCTGGGTGTAGGGTTCAATGTGGGTCAGCTCCAGCTTACATTATCTTAGCCGCACCAGCAGTAGACAAGTATAGTAATGCATACCTTAGTGTCACTTTAGCTGGTGCGGCCGAACTTTGGAACCTAAGAAAGTCGAATTTGAATCTACTTTAAATGTAATGAAAAACCAACCAGTTATATTCCTGCCTAATAAAGCAAGCAGGCGTTCAGTACATGACGAAAATATTTTCCGCACAACTTCTTATGTGTGCGAGTAGTAGAAAAGAAAGATTTGAATGTACATAACGTTTAAAAGGGTAGTTGGTTTTAAAACTTGCTAAACTAACGTCCTTGTTGGTTGGAATATAATGCTAGCAACCTAGTGACCATTTTGTTCAGTTGCGCAGAGATAGCTCTTTAAACAAACAATGTATTGTGTTTGGTCATAAAACTATCCAAGTCCAAGTTTCAATGATGTTTCAAAAACGACATTTTTAATGCATTTCTCTTTTTCGTTGTATTTTTTAACAGCTACGTAATCAATAAAAAAAACTCTATTAATAATAAAAATTAACCTTGACAATGAGTTTTATGAATTCTCATTGCACTCGAAAACCTTTAATTTCAGTTTTCCGTAAATTCGCCTAAGTGGACTTGGGTAACTTTACCACTAATCCTACTATATTTAACCTGAGCTTTTTTTAAAGGTTCGGTGTAGCGTTGAGATAATTTCCACTACTCTGAAGCCTGGATGGTCCCAATAGTGGTAATCCGGATATCTCATCCTACTCAAAGTTACAGAGAGGCTCCTGTAAACTAGTAATGAAAATGTAATGCAATTTAAGTTTATTGGTCTGTAAGTATAAAACAGTGTAGGGGCAAATTAAGGAAAGGAAATCAATTTGTACCTTAAAAATGAATCATTTTATTTTTTCGCTTAGATAGCCCTGTCTTTTTTTAGACTTAATGAATATTTCTCATCATAATCATCATCATCATCATCTGCAAGGATTAAACCAAGGACGGTTTGTTCCGGTCTCAAACAGGCAAAGTCTAGAGCTGATGTCACTCCAGCGCTTCCTAGGACCTCCCACACCTCTCCGTCCCTTCGGCTTATAGTTCCATAGTTGTTTGGGGGATGCGGCAGTCATCCATTCGGCAAAGATGTTACCATCGATTCACCCGATACTTGGCAATCCTGTCGAGTAATATTCAGTTCCTGCCGTATGTCTGCGTTTCTTGTATGATCATGAAGAGTATACTCTGCCACGTGCCTGAGAAATCTCACTTCAGCCGCTTGGATACGACTGACCTGGCCTTTCGTTAAAGTCCAATTCTCAGACCCATAAAGGAGTCTGGGAAGAGCCATCGACTTGTAGAACTTTAGGCGTGTTTCTCTATGAATATTTGTGCTTTACAAATAACTATTTTGACTGTGTTTGCTATCACAAAATTATTTTTTTCGGTTGAAGATTAAACGGTAAAACATCACGTACAACTTTTTTCAGTTAGTTAGACTAATTATATCTTAGTTAACAAAATTATTGTTTTTGGGTTATATACTTTAGACCTCTATTCTATTATAGTACGTTACAGTATTTTATAATTTTCTGTTATTCAGCTGTAGGATTCTTATAAATTTGTTAACCTGAAATTTTCCATAATCCGACGCACCTCCCTTCTCCCCGCTCTCAATTAGTTTGGATTACCAAATGTGAGTTTCAAAACACAAAATCTGTGAAGTTCTCGGTCCCACAGCTCCTTTTGCGTCATTGTAGGCAGATATTATTTTGTAAATAAATTTTGATTACATCAAAATTTGGAAAACATAATTAAATCTCTGTTTGCCGTAATACATGAAATATGCTGTTTGTATTTTATACAATATCTTGTTGAGAATTTTTCACAATTCAATTAACGATTGGACAAGGACACAAGTAAAATAATTTATTTATTTTTGAACTAATAAAACAGTATTGTTATATTCGTCAATGTTATTATTATATAAAATATTAACAGATATATTCGAAACAATCTTTCTGTGTCTATATAAGAAGGGGAAGGGCATACGTATTGGGACGGGCTCGAAACGTCGAGTCTGTAGCTGTTTATGGTCGAAACGTCTTGGCGATGGGGGTTGTTTGTGATACTCGAGTTGTCAAGTTGGAATTGTAAATCGTTCGTGGTAACCTGTACAAACGATCACATTTTTTGGGGGGGAGTGAGGGAGAATACTTTAACGGTATTTCGCTTTATTAATTTTTATTGTATTTCTTCGGAGAAAAATAAACACTGTGCGAATCTTAAATAAAATTTGAAACCGTTCTGCCCGTAACCGCACTTTCTGTCGGACAGATGTAAATTTAATGTACAGTATAATTATACTGGAAGAAGGCATTCATTACTGGAGAGCTCTTGGGGTCGCCTACGTGTTTCAAACCCACTGAGCAAACATGCTCTATTGTATTCCCGATTTCAAACTCACAGTCTTCAAAAAAAGACAGCTACAAATGATCTGTGGCCATCCTTTATACACGATTAAAATTATCTCGAAAATTGTCAAAACGGCCTCACCGGCGCCCCCACGCGTGCTGTTGACTCTTCTTCAGATTTATAACTGCACTCCGGCTTATTACAATACGGACGCAATGCATCAAAATCATCTTAAACAAACGAGTTAATAAATTTTGTCTTATGTACACAACATGTAACGTAATATGGTTCGGACACACCTAATAGATACATCAGTCCACTTTATTCCGTTAGAATTAATCATTACTAACACCAGTGGCATTTAGAAGCAAACTTACTTTACGTCATCCAAATCGAAGCATCCACGCTATGTTTATGTTGATAATCAGAATAAAAAAATTATAGATGTCCGAATGGCGCAATGGGCAGAGTACTCCCTTCCAAAGCTGAACGCTCTGAGTTCGATTCATCTCAAGGAGGATTGTTTCCAGATCTGATTCTACGTTTTCCAAATTATCCTACTTTCAGTGGCGTAGTTCTAAAACAATAGTCCACGCTGGCTATAAAATTTTTAAGTTTATACAAGTGTATTTTTTATTTTATTATAGAAAACAGTCATTTTTAGTAAGAATTTGAGCAAATCGTATATAGACCTGTTAGGGCGTGTTTAGCAGATCGATTCCTTGATTAGAGTGGCGTAACTGGTCGTCGGATCAGACAAGGAAAATTCTACGTTCTTAAGTTGCGAATTTGTGGCCGACACAGTATTGGAACCAGTTCCTAGGAAACAAAATGTAGGACTATACATTAACAACAACAACAGCATCACCATCAACATCAAAAATAATAATAAAAATAATAGTAATAATAATAATAAGAAGAAGAAGAAGAAGAAGAAGAAGAAGAAGAAGAAGAAGAAGAAGAAGAAGAAGAAGAAGAAAAAAGTGAATCTGGTTGGTTTAATAGTCAGCGTACTAACTTCAAAAATGGGGCGTCGTGGTTCGATTCCATCTCACGGTGGACGTGTAGTTGCCATCGACTGAGCTTAAACTGATTTGTAGTAGGCCTATTAATCATTCCCCTAACTGTGTACCGCGCGAATAAAATAACTTAGCCTAAGTTCAATCCAAACCCTGTCAAAGGTATAAAACAGGTAACTTTAACTTTTTGTAATTAGAAGTGCAAAAATAGTTATCATAAAAAGAAAGTGGGCAGCTCATATATTTTCGATATCAACACGTACCATTGAAAAAGTGGTTGACAGTTCGCATCACGCTTTTACAGTGTTATGTACTTGGTTGTCAGATGACGAAAGAAAAATTCACATTTCCAAGTTACAACGGACATATTCGTAACTTTTATAGGTCAAAGGTAATAACAGGAAAACGGCGAAGAAATATAGGTGCTAGTGAAATGAGAATCTTACGAAAATAGGGACGGGTAGAAATATTAAAAATAGCACACGACAGGAGGGAATGAAAGAAATATGGAAAGTAAACCCCATAACTTACTCATCTCCACACCCCGAAGGGTAGACAAGGCATGAAAATTAGGAAACAGAAGGAAGAAACAAGTTTCAACTGTTAAAGCAAATAGAGGTCTCTGGATGTGAGATGCGTAAGGGACGTTATGGGAAGCGATAAGCTCAGAAATGATTTAGTGAAAAACGAAACCATTAACCAAAAGTATCGAACATCAACAGTGAAAACTGGATTAAGTACGTGGGGCGGATGCCGCAGGACACGGCAGCCTGGGAGCTTCAGGAAGGAAGAAGAAGAACCAGACTTAAAAAGGTAGGAACGATAAAGTAGTACGGCATTTTAAAAAGAACGTGTGCTTACATGGAATGATGAAAAGAACGTGACGAATGATAAGGTTAGTGTATACATGTGAAAATTCTGTAGACTGATATAACACCTTATATTACGAACCGGCAATGCATATGAGTCTGGGACCATTGTTCGCCGTGATAACTACTTTGGTGTAGGCAATTAACCGGATCAAATCTCGAACACTTCAAAGATTAAATGCATGGTCGGATTAAATCTAATACTCCATTGAACACAACCGTTGTTATCGATTCGCCTTTTAGAATCGCTGTGATCATTGAAAAGACGATTTGTTCCGAAAACAAACAATTAAGTCAAGGGATAACATCGCCGGTTCGATACGCTCATGTCCTCCAATCAACCGACCACGTAGACATTTATTAAAGCCCTTAAAACAGAGCAGTCTCCAATGGAAAATAAATACGATTGCGCGGTTGCTAGAGTTGAACCTGTGAAAAAACAGAAGCATTTGGGCAGAGCAAAGAGAATCAAGACAACGTTTGGAAAGTATGAGCAAGGGAACATATTGTAATACTTGCGCGGAAATTCTCGTAACCTTCAAATCCAAAGATACTGAGTGAATCAGCTGCATGACTGTTGATAATTATAGAAATAATAAATAATATAAAAAATTAAAAACAATAAATAAATAAAAAACAAAAATTTAAACACTGGTTAGCTTGAACAGAAGAAATTTAAGATTCTGCTTCCTTTACTCATCAAACACTTGTAAAAAATATCACTGAGACCTGTCCTGTGCCTATGGTAATGAAACCTGGATATTAACACAAAGAGTAATTGAACGCCTCAAGATATTTGAAAGGAAGCTCCTGAGACGGATCCTGGACCCCATATATATAAACGGGGAATTGAGGATTACGGCATAATGATGAGATATATTGGCACTTCAACGAACCAGCGGTAGAAGTGTACGTTAATCTGAGGAGGCTGCAGTGGGCCATGTTGTTAGAATGGACGACAAACGAACATCTAAAAGAATCCTCATGGGGCGTATGGATAGCAAAAGCCCAAAAGGTCGTCCAAGGAAAAAATGGAAAACGTAATTCTGTAGGTGCTGCACATCTCAGCTGCCCATTAGACTTCGCCGGGTCACGAAACTCGCGTTGGAAGCGTGGAGACAAACGAAAGAGCATGCGCGACTAGCAGTCATAGTTAGAGAGGGACAACTAAGGTGGTTCGATTACCCGATGTAGCTGTAGACCGCAGAGCAGTGCGGAAAAGAATTCGTGGCAGGCCTGGAAACAATGTTGTAGGTAGCTTGAACCTTAATATAAGAAACTTAAAAAGGAACGATTCAGTTCGAACTGCTGAAAACAAAAATAATGGAACACTTCAATGTATCTGAAAAAAATAGAGTCTAGTAGTGTTGTATGGATTTTGTAGACATCTAATCGTAAATTTAATGTGTGTGTGAATGTATATAAACATTAAGCAGATATTTCTGTATATATGTGCAAATTAATAATTATTTGTTATTTTATCTATTATTGTATCCAAACACCCATAACCTGTAATTTGAAAAGAAGATCGATTACGTATTTGTATGCGTGTGCGTGTGCGTGTTCGTGCGCGTGTGTGCATATACGTGCGTATGTGTCTGCGAGCATAAACGAAAGAGCAACAGAGGCGGACGAGAGAGAGAGAGAGAGAGAGAGAGAGAGAGAGAGAGAGAGAGAGAGAGAGAGAGAGAAAGGGGGGAGGTAGCGTGTCCTTGTGCGCCTCCTCTCTTCGGCTGTAAAATTCTCTAATTTTAATGTTCCTTTTCCATTTAAAATTAATATTTATTGTATTCGAGAAACGTCTGGGCTGTACAATCCGAACTATCCGAACCGGTATAATTTTAAAATGCCTGCAAATGATGGAAGCCATTTATATGGAGGCCCGCTGAGACACATTGATACTCAAAGGAATCGAGTGCATAGCTAGCGAATTACACCGTATATCTTAATGGATATAAATATAAATCAGATTTTGCAGAGGACGAGTTGGGTGGGCAACAGACTGACGTAAATGTATTAGTGGTGATTAGCACTTGCGTCCTACCACAAGCCGTGTCCACATAACCTCACATTTGTCACTGCCTTATCGGAAATATATTCTATACTATGTTGAGCGGTAATGTTCGCAGCTTTCTTGTCTACATAATTTCATTCTGAAGATCGTAATCACTTTTCTCGAACACCTAGTACTGTTTCTCAAAACAAAATATTTTATACACTTGTACTATGTTACAACGCCTATTTGAGACGTATGTTGGTCTTATAATTCCGAAATTTTTATCCACTTTATTTTTCTTTCAAAATCAATTAAAAACAGTTAAAACGCTTTTGGTTTTTTAAAACATGATTCTGTTCGCTTTTTTGAACTTACAATCAATATTAATTATAGACTAATATTAATTATAAATTATAATTTAAATATTCTGTCAAATAACTAATAACACGTACAGGAGTGGTTCTTGACTTTTTCGTAATTGTAGCTACCTAACTATCCTAAAAGCATATGTCTAAGTTTGTAGGATCACAGTTATCGTTAAGATTTTTAATTCGCCTTACACAAAAGATTTTTGATTACTAATACGAAACTTCATTTTACAGAATTTCCGCAGTAAATAGAATGTACAAAGTATCCTTAAATGGAAGCGAAATAAAAAAAGAAAGAAATGTAGAATATCAAATTGCCGAAAAATATGCTTCAAATAAAAACAACATTTAAAAAATTGAAAATAAAATAAAATGTAAAATAAAAACTATATCTAAGAGCTAACAGAAAGCAAACACAAATAACAATAACAACGCAAAGAAATAGGTTAGTTTATTAAAAACTAATTTGCTAATTAAGTTCAATAAAATTTGTTTACAAAAGACCATAACTCCTAAGTATGCTACTTGTGAAAATTAATTGCTCTTCCAAGGCCGCGAAATAACACAACAATACGCTGAACGATTTCGCGTCAAGGAAGAAATTAAGGCGTTATACATTAAAAAATCTCTCCTCAATACTCGTTTGCTTAAACTGCATTTGCAGATTCATAACAATATTCATCCTGTCATTATCGATAAAGTTTTAGATTCCGTACACAGATACATATATAATATTGTACGTCGTACACATTTTAGTCCATCACGCAAACTTCTTAGGCTAGAACGTAAACATCTCCAAGAGTCTGCCATTGTTTGTAAACACCCATTTTACCCTAGAGTCATGAACTTAACTACAATAGTCTTTGATGATAACGAAATGAAGCTTTTAAGTAAACGGATAAATCATAATCTCCCACTCGTCGGTAAAAACAAACTTATCTATGAAGTCGTTGAAGCGGAGGCAGCCGTCAAATCTATTTCGGACCCACACTTACAAAATGAAGCACGTGTACTTATAAATAATAAATTCAATAGAGCCATTAAATTAAACAATAATCTACCTCTCGTTTCACGTGGTCAGTCTAGGTACTCCAGTGAATATAATTCTTTAAAAAACACATGAAAACAAAATTAATCGGCAACAATGCCCTTATCATTAAGTCAGATAAAGGAAATACGCTAGTTATCATAGACACTGATTCATACAGTGATAAAGTTCATGATTTTATTTCTAACAACAACATTAAAATATTAAACTCTGACCCCACTGAATTGTACGTCAGGGAACTTAACAATTGTATTAATAAATGTATCAATTTATTTAATGAAAGCACACGACGTTACTTAAAGCCCATCAACGCTAAAGCCCCGATATTCACAGGACTGCCTAAAATTCGTAAACATAACATACCTATCAGACCGCTCGTGACTTTACCACTGCTCCTGGCTTCAAAACTGCAAAAGCACTAGTTCGTTTGATAAAAGATAATTTACAATTACGTAATAATCATAGTATTATGAACAACAATAATTTTATTAATAAAATTAAATCTGTTAAACTACAACCTAACCACAAATTGGCGTCGTTCGACATAACTAATTTATACACGAAAATCCCAGTCATAGATACATTACAGATTTTGAGAAACAATTTATCTGACAATAGTTGCATGAACACACAGACGATAAATGAGTTAATTAATTTACTCGAGGTTGCTTTGAAACAAAACTATTTCACTTGTAATGACTCGTTTTACATTGATGATGATGGCCTAGCTATGGGCTCACCCCTCTCCGGCCTACTGGCCGATATTTATTTGAATTATTATGAGAATACTCACTTGTTGAACAATAATATATATGTAAATAAAATAATATTTTATGCACGGTATGTAGACGATACGTTTTTAATTTTTGATGGTACTATAAGACAAATCCAATTATTTAAAAACTGTTTAAATAAAATAAATAGAAACATCCAGTTTACTCTTGAAACAGAGGTTGATAACAAGATAAACTTTCTAGATTTAACCATCACTCGACAGATGAATAAACTAAAGTTCAACATTTATAGGAAACCGACTACCACTGACACCACAATACACGCAGATTCTCATCATCCTCTTTCACATAAAATGGCAGCGTACAATAGTTTCATTCATAGATTATTGACAATTCCTTTGGATGATAATGACTTCCGTGATGAGCTAAATGTCATAAAATATATCGCGGTTGCCAATGGTTACAATAGTTTAACCATTGACAAACTGTTGAGAAAACATGAAAAAAGAATGATTAAACCCCGAATAAACAGCAACACGCAAAAAATTTGTATATCTACTAATTACACTAGCTTTATGCCTAAGGTTTTGTCTTCTATATTGAATAATAATAGCTTCACTATTTCATTCAGGACTAATAATAAGTTACTGGATATTCTCAAACCGAAAAAACACACGCCTCCAGAAGAAAAAACTGGCATATATAAGTTAACATGCAATGATTGCGAGTGCTTCTACATTGGACAGACTGGGAGAGGTTTCCTTAAACGATTTCGAGAACATTTACCTAAGAAAATAAGAAACATTGACAACATCAAATCAAATTACGCCCGACACCTGACTTCACACAATCATAATTACACAGATTTAGTTCCAATTTAATACCGTTACATGTGTGTAAGAAGGGCCGTTTCATGAATGCCTTGGAGGAATTTGAAATTTACAGTGCATATGCAAACCCAAGGAGTCGCGATATCGTGTTAAATGACCACCTGAACTTTGTATCCAACCGATTGTACGATACCGCCTTGAGTCTGCTCGCTGGGGCTACGATAAGGTAGCAACCGCTCAGTGGCAGAATGAACTTGAACGGGTGTGCACCCAAATCTGCGTACGGTTCACATGCAAATTTTGACATTTTTTACTACTTAACGATCTCGCAAGAGTGATAGTTTTATCTTTTTAATATCTGATGATGGAGCATAAGCTCTGAAACACGTAATAGACGAAGTTACAAGAAATCACACGGCGGATAATTTAAGGTAAATAATTTATTAAAGAAATAAATTCAAATGAACACGAGAAACAAATCTAATTAAACAACATATCCCGTAAATACAGGACACGAATTCCCAGGCGTCAGGGACATTACACCTACCACACAAAGCCAACTATAATGAACCTTTGGGAATTCTACACATACAAAAAAAAAAAAAAATAATGTGTTAACAAATGGAAATCAGTACAAAACATGATAAAATGTTTTAAATACTGAATATAAGGAAGACAGAACAAAATTAGTCATCGAAACCAATCACAGTCACAACAATGAAACACGTCAGCAAAACCAACCAATAGCAATAGTCAGTCAGTCGACGCGCAGCTACTTTACCAGTCAATGAAACAAAATAGCTGATGATTAGCATACTGTTTAATGTAAGTAAAAAAAGTCTTGTTTATATCTTTATATAGTACTAAATTGCAGCAAAGAACTATAATGTTTGAAATAAAATAAAATAAAAAGTAAAAATAATGTTCTAAATGGTTTAAAAATTTGTCAAAAATGAAGACGTTCTATAATTTTACGGTCAACTCGTAAATCATACACGGCCCAATCCCTGAAATGAAGGATGTTCGATTTAACATCCCCCCTCCCCCGATATACTGACATACATTACTTATAAAGAAATAATTGGTTGAATTTAGGTCTATATGTAAAATATAGAAGAGTGGATGCTAAGAATGAGAGGAGAGACGAGATAAATAAGAAGATAAGACCGGTCAAACCGCATTCTGTAGACATAAAACGTTCATGAAAAGCAGACAAATTAGAAAGAACATAAAAATGAATTTGGAAGACGATGTACGTAACAAGGAAAGATAGGAAAAGACTGTGAACACTCGAAAGAAGGCCTATAAGAAGGATTCAGGGTTCGAAGAAATTAGGATAATATGAATACTGAGGACGACAGATTGTAAAATAAAGAAACGCTGGGAGACTAGCACTTTTTCCTTGCTATGTAATGTAAATGGCAGTTTTAGCTATACTTAGGTACCATTATTTTCAAAGCTATTAGAGCTAGGTCATTGCAATTTTTAGAAAATCACACTAAAACAGTAATGAATAAGATGTATTAGAACTATCTTTGCAAAACAATCATTTCTATTACATATTTTTAATTATTAGTTTTCCGGATGAACGAAAAACCAATTTTATTTTCCATTTTTATTGGCAGTTTAAGATTAATAGTGATCATTCTAGTACACTTTATAAACATAATGGTATAACATATCCACAAAAAATTTCAAGTTAATATGTCCACTGAGTCTTGAGAAAATGTACCTAATTAAAAAAAACACACACACATTTTCGGAAAAACGCAGTAGTAATCTTCATCTTCAGTGTCTTCTCGTTTTCTCTTACATAATCTCCTTCTGACCCTTTGCTTCTTAGTGTGTTCTTGTGCCTCTTTTTCAGCTTTTAAGAACCCTGACGCAGTCTATATTTTTTAAAGCCTCGATCATAAATTTACCGGGTTTAATTTTCATCCTTTCTAGGACATTTGCTTTGGCTATGGAGCCTTCATTGAAGCATATAACACCCAGTTTTAGTGTTGTAGCCCTGCAAACACAGTTTTCCGTACCCCTTGCCAACTATTAAAACTTTCGTTCTGATTTTGTGTCTTTCCATGCAGACACCGCTTCAGTAATTCCTCTTTTGACAACTCCCTATATATATGCTTTGTGGCTTTCATGATTGCCATAATTCACATTCACATATGTAATGATTCTGGTAAAGAGTTCACATGTGTATAATGTATGTTTGTGGACTGTACTTTATTATATTTGCACCAGGTATCTTCACTTTTGGGACATAGGAAATGATTCGTATTGTCATCCGTTGAAAGTTTGTGCAAGTAAGAAGCCCATATAGCTTGCTTCATATCCTTTACACAAGCTAAATTTCTCCTTATGGCCAAGCCATAATATCGTTGTAACTGATCAATTTCAGTATCTGTTAACCTTCCTTTACCCCCAATGCCTTTCCCATCACTTAATTTTACTTCATTTTTTAGTTTTCGAAGACGTGTACCGAGTCGCTTCTGGACGTGACCTAAACATTTCAGTTTTGTAATATCCACATCACTCCCATAAGGTTTACTTTTTAAAACAGCAGAAAACCCCTTGGAATTACCATCTCCTAGGTATGTAGTATATCGCACACCTAATTTACTTTCAGATCTGGCACAGATGGCTTTTGCTCCTTCAACCTCCATCCCGCCACTAGAACCACTAAAATTAGCACTGCGTATTTTTTGTGATCTTCTTTTTTCTTTGGATCTTCCACATTAGATTTCACTAAACACCCAACTCAAAATGTTGATAAGCATTCAAAGTCTAACACCTTACCAGTATCAAAAGATGTTACGGTTACAATTCCACTCAAAGATATGTGGCCGCGTTTTTGCCATGACCCGTCAAATGGTGCTGCAATGTTTTTATTTCCTTCATTTTCATCAATGGGTTCCATGGCCGCATTTCGTAGTGATGCTTCGCACACCTCTGTAGCACCAATAAGAAGTTTTTTATGTTATTTCTGACTACTTGTGTTTTGGGGGTGCCAAATTCATCACAGCTGAAAATATTTTTGCCGCTGCTGTTCCACAGCCAATTGATCTCAGGGCATATGCATATCTGATGTTTATTTCGTTTAGATTTCTAAGTACATTAGAGTTCATAGCAGTTTCAAATTTTTTACATGAGTTACATTCAATAATAACTCTATGAGCTAAACCATTTTATAACTTTCATCAATTGTCATGGATATACAGACTGTACTGTTGCAATGTTTACATTTTGTGAAGCTCTTTATGATACCTGACAATAATTCTAGGTTAAAAATTAAATTCACATCACTGTTTTTATGGCCAAATACACAAGGTAGTTCTGAATTTAAAAGTTTTTTAGAGCTTGAAGATTTGCCGTCCAAATTATTACTGTTCCTCATTGATGAAGGAGTCCCATCAACACTAGGCCTGGGCTTACTATTACTTGCAGGAAATATTCCCTTTGAACATATGTTTTGAGTTGAATTTCCTTATTCTAGGCATTATTTTATATATGAGTTTCAAAGAGGTTAACACAATAGTTCACTAAATAAAAATAGTTAGTAAGATTTTCACTAATGTTTACAACTACTAAGCCACTACCACTACACAATTGTGTAGGTCTACACTGTAAACAAACCAGAAAACAATAAACAACTAACATCACCTGAACCCTGAAGAAATGTTCAAATTAGATGATCAGCTGACTATTGCCAACTTAAGAAACAAACCATCATACCACAGCACATGCAATATGTGTTAAGTACGATTCTGTTGGTGAGCCTTGTCACAAAATATGCTTCAAAAGCGCAACATTGGCTTATTTTTATTTATATTTTAACCATTTTCAGACCGTAAAAGTATATAAAGGTATATATTTTCTTATTCAAAAAGAATTGTTGATTCTTTTAGGATAATAAAAAAATTTGAGTTTTTTGACCAACAAAATGTCCTACCCTCCCCCCTAAAGGAGAAGAGTTATAGTAACATTAAACAAAAAAAATATACAACATGCGCGCAGAAGGGAAGAAGGGTAAACTCTAACGCAGATCAGGAACTGGAAGCCAAGCGGAATGAGAGGAATAGCGAGGCTGATAAAGGGAGGCCCCGCGTGAAGAGGGATCTGAAAGTATTGTAAGACAGAGTGAACAAGTTCAAAACATGAAAAGTTGAGAAAAAGGTGTTTGAAGAAAAGTATTCATAAAACCTACAGAAGATTTAAAAACAGAAAACGAGGAATCGACCGCCACAACAAACGGGTCTAAGCAAATATGAAAACTGGAGGTAGCCCACTTCCCTCCCGTCTTCCACACGTTTTCAAAAGCGGACGAAAGGAATAGATGAAGCATAGTACACTCATAATTGCGCGCGCGGACACACACACACACTGACGATCCAGTAAACAATTAAGCGACTATGGCGTTGCGCACAAAGACAGCGGAGAAAACGCAAAAGAAAGAGTGAAAGGCGCGGAGAGCGGCCGAGATTATCACCCAGCATCCTGCGCCGCCAACAAATACATATTTTAGACATTTTATTTTGCGGTCTGCGCGGGCACGAATCATTTACTTCACAACTTTATGAACATTATCTACCGAGAATGGGAGTGGTTATCGTTTCGCCGGTTTCCTGTTCATTTCTTTAATTATTAATTCTCCAATATCGCTCGTGCTCTCGACAAGCGGCCATCACCAGATTTCACCGCCTAAACAGCCCGTGTGCGCGTTACATAACCATCTCGGTGACGTGTCTGTGGAAGCCGTCGTTCAACCGCTCTGTATTTCTGATTTCAAACCCTGCAGTGCGCAAATAAAACGTTTGTCCCATCACTTAGTGTCCCATCAATAAGTATACGGTCTGTCGGTATATCTTGAGTTTCTTCAATAATGTAATGACTGTGACACAAGTTTAAGCCAATTCTATTTCTCGTCTTCAAGCTATCCTTCTCTAGGGGCCTCAGTGTAGTCCTCTGTGGATGAGTATAGTAACCACACCTAGTGGGGAGCAGAGTTACGGCAAACAAGAACTGTAGATGTGGTTAGGGTGTCGGGTTAGCTGACATAAAAATGGCAATACGAATTAAGAGTATCGATTTGTCTGGTTCTCAATATTTTACTCCGATGTTTTAAGATCACGTTGATAATTACGTTAAAATAAGAAGTGCGATTATGGACCGAACACAGGCAGGAAACAAGGTCTACTTTGCAAACGTAAGAATACTAAGAAGCAAAATATTAACTAGGTTTAGGGGTTTAGACCCCTAATACAGACAGCCCGTAACCACCCATGGGTGTGGAAAGTGGACAGTGGCCAACAAATGTTGAGAACGTCTTCTTTTTCTTCTTCTATCAGGAACTAGGGGAATCGCCCGTTCCGGTACCAAAGGAATATATCCACTTCATCAACGCTTCCTAGATCTTCCTATCTTTTTTTCTCCTACAGGATATAGTTTTTAGTTTGTTGTCCTATACTTCCTATACTTTACTGCGAAACGTTCTTAGGCAACCTGCCAATTGGCTTCTGCTTCAGATGAACAATCCGTCTCTCTTTGTGCTCTGCAATACAAGCTGGGATATTAAAAATGTTCAACTCTTTCTAGAGTCTATCTCTTCGTGTCCAGCCTCTAACAGATCGCAAGAGTCTCATCCCCGACGCCTGTATCCTACTCAGATGTTCTTTGCCGGAACCCAAGTTTCAGAACCATACAATAACACTGGCACAGCCACTACCTTATAACATTTTAGTCGAGTCTCTTTCCTTGTTTTTCTCGACAGCACTCGACGAATAGTGCCACATATTGTCTGAAACGTAGCCAACTTGATCAACATCTTAATCCGCACCATAATTGATGTCACAGCCAGTGGCGAAGTTACATGGAGGCAATTGAGGCAATGACTACCCTAAAAAATTCTGTAGAATAAAAATTATAAATACGTATGAACTACATAACGTGAAGATTGTACATTGTTACCGCGACTGTCAAATTTATTAAGCCGAAACGTGCTTTACTGAGCGACCGCTAGATGGTGACAGGTGAGATTGGCATAGCTCGTTTAAAGCGAATGAGGCAACCTGAACTTGCCTCAGCATTTTTTCTATACATCGTATGTAAGCAATGTACTGGTGTGACATGGAAGTGAAGGGAGGGGGGATTGTCCCGCGCTGTACACATAGAGCGTTGAGGCGTGCCTCACTTCTGTGGTCCAAACAGTTAAGTTAAAGCGCCTGTGTTGTTTATAAGTGTGTTTATTTTATGCTGTTATTAAAAGTGTCCCTGTTATTCCGCTGAACTAACAGATGATCAAGATTGTTATTTGAATTATTTGTAACATTAAACACATATATAGAAACTAATCAAGTTTAAAATTTTGAAGTTCAATTAGTTGTATTATTGTTACGACTAATACAAGGAATGTTCAATAGAAAGACGTATAGAGCTGTAAAGCATTTTTTATTCAACGATTTTAAAAGAAGTCTCCAATAACATACATGAGTTCCACTGTTGCACTAACCTGTAGACTCCCTGCTAGTAAAATTCTTACGGCTGTTTGTGGAACCATTCGCTTACAGCAAACGCTACCTCAGCGTCCGATTTGAACCACCGTGCTTTTACAGATTCCTAAAAAAAAATTTAAGAAAAGATTTTTGCCTACCCATTCATTAACTACTAGCTTCGCCACTGGTCACAGCCAAGACAGCGGAAATGTGACACCTGCTGTATGCTCTTATCCAATACAATCTTAGTCCGTAAGGCGTATGTGCCCACGAATGGCATGGTTTTTGTCTTCTGCACAGAAATTTTCATGTTGTAACCTGAACAGAGTATTTCGCCAGTTCTGAGTTTAACCCATCCAAACCAACTGCTTTCCAATTCTGCATGCACGGAACCGCTCCTTCTAGTTCCTCAAGTGTTATCGAATCTACACCTGTGTCCCCTCTTTACGTCTTGGCGAAACATTATTGTCATACCATACCTCGCCGTGTTGAGAACGTTTGAAAGGAAACTTTTGTGGTAGCTCTGTGGACCAATTTACGAAACCATTACCTGGACGAGTCGCTATAATCGAGAGTCGGTAAAAGGAAATGATACAGTAAGATTTGTTAAAGCTCAATGGCTGGGTCGTGTGGAGAGAAGACGTGATACGTTTATGACTAAAAGGGTTTTGAACGTTACAGTTTTTTCATCCACGAAGAGAGGAAGACCGCGTCTGCCACGGTCGGGATGGTGTATTGGAGGATTTGAAGACAATGGAAATGAGGGGATGGGAAAAGAAGATAAAGGATAGGAATGCGTGGATTGTAAAGGAACCCAAGACTCACCAAAGGCTTTCTCCATGAGACCACTTTAACGATGCGAATAGAAACGATAGTGGTTTCACAGGGCCTTTCATGTGATTAAGACGTTGATCGCAAGTTGGCTACGTTTCAGACAATATGTGGCACAATTCGTCGAGTGCTGTCGAGAAAAACAAGGAAAGAGACTCAACTAAAATCGTATAAGGTAGTGGCTGTGCCAGTGTTATTGTATGGTTCTGAAACTTGGGTTCCGGCAAAGAACATCTGAGTAGGATACAGGCGCCGGAGATGAGACTCTTGCGATCTGTTAGAGGCTGGACACGAAGAGATAGACTCGAGAAAGAAGACATTCGTGAAGAGTTGAACATTTTTAATATCCCAGCTTGTATTGCAGAGAACAAACAGAGACGTTCTCTGAAGAAGAGGTTTACCAAATCTTACTATATCATTTCCCTTTATCAACTCTCGATATAGCGACTCGTCCAGCTAATGATTTCATAAATTGGTTCATAGAGCTACCTCTTGTTCATCTGAAGAAGAGGTGAACTGGCAGGTTGCCTAAGAAAGTTTGGCATTAAAGTATAGGAAGTATAGGACAACGAACTAAAAACTATACCTGTAGGAGAAAAAAGGATAGGAAGATCTAGGAAGCGTTGATGAAGTGGGTATTGGATATATCCCTGTGGTACCGTTCTTACCTATCTGTCACAAGGCAAAATACCGTATGATTGTGGTAAGGGTGCAGTTGTGAAGACGGCACTACCCTAGGCAATGTCAAAAGACGTTATGACAGTATTTGTGGATGTAGTTGGTAGCAAAATTATTGGATTAAGAATAAATAACCTAAGAGACGTAATTACATTTGAATTTTTCTTTCTGTGTACATAGAGACGTTAGCGGTCAGTAAGAACTGTAGATACAGGAGATATAGTAGTAGTTAATACAAACATCGATGAAGACGAACAGTTAGTTTGGGCATCTAAGCGTACATAAGTTACATTTCCACTAAAAAAAAAGCACCGAAAAGTCTCAGCCTCAAAGGGTTTGCCGGAGCAGCGTAGGCATGACAAGACGCGTTATCTAGTTCGGTGCAGGTAGTTACACTGTAAATGTTGAATACCGGATGTCAGACGTCATTATGAGTAACCCATAACTATATTACAAGAAGGACCTCAGTGGACAGGTCAGTGTAATAATTTTTCTCCACGAGAAAACACGTTCCCAACTACTGACGAACCTCCCCCCTGTGGTGGGCAATTCAGTGCAATTGTGAAGAGTGCTCTCTTTTCCGGCGTCTGCACAAATGATTCCTGCTTAAAATGATCTCTGATATTCCCTACGCTGGGAAACCTGAATGAGCATTGGTTTCTAACCCCAGTGGGATTCCAGGTAAGTGGTATGCTGACGACAGGAGGGGCCGAAGAATGAAGTAATCGCACGGCGCAGTTAAAGAAGGACTCTCCAGTTGATTAGTTTGGACACTGTTTATAGAACGAGGGCGTGTCAACTAACAGGACGGACACCGATGGTACCCGTGACTGTAGTCGGTTCTACTAACTCACAGGGTGAACATGTTATACTCACTATCTGACGTCTTCTTCTTCTTCTTCTTCTTCTTCTTCTTCTTCTTCTTCTTCTTCTTCTTCTTCTTCTTCTTCTTCTTCTTCTTCTTCTTCTTCTTCTTCTTCTTCTTCTTCTTCTTTCTATCGTCCCATTTTATCCTTCAGTTACTTTCCAAAACTCCCTTCAAACTCAGGCGAGACGTTTCAGTTCTTCCACCTTCTATTAGCCAGCTCCACAATTATTCTACCCTTTCCAGTCCGGTCTTCTCTTTTTCGTCCTCCTTCTGGGCGTGATTTGTGATGAACTATCCACGTTTCCTTTCGTCCGCCGTCATTATATGTCCAAACCATTGCAATGCTCTCTTTTCCAGCGTCTGCACAAATTATTCCTGCTTAAAATAATCTCTGATAGACACATTACTAATTCAAACCTCCTACGTCTTCCAGCTGCTATCTCGTTCCACTCGTTTGTGATTGCAGTTATGTCTCCTGCGACGTTAGGTTTTCTGTCCCGTGCAGGAAAACTGTCTTGTAGACCGGCAACGTAACGTCCTCTGTGATTTCGTTCTTTACCACAGTAACATCGGGAATCTGATAATATTGTTACGCAATACGGAACGTTCTGGTACAATGGAGAACGTTGTTCTACACCCTTCTCGCTTAGCCCGGCAGGTGCGTGTTTCTGCCAAGGCCGCGCTCAAGTTTTCGAGTGTCTGTTGACGCATATTATGGATTATTCTTGAACACTTGTGCCACCTATCTAAACAACAGCAGCTGGCTTTCTCAATCAGTTTATGTTGGCGATTTGTCAAGTAATATCAAGTGGTTGTGTGTTATAATTAGTGCGGAATTCTTTATAGTTGACATTATTATTGCGTGTGGACAAATTTAACTTGAATTACTCTACGAGTTGATTACGAATTGATATTTGTGATTAATTAAAGCTGGTTATTAGTGACTTCATCGGTGTCTGTATGTCTTCTTCGTCAGCCTTTCCATGCTATGAAGTCATTAACAAGAAATGACTGACGAGGCACTCACTGGACAGCGGTAAGTAACTGCCAGTCATGGTTAAAAGGCATACTGATTTAACGACATTTTTACTCTAAATACATCCCTATGCCAAATAAATCCTACTATGCTAAGAGAACTAAACTGCTGCAGTTTTCGATTGATTTAATTTTTAATTTTGGTTATACAAAATTTTCAAAATTACCCACACAGATAATAATTAAATCTATGGAATCAGTCAGTGCAGCGGAATATAAATCTCGTTCTCCTCGCAAAGAAACCGTCAGAGCGTAAGGCTTACGATGCCGCTATATTCTTCCCTCATCACCGCCAAAATGGAAAAAATATATGAAAAATCATAAAAGCTGGTTAAAAGTAACAAAATACTTAGCGTCCGCAAAATATTAAAATCTCAGCTGGAACGAAGAAACGGGATTAAAAGATGAGCAGGAGTCTGGAATCCGGACGAACTGCGGTGTGTGCCAAAAAGCTCGAGTTTTATGTAAGAGTTCTTAGAACATTATCCGCGAACCCAGTTGTATTAAATTAAGTAAGGGGTGAACGCAAACAGTAGACGTCAAATGTTTCTTACGTAATGAAAGAGAAATCTCCGTGTGTAGAGTGACGAATATTGGGTGGGGGGGACAAGAGGGATAAAGTTTCCGTTCTAAAGCCTCCTGTGAAAGCGACAAGAGTATTTTGCGATAAAAATTGCAGAGTGTGAAATACTGATCTCAAATAATTAATTTACTAACGGTTTCCATTATATTTTTGTAACAATATGCATTTACGTGAGCTCAATCAACAAATCAGCTGGATGATGCTGTTTCACTTCTCTTTTGTCTCGCAAAATTTACTAAATCGACAATGCATTTGGGGGTTCATCGTTGATCACATTTTTGAAGGGCATTCTAGGTAGAGACGAAGAAGGGTGCTCCTGAGTTATTTCTGCTCTGCATTCTTTGCGTAATAGCTACGTTGGAGTTACCGGCGCTAATCCATAGATGGATTCAATAAGTAGGCCTACACTAAGCCAAAGAAAGTCTTTGTAGAACAAGATCTTGTATCTCAACATTCAGTATGTAAAACAGGGACATTTAAATAGAGATTGTTCTAGCAATTTTTCCATAAACCTGTAATAGAGGATACAAGGTACTGAAACATTAAGGCAGGGGTCTCCAACGTACGGCCCGCGGGGACCCGGCCGATTCTGCGTGCAGTTTTTAAATAGATCGTCAAAATACTTAAATTATTACAACATTATACTAAATAACTAAACAAGAAAAAATTAAGTAAAATGTTATAATATTTTGTACAAGTTTAAAACATTTACGAGGTTAATGTGCAAGAGCAATGCTTTTAATGTTTGGATCGACCTACATCTGCGAACAAACGTTACCAAAAATGAACTTTGTAAAATCAAAGTACAGGGCTAACTTGTCAGTCTAACACTTGAAATACATTCTAGTGATAGGAGCATCAAAATTTGACCAAAAATGGACAGACATTGGGCCTATATGTCAGAAGCAACTCCACACATCCCATACGTACATAAGAAAACCAAAAAATAGTACACAAGAAATATCTTCGAATGTTATTTATCCCTTACTTTTATTTACATTATTTTGAATAAATGAATTTGTTTTCTTTGGATAAGTCTGCTTAATTTTTATTTAAATACCTATTTTATTGACTTGATTATTTCGTAAACTTAAACAAAGAGTTTACGTATATATGTATGTGTGTGTGCGCGCGCACGTGTGTGTTGTTGGCCCGCCTGACTTCCAAGATTTTTCAATTCGGCCCTCAAGTGAAAAAGTTTGGAGACCCTTGCATTAAGGAATGTTAAGACTTATGACTTACGTTGATAAATGAAAGAGATTGGAATGGAAATTCGGTGTTACGTAGAACTAGATAAAATACACGAGAAAAACGCGTAGTTACATAATGTATAAATATTAGTGGTACAAAATCAATTTATAATGTATTGATGTTGTCGTTATTACAATATAATTTTTAAAAATAAGCCCTTAAAAATATGAAATGTTATGGAATATAAAAATGTATATAGGCCTATGTAAAATCTTGTAGGTATACTATAACTGAAAAATCAACGTAGATTATCAGATAATATGTATGCCTATGTTTTTCTCACTATCGTATAATTTATTAAACCCACACTAAATGTTATCAAAATCTACGCCAAACACTAGGTTCGTTTAGGATTGCAAGGTAAGTGTACTCATAACCGTTAATTTTATGGAACTTTATACTATACTGCAGGCACATATCGTGACTGGACACAAGGAAACTTTTCTAAATGATAAATAATCGACTTTCTTACAACTTCAAGCTGGATGTTAAGCACTGATGACCAGGCCATTTTGTTGAGCTTCTTTTATTAAAAATGTATTATCATTTTAGGCCTTTTTCTGCAGTAACTTGTACTAAGAATCACTTCCTCAGTGTTCTCTTATACTTCGGCCACATAGCTTGTTATATCCTGAAGATATGTCATGCGGCGTATTTTCTTTCCCTTCTGCATCATATACCGATGGGCAACTGATGGATCTCCGATTTTAGGGACAGTTTCGGTCCAAGGGCACGGGTTGTTTGCCCGCGCATGCGTAGTCGCTTTGTGTAGACGATCTCCGTATTCCTGAAGCAATTCGGTCGCAGAACGAAACTTACAAATGAACGTGGCTGAAAACTTGTAGGTTAAGTTAAGAACAATACGCTCTACTGTAGAAAAATTAACTGTAAACATTACAATTTTTCATGGAAATATGAAGGGCTGAAAACATAAACTGAGAATTGCTTTTCTTTAACAAGGCATTATTGTGTAAAACGTTCCTACAGTATCATTTTCGAAATATTTTTCATAGGACGAAAGATATCCTCATCTTATGTAAAATCGCAATTTTTTATTGGTAAAATTATTGTGCCAAAAGGCCTGACATTGCTCTTGGCTTCCGGTCTATAGACAATCAATAGACGGTCTATAGGTCTTTAGTTACAATCTAAGATTCTTGGGTGAGGTCTGTTTTGAAGGACTGCACTTGTTACGCTTGTTTTAAAGAACAGTTATCCTATAAGACTACGTGTATAGTTCAATTTAAATTAAATTAAATCACTAATTATTTCAAGTGTGCGTTCTCTCTCTCTCTCTCTCTCCCCCCCCCCCCGATACTCAATTTTCCAAGTAGACATACATGTAGGTTTTAACGTTTATTCAGAGGATACGAAAAGTAATATTTATTAGTTATTGTGTTTTGTAGTTTTCAAAAGAAAACAATACGTTTCATATCCGCATATAGCAGAATAAGAGAACACACTGTGAGGGAGATAGAGAGTGAGGGGGAGAGAGAGAGAAAGGAAGGGAGCGAAAGGAATTAGAAAGAGACGTAAAGATATTGGTGTGTGTGTGTGTGTGTGTGTGTGTCCCGCCTTCGATAATAAACATGCATTGAATCAGTGTTCATCACAATTCGAGCCACACAATGGCTTTGTACGCAGTTCCATTTTTCATTGAGAGCGCAGTGTTTCTAGCAAAGCAGATTAATTAAAAATTCAATTTAGCTACAAAATCAGTTAAAGCTAAATAAACTACCTCAAGCAACACCAGACTTTCACCGTACAGAAAAAACACACAGAGACACGTATACACACACACACACACACACTCAAATAAATAAATCTCCATCTCCCGGCAATAAATTTTAAAAAGAAATAAATTATTAAATATCATTTATAAAGAGAAGATTATCTGGAATCTTGAAATGCGTGGAACAGAAGTTTGCGTCCACCCTCTGTCGAACGGTGAGCTTATGATAGCCCGCTGAGTGCGTCAGTGTATGTGATGCATGGCTCATTCAGGGGGCTAATAAGTCGGCCCGTCCACCTACCTCGTGTCTATCTTACTTTTCTCTCGATACCAAAGCCAACTGAATTATTGCTAAGCACCGAGTGCTGTTTCGCTTATTGTGATATATGTTTACATTTCATTTGAAAAAATTCAGAGTATTACATATATTTATTTTGTTTCTTTTTTGTATTAAAAAGTGAAATGAGTAATAGAATAAGCATGTAAAACTTACACGTTTTAGTGTGAGTTCGTGTGTGTGTGTGTGTGTGTGTGTGTGTGTGTGTGTGTGTGTGTGTGTGTGTGTGTAGCGTGTAGCTTAATCTGAAACGTGATATGAAAACATATAAATCAAATATTTTAAATCGACAGCAGTCAGGGAAAGCAAAATAAATAATCCGCGTACACGCAGAATTAAAAACCCAGTTGGAGTTATTGCAAGAAACATACTCCGCGCCAGACTTAATGTATTTCTGTTTTTTCTTTTTTTTTACACGTTTTTTCAGCGTTTTGTTGAAACAAAACAAAACCCGACGGAGCAAATACGATTTTTAGTACTTTTTTTCCAAAATAAATAAATCATTCTTTTCCCCTGTTTCTCACTCGAACGAGTATTCGAAACATTATTGGAGGATGTTAACACGTGTTCGATAGGTAATGCATTTCTACGTCTTCTGATGGGTGTTGTGTTGTCTAGGATTGTGATTATGACTACTGGTGACATACAATATGATCAATTCGGCGGCAACAACCTTTAAATTCCATTCTTGTTTCCACAGAACCTTGAACACCAATGGCAAAATCTATCAAGTATTTGTGCATTATTTTATACTGCACCTTAGCAGTTTCCAAAAAGGGCCGGCAGACGATATTTGGGTATCCAGGTATAATAGTTTACAAAATTAACATCATTTCATTATACCTTTTCACTCCATCATAGACCAGAATAATGTATAAGCTTAGAAAAATGGTTATTTTTTAATCAAAGAGAACTGCCTGCAGCCTAATTTCGAAGAAATGATGCAGGCAACGATCCCACTGAAGTTGTGGTACAAATTAATTTACAGAATAAAAGTGCTGCTTTTTGTATAAAGAGTGTAACCCGTAGTTGTGTTTATACTATCAGTTATGAACTAAGTGTATTTAAAAACGCCCCCTTTTAATAAATTTATTTTGTTTTGAAAAATTTGTTTCAATTATTGTAAGGTTTTTAAAAAAATGAAATAAATTCTAATTTCGTTTTTTACTTCGACTGTTACAATAAATAATTTCCCCTTGACCTTCTCGTAATATTTATTTCATCAAATGTTCTCTATAATACCGTACTTATACAATTAAGACCTAATATAATCACACCGTATTACGATCTAATTAAGTATTCCAGCCATCGATAAATTCTTTTTTACCACTTTGTTTCCTCTAAAACAGTTCAAGACTGCATTTATTACACTTCAACGTTACTCATCCTCTAACTCTACGTCTAAACTTTCTTTGTTTGCCTGCCCAGTGCTCCATGGTTCCCAACCGTACAAGATCATTCTGCAAGAGGCATTATAATACATTTCCTTTTCCCGAGTCCAGTATTTCTTGAGGATAACACCCTGTTCCTTCTCGTAAAAACTAAACAGCTAATAATGATTTCTGTGGGTCTTCCATCTGTTAACACTGTTGTCCATGTATTCGTTTCAGAGTTGGCACATTTCTGAAACAAACCTATAGGAGTGTACACTCGGTATAGCCGAAGTCGCGGTAATACGAGGAATGCTTTCAAAACAAACTTTAAATAAAACCGGGTCATGTAATTACATCGGCCATGTTGCGTATTACATAAAGTATGAAAACTATTTTGCGTCAGATCGCTCTCAGAAATTATATTGCCGAGGCGATACGGCCTTCATGTGGAAGACGAAACGAAAGTTATTACCGACAATACTTATAAATAAATAATATTACAATTTATGCCTTTCGTCTGTCTACGTAACATGTTTGAATGATGTTTAATTTTTTGACGTTGAATAATTTTATTAGTAAAACGCTCGGATCGTATAAACGTTTTTTTCATCTTTATGGTGTTGTTCTGAAACGGGTATTGCTTCATTTGCGACATGTTTAAGAAGAATTTTTACGCATAAAAATAATTACGTCGAACGCTGTCATAAATCAACGCTTGTTTTTGTAGTAAAAGCCCGATGATTACTTTCATAAAACGAATTTTTAACGTTTACCGTTTTTTATTGTTTTTTTTTTTTTAAGTTAAACTAATTTTAAAGCGGCATATTCTCCGTCGACGTTCCCGTTTGAGTTGTTTCAAGTCGACATAATACGTCTGTTTTGAAATATTTTTGTGTAAATCTCGACTAGGAATGTGTACCGCTCACGGTCTCGGTCGGACAAGTCGTCCCTGACAATAGCGCTTAATAATCAATAGGACAGACCCTATGTAGGCGAACCTACTCCAAGGTGTCTTTCTTTTTGAATATCGGATACCGAGAGCTTGATTTTTATTTATATGCACTCAAATGAAAGCCTTCTTAATATGATGCGGCGCTCAAACCGACATTCGGCGTCCCGTAAATTATACACGCGACGACGGTAAAACAAAATCGCTTTTTATTTAACAAATATTAATTAAATTTTGTCGACGTGGTTTATAGAGAAAGGAGGAGTGAAAGAAATTAAAGGCATTGTTAAGTTAGCAGTAATGTGTTATTATTATTATTATTATCATCTATGATACGGTAACGATAATACACACTGTTTATAAACCTGGATTATATTTACATACATTGTGTGTGTTCCTGTATAAATGTTTTTATTCCTCTTACATTTGAAATAATCGTAGGTAATTTAATATTTTAGAAAATCTTATAGCAAGTCAGGCGATCGTATAAGCAGATAAGGAGGAATTTAGCCCCATGCTGGGAGACCGGACTGCGCGTTGTGACCGTCAATTTTGTACGTTTTCAATTACGTCTGGGCTCCACCGTTTCTCCGCGTTTCCATGTGAAATTCCAGAGAGCGGCGGCCGTTCGTGCTCGCTCCAGCGTCCTTGTGACCTCCGGCCCCTTCGAAACTGAACGGAATCGCGTGATAATCGTTTACCGTATAATTTTTTTAAATCGCATTGCATAAAAGAAAAAAAATTGTATCGAACGTATCTCGGTTAATGAGAAGAAAACTACAAACAGGTGGAGAAGCCGTTGATAATGGATAGTGTTGACATTTCGTTGTGGCAGAATTGGCGGCGGGCCGGGAGACGATAATGATTCTTCTAGTATGTACGTACGGGAGATAACCGAAATGACGTGGACAAGACACGTTCCTGACATGAGAGAAACTAAATTTTTTAATTAAGTTAATACAATATTTATGGTATTTTTAATACATTACTCTGTAATTTATAGTACTGTTTTCTTTGATACTGTACCTTAGATATAAATAAATACAGTATTTAAACATTGTGCAGACTGTTTACACACATACATATCCGGCACTACAGTCCAGGATGGACCTTTGGTCTCCCTAATGATCTCCAGATCGCCCAATCATGTCCCTTGGTTTTTGACGAGCCGACACTCATCCTAGTCAGATCTTCTTCCACCTCGTCTTGCCATAGTCTTCTAGGCATAGTCTTCATAGTCTTCTGGGCTGCCTCGTCTTCTGCGCCCATCCATATGCCCTTTCATTAACCTTTTGGGGAGTCTTTGGTTGTCCATTCATTCCACAGCTGATTCTTCCGGACTTTGTAAATCGGACGATATCTCGTTTTTTTAGAATGGAGTCTATTCCTTGACTAGATCTGATTCTCCATTCTCCATTACAACATACTGGTCCGAAGATTCTTCTAATAATTTTCCTTTCCGCATGTTTACGTATTAGTAGGCCTAAAAAATTACTGCAGTAAATTTTTAAATTTATTCAGATTTTCAGTTGTTAATATCAGTTTGTTTTTTAACTGTTATCCGACTAACAATTAACTGTGACACCACTGTGAACGAACGTTCAACAGCTGGTCTAGCTTTTCTTTTCATCCAACGTATACCATTATCGTATTTCATCCTAGGATACAGATTTTTCGAGATTGTACTTTTTTTTGCGATTCTTGTTTTTTCCAGTTATGAGAGGCGACGGATATGAGAGGTTTTACTGTGTGTAGATTGTCTGACAAACGGCCTAAACATTCGTTTACGCCTGACAAAAACGTTACAAGCTTCAATTTTGGATACATTTAGTTGGAACTAGCCAAAGGACTAATCCTTTCAGAGGGTGAAGGCATCGTCCAGTAGTAGTGAACATAAATAACGTTAGCACGGTGGCAAAGAGTGAGACGATGAGAAACTTCTGAACAAAAAGCACATGCGCTAGTATATTGTAGTTGATAAACTCCAGAATTGTATTGGGGGAGGGGGGGAGTAAGGAAAGTCAGAAGAAGAAAACTCTCATAAGTCTGGAATTCAAGACTGTGCACAAGCTAGTACACTTCGTCTACTAAACTCCAAAAATGTAGGCTAATATTAGGCCTTAACTGTGGCGGTATTGTGGGCAGAGTTGTTAAATTGTGATCCCGGGCTGTGTTTGGCCGTGGTCCAGGGCCGTGCCGTTGACGACCATCGTCAGTGCAAACATGAGCTTGCGCTAACTTAAGATGGTACACGTTAGACGCGAACGGCACGGCCAAAACGTTGCCTAGAGATTTCAGCACTGGACCACGGCCAAACAGCTCGGGATCACACTTAGGCCGTGTAAGCCTAGACGTGTGGACAATGTCTGAAGAAAGAAACTGTCGCTCAAGACCGGGCACACGCTCTGGTTCATTTGACCCACTGAACTCCACAGTCGTAATACTAGCAGAAAGAATAAAATAACTAAAAAATAACACAAACCTTCCAACAGCGAGAATAGTCAGAGCAGTTCTCGTGAGAACTACGTGTCAGCGACTGAAGTTTTACACGTGGTGAAGTCTTGGACCCAAAATACCTATCTCTACTTACCTTCCTGTCATTCAATCGCCAACTAATAGATAAATGGAGGAAAAAGCAGAAATACGAGGGAAATTAGTTAACAGATATGAGTTACAGAAGAATTGAGAGCAGAGTTCCGTGACGGAAGACGGAGGTGCGCTAAAGAT
Organism: Magicicada septendecula; assembly: GCA_034769895.1. Classification (NCBI taxonomy): domain Eukaryota; kingdom Metazoa; phylum Arthropoda; class Insecta; order Hemiptera; family Cicadidae; genus Magicicada; species Magicicada septendecula. The sequence continues at coordinate 73,694,385 of CM068376.1, forward strand.
TCGGGGTGTTAGCAGCATGGACCACTACTGCAACAACAAAGTTTAAGAAAAACTATTTTAACTAGTTAAAGTTTTAAAAGGGGTTACTCTGTTGTAGAATAATTTATCCATAAAGCCATATATGGAGGGATTAGTGATAAAAATACCAAGTCCGATGTTGTTTAAAAAAAATATTTTTTATTCAGTTTTTCTTTTCATTTTCCAAAAGCTATGTAATCAATACACGAACTCTATTAATAATAAAAATTAACTTTGAAAAACAGTTTAATAATTTTATGATTTATCAGTGCACTTGAAACCTTTAATTTCAGGTTTACATAAATTCATATAAGTTATTTAGGTAACTTTACCACTAACCCCACGATGTATAAACAAAATACAAAACAAACATTTTTCAACTTATTTTCTAATTATCCCGTATTATTTTATTTCTCTTTCTAATTTAAAAGAAAGAGATGTAACACAATTTATAAGAAAATTAAAACAGTTTAGCAAAATAAAACCTCCCATTTGACCCCCCCCCTTCAGTAGGAAGTGACATAACGAGAGCTGGGAACACGTACACTGCAGTTTGTTTTGCATCGAAGCATGACTATTGAAACTTTGATAAACGCGTGTAAACGATAACAAGAGCCAGCGTACCGAGGTATAATCCAATTACTCCGAACAGAATAAGTCGATGACAGAACAATAGGAATCTGTTACGGAACAAAGAGACTGTGCTCGGAAAAAGGAAACGCGCGCGGAAAAAGAGTTCTGTGTAAAAAACATTCCACCTGCGTTAAATACGTTTGTAAACTCTTATAATTTGTATCTGTTTGTGACTAGGCAGAGGGCGGGGCGCGTCTCTCTCTCTCTCTCTCTCTCTCTCTCTCTCTCTCTGCATTCGCGGAATATTATTGTTATTATTTAAAAATATCTCTGTGTAATGAATTTTCAGAAACATAAAAAAGTACTAATTGAATTACACAGCGCTTTGTGGGAGTGAGAGAGAAGAGATTAAAGCGGTGAAGGAGACGGAACATCGGCGTCGCGTCGCCAGGAAGCGTAGCAAGCAGCTGTGTGGTTAGCGTATTGGTTCTCCATGAAATTCCTAAATATCGGCTTCACCAACACCGTCTTTGATCTTACGTACAGCCTTTTCGTTATTGGTATTTTAAGACTCCGTCTACTTGTGTGTGTGTGTGTGTGTGTGTGTGTGTGTGTGTGTGATAATTTTCCAATGTATTTCCTCCATTAAACTTGCAAAGTATCTGGATACAGAATACCGGGGCGCGCAACGATGATAGAATGCTTAAGAAACCTTAAGGTTCTGACGGTACGGAGTTTATCAGTTGGATAACTATGCTCAACATTTTACACACCAGGCAACCGCTCACCCCCCCCCCGTTCGTATCAGTCATATATGACATTAAATAGGTCAACTGGTGGGGTGTGTGTGCCCACATAATACTATCGCCTGTGCCTCCGTACATTGTTGTGTAATCACGTATTAGGCAAAAGTAATGAACAAAATAATAGTGTTACGCCAATACACAAAGTTCTACACGTTTCTCGGCTATCCCAGCAGAGCCCAGCTGTAATGTCTGTGTGCGTACGTGACGCTTAACATGCGAGGCAGTGTTACGTAATGCGGAACGTTCTCGTACGTTCGACAAGCTTCTCGACTAGCCCTGCCGGTGTTTGTTTCTTCCAAGGCCGGGCTGAAGTATCCTCACTAGAATTTTCAAGTGTTTGTTAAGGACGAATATTATGGAACCTTGCAGACTATAAATAGCCCATACCTGCCGCTTAGTTTTCAGTTTTGTGTTGGGCGATTTACACAGTGCGTCTCAGGTGGTCTATTAGTGAAAAGTGATTATAGTGCGGAATGCTTTATAGTTGACATCATTATTTGTGTGGACAGATTAACTGGAATTATTGTACGAGTTTAATCTTGCTGAATAACTCGTTGATTACAAACTGTTAATTGTGATAATGAAACTGGTTATTAGTGAGTTCATTGGTGTCTTGTATTTTGTTTTCCACTGTACCATACGACGATCAGTTAGACCGTCGTAACAATAGTAATGATGGCTCCTTGTGTACCACCTGAGAAGTCTAGGAGTTAGGCAGGATGAGAAGTCCGACATGCAACGAAGGTAGTGTGGCCAGGATTACGCTGTATCCGCCCAATGTTATCCTAGCACGTTATCCCAGGTACTCACTTCCACACGCTGGAATCGATCTGGAGGCTGAAAAACGCATCTCGATTTTATGGTGCGCTCGGGAATCGAAGCCTGGGCCACTGGATTTGTAACCATGATAATGAACGGAATCAAAAATCAAAAAAGAATTAAATAATTAACAAAAATAGTCGTGTTACTTGCATCTACCGGCTTTTCCATCGCTTTTTTTTTTCAACCCATATAGTCCAATCCAGGAGTAGGCAAAACACGGCCGGAGGGAAGAATCCGACCCCCCGTTGATTCTACAAGCCCCGCGAGTTAATTATTTCTGCAGTTTTACAATGTCGAAAACAATTTATCAAAATGCATTCAACTTTTCTGTCCACAAAAAAATTATTAAACTACTGAGACGCTAACAAGTCGTTGAGTATACGAATCATCGTACCTAGCTGGTAATCGTTAATAAACTTTCTTGGAGACTTTTTTTTTCTTTAACTCCCTGCCTACAGACTCATTTCTATTTTCCCTTTTGTATCTACTATCTGGACGCTTTACGAGAAAGATTGTGTGCCAGTCAGTTGGTGTTACAGCCACCCAGAACCTGACTTCTGCAGATAACGTCGCTCTTGTAGTAGCTAGCACTAGAGGACAGTTGCAAAAGTCCTAACACCGGAGCGTCAGCCTAGAACAAAAGGGCGTCATTATAAATAAGCATTCAAATAACCGTTTTTATACTAACGACGAAACAAAAATAAACGACTAGACCAGTGTAGAAAAAGACCGCACGATATTCACAGAAAAATGCAGATACTGTACGCAGAAGGGAAAGACAAGATAAAGAAATAATAACAGAACAAGTACAGATGAAATTGCAAGACATGAAACGAATCGCGCAGATCGTAGTTGGGGGAGGGAGGCAATACAGGATGTGGGGTGTGAGGTGACCAACCATGGCAAACAACCATGTGAACAGAGCACAGATAATTTTAGTGTTCCAAACATTGTGTAAGTAAATTTGAACGATAGTAAAAGTCCGACCAATCCCTTCTAATAACGTCACTATCTTCTTTCGTACCTTCGTCATCGTCCATCCTGTACATTACCATTTTCACTTCTACCCTGTACATTAAACTTTATTATTGATTTATAGAAAAAAAAAATTATGCATAAATTTATAAAAATTTCGAAATCAAAATTGATGAATTTATTTCTGTGTTTCAGATTTATTCTTGACCTTTGGTAAATTTAGGGTAACTATCTTAACGTGGTAATGTGTACGAAGGCTTACACGGCAGGTGTCAGTTTGATTAAAATTATTTCCCACGCTGTTTTCCCGTGGTCCAAAGTTTGTGACAAAACAAAACTTTTGGTTTGATTTTGTTTGGTTCAGTTTGTCACAAACTTTGGACCGCAGCCAAACAGCCCGGGAAATAATTTTATCAAAATATCTTAAGGTGGGCTCGGTTTATCGGATGTTCGGATATCAAGGTAAACGCAACTCATCAGCTTCGCGGGTACTTCAGTAGAAACGAGCGTTAAGTAAGAATGTACTACTCCTACCCGTTAGCCCAGTCAATCTTCTGACTTGGGCATCCACCTGAACCTTGCCTTAAGCCGTTCGAAGTGTAAGGTCGCTTTCAAGATTGCATTATACGAAGTGCTCCGGGAGAAAAGGACACCATTTCTGAAGGTCATAAGAAAAAATCTCATATAAACGTTAAGTCCGAAAATATTTTGTTCTCGATTTATGGCCTGTTAAAAATGTTGCCAATGTTTCTGTTCCGAAGGTAAAATAATGCAATAGGAAAATTACTAGAACAGATATTACGGAAGCAACATTAATAGAGCCACATTTTGTTTAACCTGAAATATTCAAAAAAGGCATAGCAGAGCTCTATCACTAACAGTTTCCAAGAAAATTATTGAAAACTGCAAAAAAATGGTGTGAAAACTCAATTTTCAATAACTTTGTAACGCTGTCAATAGAAAGATAATAATTTCAAACAGAACTTGTGTAGAAATTTAATTCTGAGGAATTGACTTACATAACACTACTTATAAAGAAAGAGAACTTGAATCAGAAACGAAACACGCCGACAACATATTACTATTCTAACAAAATGTTAATTCTAATTCTAAAAAAGCATATTTCGTTCAAATATAATTCGAGCACATAGGTTTTTTCGGAATTATATTTATGTGAATTTTCTTAATTTTAGGTCTAAATCACCTCGTGAGAATAGTGTTCTTCCCTCTCGGAACACTCAGTCTAAAAATGGAAGTGCTGTTGTCCTCTTTCGTTACTTCATGGTCGGTTTTGGCGACGCCCGTACAGTTCGAACGTATATGTGTCAAACGAAACTATGATAATCGTCTTCAGCCAACGATCGCAGTCTACGTGCAACGTTGCTCTTGACTCTGTATGCTATCGAAACTTATGATATTGGTACGGAATGTCGATTCTTTCCTGACACGGAATTGTTAGACAGCCAGTTCCTGTCAACAGATCACTCTAGAATCTTTCACGATTTATTATTATTAATCCGGCTGTACAATGTTTACACATTTTCCGGAACCAAAGATCACAGAAGTGATTGAATTCTCATCCGCCACTGCTGCTTGTCCATCCAAAGATATTCTTCAAATTCTCGTTCCCTCAATAAATTTCTTCTATCCAGATGGTAAGTGGTCTTCTTCTTTTCCTTCTTCCTGGTGGGGTCCATTCCATAACTCATTTCGCTAATAACTTACCCTACTTTTTTCTTTAAACCTTGTATATACCATACTCCAATTCTAATAGTCTGTTTACGTAGCATTTGTCGTTTATCTTTATTGAATCCATCCGGCTGCAATATATTTGGTTTTTCAACATTTGTTTGTGTTTGGTGTCAGCAACAATTGTCCTGATGATGACAATAAACATTGTCGAAACGTCGACACAAATAAGTTAAACTTTGTGTTATATTTTTTGACCGATCCTCACAAACCCTTCACCGGAAAAAAAAAATCATTGATTGCCGGTCACTACGAATTTAAGGATTTAGAGTTTAATGTATTATTTTAATTTCAGGTACATCTGCAGAAGACCACAGATTGTTTTAGTGGTCGAAACGATGCTTAATAAAATATGAATGGGGGTTACAATCCGATCAAATCCTCCTGATAATATGAATGGGGGTTACAATCCGATCAAATCCTCCTGATAATTTTCACATACATCTAAATTTAGGTTCAAAGTAGCCACAATTTTCGCTAAGCCGAATTTTTCAGATTCGTGAAGAACTAATTTCAACTGTTATTTTATTTTCAATTAGAACACCACACTTTTATTGGGACAGTAAGCTAACGAAATTTAGGCGCATCTGTGGAACGATTCATAGGTATCTGAATAATAAAAAGCGGAAGGATACCCGAATGAAATTTTACAAAACTGTGGCTGTCCCCACATTTCTGTATGCTAGTGAGACATGGACTCTTCGTAAAAGGGACGTACTTAGGATTCAGGCAGCTGAAATGAAATTTCTAAGAGGGAAGCAAGGTTGTTCTCTCCTCGATTGGAGGAACGACGGTGTTAGACGCGAATTAAACATTGTATCGTTGTACCATAATATTGAAGACCACAGAAGGAGATGGTGTGAACACTTGAACCGCACGCCTGATATCCGTCCACCCGTAGCTGCCTTGGGTTATCACCCTACTGGGAAGAGCGATGTCGGTAGACGGAGGAGAAGTTGGGTTCCGAAACAGGTCTAGGGGCTAATTCTTGGAGTGAATTATGATGATGATGATGATGATGATGATGATGATGATGATGATAATGACTATTAAAACACCATACTAAACAAGACAGTTAATAAAACCAGTAGAATTGAATTTGTTTATATATGTTAAAATCTAATACAGGAATGCAATGCATAAAGAATGATTCTTTAAGTAAGCTAATGTAAATTATTTCTGTTATCAGAATTTGTTATTGGACTTTGGAGTTTAATTCTTTAAAGCATACTTCAGTAGATGTCAGTACGTTTTTGATTATTGGGCTACTGGAATTCCACATATTTTGTAATCCGATTACTGCACGGTTCGGATGATCAAGGTCCTACTTTCTACTTAGTTCGGAATCGTTAAATGCAGACACAGTTGTTGCACTATATTTTTTTTTACGAAGCGCTGTAGGTAATTAAGACACCGGTCGTGGTCGCGGTCGAGCTGCAAACGACAACAACTGTAACCTTGGCGCTTTGTAACACATCGGTTTGACCTTCTGCCAGAGTTTACTGACTGACTACGCCGTTTCGTCACCTCTCGTTACGTCCACTGACCGGTTTCTACGAATTCGTACAACATTTTGTTTTTCACGTATAACATGTTGGTTTCGGTTTCTTTGAAACACGTGTAACAAACACATTTTGTTGCCTACGCAGGAATGTAAACTATCAGTAGTAGTAGTAGCAGTAGTAGTAGTAGTAGTAGTAGCAGTAGCAGTAGTAGTAGTAGAAACCTGACGGCCTTTCGTGAGCGGTGAACTACCCCGATCCAGCGAATGGATTACCCTCACCCACCCGCTTAAATTATTGCATACGTTGTCTAAAGAGAAGCGAGGGGAGAAGCCAGCCTTGTTGCAGCTCTCGTCATCAAACATTGTGCAAGGCTTCAAATTACTTCCCGGCCTGTTTGGCCGTGGTCCAAAGTTACTTCAAAGCCATACGTTTCGGCAGTACCGTCGATTGCCATCTTCAGTAAAAATCGAGTACGCTAACGTGAGGTGGTATAAGTTAGTGACCACAGTACTGTGGTTAAGGCTGGAAACGTCCCGTGAACACCACTCATACTTCTAAATTTCCTAAGTGCCACGATGTGGTAATAAATCAGAACCACCAGCCAGTCAGAAAGGAGTACGTGTGTTAGAGGCTTGGAACGCGCTTTGACATAAAGTACTTAATGACAGGATTTGGCCCCGCCGATTCATAGGGATCGCGGCATGTTTTTGGAACTGGACGGACTCCCTATGACGGCGAGGGAAAGACGCGCTCACCGCCGACAAAAGCCTAGTCTGAACTTAGGCCCATAGAGGTGTCGTAATGTGTTACGTAGGTACACGGTCTGAGTGCCTTAACACAGTACTGTGATCACTAACGTATACCGCCTCACGTTAGCGTACTCGATTTTCGCTGAAGATGGCAGCCGATGGCACTGCCGAAACGTCTGGTTTTGAAGTAAACTTTGGACCACGGCCAAACAGCCTGGAAAGTAATTTGAACCAAATTGACTCCGATCGTGTAAGCCAATGTAACACATTACTGTACAAGGCTGTTATTCGAATGTGCGAAATTAATGAAAATTTTGTTAGCCGTGCAACGAGGTCATTGTCCACTACCCATCTCCTGCACTGTCAGATCAAACAGTAGTAGTAGTAGTTGTGGTAGTAGTAGTAGTAGTAGTAGTAGTAGTAGTAGTAGTAGTAGTAGTAGTAGTTGTTGTTGTTGTTGTTGTTGTTGTTATTGTTGTTTTCTTGTTTTCTTGTTTACAATTTCTTCTAGTGTGAACATTTCTGAGCGTTGTGCTTCCTGATTCTGCTCAGCTTATTTGGTTACTTTTCACTATAGTTGTGTAATTCGGTGTTCCTTTTTATAATTATTTATCTGTCAACGACCTGCGCTTGTCTTTCCAGATTATATCAGGTAGTTAGTTTTAAATTAAAAGATTAAATCGTGGTGCACCCGAAGACGACTACAGATTATTAGTCGAAATGTTATGTGGCTTTTAACAACTGTAACAGTCCATGGGAAATCTCCAGATAATACTTACGTAACGTCGAAAGTTAGGTTTAAAGATCGTTGATTTTGAATGATTTTTTAACTTGAAAAACGAAGTTTCACTCTCAGCAAGAGAGGCGAGAAATGTTAAGTAAAAGCATAAAGCAACCGGCAAAAGTGGAAATGTACTTATCAGGTTATAATTAAACAAATATTTCTATTGTTTGTCGGGTGTAATTCGAATTTCAACAGAGTCTGGTAAGTAAGTAACCAGCCCTTGATACCCTCCTGCCTGACCCCGGCATCTAATCCTTAACTACATAAGAACAAACAAGACATATTCACTAGAGAAACGTCTGGCATTCGAAACTAATTTTTTTTTATTAATAAAGATAATTGTAAACCAGAAAAAGAGTATTGTTTAAAACAGCAATTATAGATTCTCATGAATATTTATTACGCAAATTCACAAAACAAAATATTATCGTCTAACGCTTTAATAATGTCACAGATTAATTAGAGCAGTTTTAGTTAATAGCAATTTTAAAAAATGACTGAATGTGTAAATTAAAATTTGCATTCAATGTGTAAATTAAAATGAACTCATATATGGTAATCGGTTGAAACTAAAATGCCAAACGAGTATTTGCGATCACAGTAGTCGAGTTTAATTTATTAAATAATTATTTCTGTTTATGGCAATAAAGTAAAATTATTTTCATATCGAATTCGTCTGTACAATTCGTCGGAACGTATTTGAAATTATTGCAGAATTGTACCGTTTATCAAAATGTTGATAGCTTTTCCTGAAATCTTTATCTAAACCAATGGCGTAGTAAGGGAGATTTGGGAGGTTAAATCCCCTCCCCAGAGGGTTAAAGAATAAAGGAAATGTTAAAAACTGAAAACAATACGAAGGTAAAATGTAGTCGTTTAAGCCGACTGGACTAATTGCTCTAATTAGTTACCTGTGTACGATAGTACGCTTTCGATTACGTAATCGCTTTATGTAAAAATACAAGATGTCTGATGTTTGAGGGTTGGTTCAAATTGAGGTTCCTAGTTTTTGAGGTTATGTTCTCTTAGTGACAGGGGCGGATTAGAAGCGCGTGCTGGCCTATGATGCCATCAGACTGGTGCCCCCCCCCCAATCAAAATTCAACCTTTTATCCATTACTAACACTGATAAATGGCATACAAAATTTCGAAAGTTAACATTTCTTCTAAACCGAACGATTGAAGTATCTAGCTTTCAATATTCAACCTTGCTAACGAAGATTCTCTCATCTCCCGTATATGAACTCAATATATCTTTAATGCTTTTTAATACAGAAAATGATCTTGCAGGTTCGCAGTTAGCTATTGGAGCCGTCAAAAACAGACGATAAGCAATGTAGGCCTATATATTCGGAAATATATCAATCGTGTTACAATCAATAATCCAGTTTAATACTTTGAGCGGACAAACTGTAGTAATATGGAATAGGCTATATCACCTTCATTCGAACGATTTTAAAAAAAAACTTCTTTCTTGCAATTTTACTCGTAGGACGAAGTGCTTCAATTCTATTAGAATATCATTATTCAAATCTTTCGAGTAAACATCTATAAGAGCTTCTATATACTTCTATTTACTTTGAGTAAACTTTTATGTGTTTAAAAAACATAACGGCGAACTCGTCGAAAAGTGTGCACACATCTTTTTATAATTTTGGATTGAGGACATTTGTTTCTTTATTTTTCACATTTGTTATCATCAAAAAGTTTTTGTGATTTAAGGCTGGATGGTGCCCCCTCAGACAGCAGAGGCCCTGGTGCCCGGTACTGCAGCATACCCTAGCGTTATGGATAATCCGCCACTGCTTAGTGAGTAGGAAGCAGTTATTCAATCCACAATGTATCCAAGATATTTATAATCCAGTAATTTATTCCGCAGCTGGGGAAAGCAGAGCAAAGCATAGGAAAGTAGCACCTATTTTCCATGGCCAGTTTGTCTTGAATTTCCATTGCCATCTGATTTTGTGACGTCAAGAGGGACCCAAGATATCGAAAACTATCCACCCTATCAAATTCATTGCCATTGACTTTAATTTTTGGAACTATTTCTTCTTGGACATTCTTCTTCATCAGTATATATTTTGTCTTTTGGCTGTTCACTTGCACCCCTAGGTTGGTCGAAGCATGCTCGAGAGAGGTGTATGCCTCTTCCAATGCCTGTTTGTTTCTTTCCACGAGAACTACCACCAATGATAATCAAAATAATTAATTTGTATGAGAACTTCAACAAAATTTACTGCTAACCAGTATTTCGGCACTCTGTATATGCGACTTTTAAATATACTTGTTTTTGAGGACACGCTGTGTCCAATTTATGAAAATCATTGATTCAATTCTGTAGCCAAATGAGTAGAGTGATTTAATCCATTTGCTGCAAATATTTACAGTCGAAATTTTAAAAAATTCGTACAAAACATTTAACGTTATCAGCGTCTGCAGAAGATAAGAAACAATTTGTGCTAGTTTTCTGATATCATTTATTTTATTTTATTTACATTGTAATATAAGATTTCATCTTTATTGTTTATGACTGTTAAATTTTATATATCTACTAGTCTATCCCTTATGTTTCCACACTAATCTTCTTGAGTACTATAAAATAATAGCAAATTAAGAGTTCTTTTTAATTTTTGTAGTTTCAGTCACAAAAATTTATGCCCTCTCAGAATCGCTCTAGAATCCCCCCCCCCCCCCCACAGAAGAAAATCCTGGATTCGCCAAAGTCTAAACCTTAGACCAGTCTTTCTCAAACTTTAGTCCGCGGACCACCGGAGGTCAGCGGGATAATATCGGCTGATCCATGGATTGCCCATAGAAACTATTGTTTTGTTTCTAATTTGTTTTCAAACTCTCATAATCAGGTTTGTGGTACCAAAAACAAATAATAATAGACAGCTCAATCGTATCGTGCACAACTCAGTTGCATAATTCCGTAGCAAAGAAATATTTCAGTGATACAACGATCTGTTTCAATTAAGATACAGGTCTCTAAGCACAAAATGTAATATTAAATTACCCAAAGTTATTAACTGGTTTTGAATTCAGTAATAACTGTGTGACAAGTGACAAAAGATAATTGTGTAGATTTATAATTTGCATGACATTTAAGTATTGTTCTGAACAGAAGTGAAATTTTATATTTTCTACTGTGAATGACTTTTATGATAAGTATTCTTCCTATTATGTATTTCAAATTTACAAAAAGTGATTCTGTATATGTAATTTCAGGAAGTAAATTAGTTGATGTTGTGTATCCTATACATTCATAAATATTTAATTAAAAGGACATTTTTAATTATTTTTTTTTTATTATTGTTTGTATTTTTCTGTAAAATGATTGTTACACGAATGAGTAAAAATAAAAAAACGAAATTATATAGGCATACGTGTTTATAATTAGGTGTAATAGTATTAGTAGTAATAGGTAGTAATTAATAGTAATATTGTTAGTTAGTTACTAATAATAAGAGTAACTGGGATGTTCAATACGACTGACTGCCAAAATACTTAAGATTTTCCGCGCATTTTCGATTTGTATTTTCGCGAGTGGTCTACGGGATTGTCAGAATTTTTTATAGTCCTCACGGGAATAACTTCGAGAATTAGTCACTGCCTTAGACCGTTTAAAATTTCCAATAGTTTGTGTAGACTTGTATGCGAATTTTAGTCAAAATTCGTTAGTTGGCTTGCAACATAAAATCAGTGTAGCATCATAGCCTCCTTTTGTTTCAGATGTGAGCGGGACGGAGACAAAAATTATTTCCGACTTTTGACAAGGGGGGTCGCGTATCACAGATTCGCAGTTGGTCTCTCGAGGCTTAGTGGACAGTATTAGAGGTATGATAAACTAGTATTTGAAAATAACAGGTACGAACGAAACCGTTCCAAAAAAATAACACGTACAAATACCTGTTATTATATACTCTAGTATACATATACCTGTATTATTTAATTTGTTATAAGAAATAAATTGAAACTAAAAGTATTAACAAGGTTACTTTACAGTGTGACTTTATTAAGCTGTTACTGTTTAAAAGAAAATAAGAAACAATAGAGTTTATAGGGCTATCTCTCTTTGGGAATACTAGTTTACGTTTTCACTAGCAGAAAACAAACTGACATAGATTTAATATTAAATTATTCATTCCATTTTGGTTAGACAAATCAGCTGCAAAACTCAGGCAATGGAATTTAGAGTGCACGTAATAGCACAACAAAAAATGTCAAAAAAATTTACGTGAGATGTGCAGTGAAGTTAAAATCATCCAGCCACTCTGTAGGTTATAACACAATACAATTCGCTTTTACAAAATTTACCAAGTTGGTGATTAGTATAATATATAATTGGTTATTATAATCTGTATTATATATCTGCATAGCACACGAGAATAAATGTAACATCAGTATGAATTTTTTTCATTTACTAAAAACAGCTTCGTCTCTTTGGCATAGAGATATTCTGAACCTCGCTGTTTTGCTCCGTTTCGTACTTGTATGGCAATCGGCACCAATGGCTGAACGAAGTATTCTGCACCAAAAAGTGGCTTCGTACTCATGTACTCGTAATATTCCTAATACTCGTTTACTTGTTACTTGTGTATTCGTTAGTTGCGTAGGGAGGTCCCGCGACTGGGAACCGCGAAGCCGCGAGTAATCGGAACGGGTATTTCGACTTCCAGTTACTGTTGAATCGGAACAGGTATTTCAACTTTTCAGTCACTGTTATATCCTTTCCACAAAAATATCGTTCGAAAATACCTTTTATAGGAGTATCGGCCCACGTCTAGACAGTATCCTCTGGAACCCGCTAATACTTGCACTGTAACGAAGGCTGTAATGACGCTCAATAAACGACGGACGCCGAAGAGACAGCTTAGGCTCTCGGACTGCAGCCTGCTTTTTTGTACTCTGAAGACGATCTGCCAAGGAAACAATTGTTCGAGTAGCGATAGAAAGCGAATGTGATTCGCCGGAGAAGAAACGGTGGGTAATTCTTATAGTATTCTTTTGTCACCAAGTTTCGTTGTAATGTGCCTGTCGGCGCTTTCTACACACACACTCTCTCTCTCTCTCTCTCTCTATCACTCCTTCTTTCACTCGCACCCTCATTCACATAGCTGGACGTTGTTATAGAGTGAAAAGCAGTCCACAGAAAGACAAGAGTGTCCTGCTGACAACACGATCAGCGTAATGAGAGAATTACGGTTGTCTGAGACAAATTTTCGTGGTTACAGTATTGGATAGAACGTATTAGATTTATCAGACTACCGTAGATTGTTAGTAAAAAGGACGTTTCGATCGCTGTGAACACTCCTTTTCAATACTGTTTACTATCATCAATGACGTATAAACAGCCGGCAGCAATCCGGTTTTCACATATAATTAAGAAATTATAAGATTTATATATCAAACAGCATATGCCAGTGTAACTTTAATTTTTTGAGTTCTGTAAAGTATTTTGAACACTCCCAAGTACCTTACGTAAGTCATAAAGCGAGTACTATCATTGACCGTGCAAAGAAATCTTTTGCGCACGGAAAACTGAATTGCTACCGTTGTTTGAAATATACACTGATTAACGATACAATGGAATTAAAGTGTCATGGAAGACGACGAGGTTTCGGGTGCTGTTAATAGGGGAACCAATAAACATAAGAAGTAAATGGAGTCTGTTGGATGGACACCTCAGAAGGGTGGAGGCTGAACGGTTAGCGAACAAGATTTTCCCTCGAGTAAAATAGAAAAACACAAATACCGTGATGTAAGAAGTCTATCGGGATATAGAAAAATGTGGAATCAGGAAAGAAAATACAGTAAAACGATAATTGTCCGGAAAGAAAATTGCGTAGGTGAAGGCTCTTTCCGAAGAGAAACCACGGTAAATCGAAAGATTATCATCGGAAAATGAATGAACAAGAGTGAGCCAGAGAATGAAGGATTATTGACGAACTCCAGAAACTGAAGGTATCGCAGCCCATAGAAGGCTGAAATGAAAAAAGGAAAGACTAATAGAACAGTAACAACAACAATAAGAAACGCCTTTTCATACCATCGAAACGGTGTAGAACAGGCAGAGTAAGATTGTTAGCTTGAGCAAACGACGAACTACCTTCAGTCGCCCAATATTACTCTAGATTTTAAGCTAGCCACTTATTTTCTCAGGGAATATTGACTTAATGCCTGCAAAAGCATGTGAATGTTTTGACACCCCAGGGATCGAACCCGGTAATAGATTGGTAGGCTTGCTTAATACCAGCTGGTCTACTAAAATAACAAAATTAAAAATCAAAATTAAATTTAAGAATTCTGTATAATTCGGCGACGAAATTAATATTGATAAAACGGCGCTGAACGTGCGGAGACGTTAAAGTTTAATGTAGGCTTAATTCTTTGTTTGGAGAGCGCGCTCGCGGCAAGGCAACAGCTGAGAATGCCGTCACCGGTGATGTCATTGCCAGGAAGTCAACAGAGATGCCTAATTGACTGATTCCAGCCTCTTGCCAAATCAATTACTCGAACGCGCGTCGACTATTCACAACCCAAGATATTCATAACGCCACTTTACATATATTTTCTATGCGCAGAACCAATCACAGCATAACGCTTTTCCGTATGAAAGCGCACCTAAACACCGAGCTCAGTCAATTAATGCACGTTTCAATACACCATTGAGAGGGTGTAGGTGCACAGCGTTCGCGAGCTTACTGCAAACAAAAACTACTCACAAGATGTTGTTACAGAAATAATTTGCCTACGGAGAGCTCTGTAAGTGCTTTCCAAAATGTGAATGACGAAAAATAAATAAACTCAGACCAATGTTAATCTGAAACGTTAAATTTTCAACTATTTATTTAAGCAATCCTGTTAACGTTTGAACTTAGGTTATATCGATTCCCACTGACTCTTTACAGGTGTCCAATGTCTGTTTGATCAGCTGTCTATACAAACCATATGTTTTCAATAAAGTGGAGTTCAGTGTTTCTGTTAACAGTTATTTATTTTAGTACGTAATGAACGAAGTGATCATAAACATGACAGATAAAGGAAATGCAGCAATCACTGTGCTGTTGTTAAAGGACAAATTTGTAAAGTTAACAGACTAAAGGTAAGTTTACACTAACTGAACTTGTAGCGTCAACCCTGCCTTCTGTTAGACCGTTATTTGTTCGTTGTTATATTGAAGTGAAATAACACGCGGCTCGTTACTGAAGTTTTGCCCGTTTTATCTAGTTATAGCCGTAGACACATCCGTCGTTGTAAGACACATAGATTCATAGGTCTCTATGATAATTACTTATTAATTACTTATCCGTTTATATAGAAAACATTATGATGATGTGCGTTAACCATACTTTTTATTCGTAGTGATGATGATAATAATAATATGAGAAACAGTTATTGATAATAAAGGAAGCATTTGGAAATTCATTAAAAATAAATATATACATTTCTTGCATTCAATAAACAATAAATGTTAATTAACTAATTTTATTTAACTTTTTATAATAATAATAACAACAAGATGATGGAGAAGAAGAAGAAGATGCATTACTTTATTATTTATAGAAATAATAAGTGATATTATCTGGATATACTTCAAAGATCAAATGGTTCTTTCTACATCTCTTTTATCACTATATCCTCTCTCTCTCTCTCTCTCTCTCACACACACACACACACACACACACACACACACACACACACACACACACACACACACACACACACACACACACACACATTCCCCATACACATAAAAAGTTATTGTCAACAGAGGCCGCTCGGTACAGAATTTCACTCGGGCAAGGTGGCGCCCTCTCTTCATTCCGCCCAGCCAATAAAAACCATTAAAATTTCATTTTTTCACGTTGCCAATCACAATTGCGAATTTTTTTTAAGTTCATTTGCTTTTTACACATATATTTTTATTCTTTATTTGGTAGGTGTGTAGAAAAATTTTGAAAAAACCTGTTATAAGCTGTTATTATTTTTACTTTTTAATTTACCGTGTAAACTATAATGTATAATTCATTCAAATAACGTCTCCAACTTTGTAATATTTTACTAGTACTTTATGCTCATTGAAGCGCACAGGAAACAAGCCAGATGTAATTTTCGTTAGATGTCGACAATGATATCAGAATTTCTGTTTAACTATTTGTAAATATATTGCAATATACAAGTAGTTAACGATAAGTACATTATGAAGCGGTATACTTCATAATGATTTTATGATGATGATGTTGTGATTTTAAATAATACGGTGTAATGAATATTCACACACACGCGCGCGCGCGCGCGCAAACACACGTTTATGAGCATTATATTCATATTTGCTCATTTATTCTTTTATATATTTTTTATGTTATTATTAATAATCTTATATTGTTATTAATTATTATATACATACATATAACATTAAATTTAGTCTACATGTAAAACTGCTGTTTTGAACAATTGATTTTTAAATTTATTAATTTAGCCTATATACCTGTGATGATAGTTAATACTATTGAAATAATGTAATATTAAAAAAGTAATAAAACATTCTTGTACGAAAATTGTTATTATATATATATAAAATTATGTATATAATATGTAATATGTAATATGTAATATATAATGTAAAATTATGTAATATTGTGTATATATATATATATATGTCAAAAAAGTCAAAAACGAAATTTTTAATTTTTTTAAGACTTCAGTTTGACGCTCCCCCTAAGGCCGAGGCTCCGAGCAGCCGCCTGGGTCGCTCAGGTCTTTAGGCGTCCCTGATTACATAAATATAAACGCTTATGTATGGTTGAAAAATAATTTCTATGTTATTAGTAGGTTTCATGTCTTTAAACTTCGAAAATTGCAATTTTATTTACATCTACCAGTTTCTCTAAGCTTCTAGGTAAACATTACATTTTAACCTTATAAGCAGGCCAAATGTGAGAAAGATTAGTGATCAAAAGTAGGCTTTTATTGTATAACTCATGATTTATAATCCGAAAAATGTAGAACAAATGTTGTTTTGGCTTGAACATAATTTTTTAACTATCGTACTCTTCCAAGGTGTTTCAATATAGTCCCACTCAATGGATACAAAAAGTTTTGAAATATTTACTCTTTGGTTGTTTTGCCTTATAACCATGTGTGTGTGTGTGTGTGTGTGTGTGTGTGTGTGTGGGCGCGCGCGCGTGTAAAATATTGCATTAGAACAATACGAAATTATTTTTGTCTGTAGATATTTTATATTATATATCTAAAATATTACAATTATTTACATGCAGATGAAATTTATTATTGTTCTAATACAATAAAGAAAAATGTATACACAAACTCCCCCGCATGTACGCACGCGTAGTGCCGCAAGAGAGATAAAATTAGATAACATTATTGTTTTCTATTTTAAATTTTAGGTAAACACTCCAAAATAAAACAAATTAGTTATCATTTTTGGACATTCTGGGGTTGAATATACAATAGTAGGCTGCATATATGAAATCAGGGGCCTTTTACGAGGGGACGAACTTGTCTACTCTCCCTTCAAAGGGACGAAAAAGTTGTCGAATTTTATTAATGTCTTAATTTTCAAGACATTTTGAAAACCTATTCAGTCAATAAGTGTCTTTTAACAATGTGTCAATAACGCGTCTTTTTATTGTGTTTTTACCGTTTACTTTAACTGAACTAATTTTAGGATGTTATCAAGCGTTTTTCAGCCACTTTAAAGATAGTAATATTGATTACTCTTAACTTGTTTTTTCTTTTGTATGAAGCCAACCCGACCCCGGACCCCCCAAGCCAAATTCTAGATATGCCCTCATTAAAATATTGAACGTAAAATAAATGTAATTATTGAGAGGGAGAGAATTATTAGGCCTAAGATTTAATTCTGGACGGGGACCTCACTTCAAGGAAATGCCGGGAGCCTCAAATGTATTAAACATGGCCTTGATCTAATGGCAATTTTTAGTCGATAAATGTAAATAAATATTAAGAAAATGTCTGTAACCTTTAATTATTTGTTGTATTATTGCACCCGATCTAGAAAATCTCTAAATCGTGTACTGAACTGTCATTTCAGCGAGCTGAGGTGTGGTTACTAAGGAAACACCAAGTTGTCTAACTGATTTTTTTGTTTGATCTGGTACACGAACGAGTTTTTTTTAGTAACAGAATGTGAACGAACAGCTGTGTATTGCTTGGGCTCGGAGCGGTAGCATCACCCCCGGGGGACAGGCCGCCTCTCGCTCTCGCATCAAACTTTCAAACTCCGTGCGCTACGCTTATGTCTGCGAATCCGCCCCCCTCACTTACGTCGTGCTGGACAAAAATTTGTCGATTCTAGTAATTATTCGGTCCGCATGTGCGTCCCATTCTTTTACGGAAACAAGACGAATTCGATTCGTTCAACGCAAAACTGTTCTTTTAAAATGAAGCTCAGAAAATGTTATCTAGACTGACGGCATGGCATTCTTAAAAGTTGCCTCATTTTTGTTGTTCGTCAGCCAACGACAAACCGTTCACTACAGAATTAGAAGTACAATTTTAATTACAACAATAACAGGATATTTATCTTATACCCACAACACTGGTGGTATTCGGCGGCACAGAGTTCAGGGACCCAATTTACAAAACTTTTCAGCTCAACAAATAGGCCTACATAAAAAGGCTAATTTTCCCCACAATTTGTGTCGCAAGACAGACACAACTTTTAGTACAGGCTCATTTTCCGTAAACATGGTGAAAATTTTCGCTACTCCGTAACTCGAAAGGAAATGGTTTCTGAACCTATAGTTATGTAAACATTTTTCTTTATTTTTACCAGTAGAACATATCCTGAAATTATTTTCGTTTCTTTGTGAAACACACTGTACTAACAAAAATTATAAGTTAATAAACATTTGCTACGATAACGGAATGTTTTAGAAAAGTATTTATAGGTTTTAATGGTTTTAGTGTTACACATGTTAGACATATGAATAATTTAAGCGTGATAACAAAAAACGATTGTATTTTTTGGGTAATTTTCGAAAAACTTTCTTTACGGTTAGACCTTTCAACCTTTTTAACAAGATAACTTTTATTAAGTTCATCGTAAAAAAATAGAAAGAATATGTATTACGGTGAGATCTGTTATAACTTACAACACTACACATCGTCTTACCATCCCCAGTTCGTATTATCGTTTATTTATTTCGTGTCCATTTCAGAATAAAAAGATCAATTTTAAATATTATTGTTTAATATTGGCTTTCTGGCTGCATAATACCGCCGATAGCCGATAGTAAACCAACAAACCATCGTTTAGCCTGGTAGTGGAGATCACTATACTGACGCTGGGGGTCAGTCGGCAGATGCACCTCTGTCATCTTCAAGCTGATTCCCTTTCGATGTACTTATTCCAGCCAATGATAGACATAGATGGGGTGGGATGGGAGAGATATATTTCCTAAAACGTTGCGAAAACATTTGTGGGAAAAAACAATATCAAACGCTGGGCTCGGCTCAAAACAAAACACGTAATATGCAAGAAGTATAGTGTGTGTGTGTGTGTGTGTGTGTGTGTGTGTGTGTGTGTGTGTGTGTGTGTGTGTGTGTGTGTGTGTGTGTGTGTGTGATAAAGCGATCGCGCTTGGTTTGTTAATTACATAAGTATGTTGCCACAAAATATATATATTTTCTCTATAGTTTTAAAGGTATAAATATATATATTTTTTTAAATAACTACTCAATCCATCGAGCTTTCACTTAATAAGGAAGAGTAATTCTCGTTTTTTTGTTGTTAATGATTTTTACTTTGTGTGATTTTATAAACACAATAATGGGTTCTCTTTTACCGTCTCAGTAGTCTATGAATTTGGCAGGCTGCCTTATGTGAGCCTTTTGACATACAAGGAAGGAGTGTGGCCAGCACTACGCTCCAGGCACCCATTTCCACGCCATTCCAGGTACTCACTTCCACAGGCTGAGTCGTCCTGGAAAGTTCGAAACACGCATTGAGATTTTATGATGCGGCCAGGAATCGAACCCAGTGCTCCTACGTTAGTAACCAGGTTGAATAATCAATTATGGAAAAATAATATTATTGCAAAATATTTGGTCGTGGCGTAGACGTATTTATTGATGAGGAACTGACCAGATTAACTTATCGATAATTTACCTGTGAAATTGATCGATTATTCCTCAGTAATTCAGGTAAGCGAATTTGTACACTCATTTCAATTTATTGTCGTAAGATTATACAATTTTGTATAAGTAGTGGCCATGACGGGCGCTCCATGTTTTGTTGTACTCTTCATTTTATAAGGTAATAAATTGTGTTTAATTTTTGTTTATGTGAGAGATATACTTCATCGATACAAGAAATTAAAATTTGTCTAGTTATATAGAAATTAAAGACCTTTAAATCAAAAAGAAATATTATATTATTATACTACTATTATTGTGTGTGCGTGTGTGCGTGTGCGTGTGCGTGCGCTCGTGCGCTTCTGACGTGAAAACACTAACGTTCTCATAAGAGATGTAAAAACTGTAGAGGAATTAATAAAAGAATATAATTATGCGCGACAGTAGTAGAGTGTGAATCAGGTAAGGTGTGTAGCTGAGCGAAGCACAGAATAAGGAACAATTGGGTGGAGGTTAATGAATTGATGACGTCATACGGCGCCCACACTCGACCGGAAGTTGCAATCAGCCAAAGTACGGGTCCGTACCCACAGGGATGGATGATAATTAATTCATCTAGTGTGATAACCAAACGATGAAAAATAATTATTATTACCCGGACGAAATGTGAGACCGGACTCTTAGGCTCCGCCTTTTGTTAACACATCTTCCGCTGGGTACAGCCTGTTTAGAAAACATTGCCCGTCAGCTGGAGACGATTTTTATTATTCGTGACACTTTTCAAACGACGACGTTTACCTAAAACTCCTTTTCGAAGTCCGTTTGTAATTTTACGGTTGCGTTTTAAAAAGGGCATTCTTGACCGCGACATGTTTCAATTCCGACGTTCGTTTGTTGACGTTTTAAGACGTCATTTCTACCCGTCACGAAATTCATCCTTCTGGGTACCATTTCTAACGAGTTTGTTGCTCTCTGCGTTAACTTCCGCCGTCTCCACTGGCCAATACTTTCATTTTCCTCATTCACGACTTTTCTTCCTGTCTCTTCGTTTATCAATCTTGCCTCGTAGTTTAACCAATAACGTAGCCAGGAATTAAATAAACACTTTGTTCAACATGTAATTATATTCGTCGCTCAATACTATTTTGTTGTATGTCTTTCGATTCGTTTCTTCCTTACGTCTGTTTTGCCTTGAAGGGACTCAGCCCCCTGGTCACCCTCCTTGAATACGCCACTGAGCACATCTTTTAGTTTTTGCTCAGGCCTTGTAAGTCCTTTCTATAATTACTTTTCCCATTTTAAATCGTTAAATCGACACATTTGCTTTCACGCTTCGTACTTTCACGTTGATACATTTGCTCTAACGTTTAGAAAATACTACTTTTCAAAATACACGGGTTAAAACAATGTAACAAAATAAAGCAGCACACATGTACAGAGTTTAATGTAATTTCAAGGAAAAGTTTCATGTATTTTACATTAAAAGTAGATACACCATGCCCATTTGGGAGTTCTTAACCTTCTCCTCAGTTCGCTGTCTACAATGGCGTACGTTACGTAGGCTATCCTAACCCTTGCCCGCGTACTCCTGGGTGGTCAACCGCGTGTCTAAGTACTCTTCTTTTTCGTTTCTCTTTTCTTTCTCCCTTTTTAGCTGTCCTTTCTTCATTCCGCTCTCCTTACTCCTTTCCAGAACAATCCGATTTACTTTCAGGTTCCTTATATTCTCGATAAGCTTCAAAACCTGAAATGTTTGCGGGTTTAGGGGTTTAGTGGGTTAATGGGTTACACATTTAATGTCATATTTAGTAATATACTACGAGCGCGTGCATGCGTGTGTTGCTTAAAAAGGAAGATAGGGAGACATTTCTGAGGCTTAAAATTAAAATTCGTAATTGAAAATATTTTTCATGGCCTGGTTGTGTAAAAGTCCTTTCCCTTTTAAATACCCTAAAGCGTCTTCATTACTGTGAAGTCTGACTGCTAAAGTTCATTATTCACTGCAAGGGCGCCTCACTAAACTGATTAACATAGTTGACAACAGCAAACTGAAGTGTTCATAAGAAAAACAGGCAGAGTCTCTTCATACCGTGTTTGCAAAACAATAAGATAGCGTTTTCCATTGGTAGACTTTTAGTGGACGATATAAGCGTGCATGTCGATAAGAAAACTACCATACTATGTTTTCTAACAATACTTTTCGTTGGTAGGCTGATAACGGATAAGATCCCAATTGTGTAAGAAGAAGGATGTTTTATTGGCTTGGACACTGGCAGAAACGAGACCGTCTACTGAAGACGGCACTGAACAAATGTCGAGTGACGTGTGGAAAAGAGGAAGGAGGAGGATGATGATACGGCACTAAAAGACTTGCTATCGAATCGGGACGTGCCAAGGAACGGCAGAAATTGTAGTCTGTTTACTACAGGGCATGCGTACGACCAACAATTTAGTAAGAATAAGTAAGCAAAAAATTATATTATTCAAATTATTGAAGACTATAATTGCTTATTAAATAATCATGCGATTAAGAAAAACTATATTATCTCTAAAAAAAAAAAAAAAAAGTTCTCCCCGGCGGGGAATCGAACCCCGGTCTCCCGCGTGACAGGCGGGGATACTGACCACTATACTACCGAGGACTACGGTTAAGAGCGTTCTACTGTAGTTTCTTACGGATGATACGTATGTTTGTGCTGTAATGTACATGTCGCTACAGTACTATCTTATCGTTAACGGTTAAACACCACTCGCCCTGCGCACCTACCGTCTTATCGTGCAAACGTATTTAAAGAGCTGTTTATCAAGTATTCATGTAAAAACGATCTGTCAGAATACACTAACTGGTGCACAGTGTTAGAAAAAATTAACAACAAGAATGGCAGTAATAATAATAATAGTAATAACAATAATAATAATAATAATAATAATAATAATACAAAGCGCCTAGTATAATACGGCCTTGTGGAACTGAGGATGTCTGATGATCGTTGACCCCAAACTGGGCTCCACCTAGACGACGAACAGAGGTCAATTTCGATATTCTAGGAGTTAATAATGCCAAAAATCGACTACCACTAGTTACCGTGGTAATTCATTTCATTTTAAAGATAAAATATTGTGAAGTAACTGGAGTAAACTAAACAAAAATTTGTGAACGCAGCAGTGAGTGATGACGTCACACACACGTTTCAAATTGTGTTGTTCACTTAATTTAATCGTGTTTTTTGCGTTCCACATTTACAGCGAGAGTTTAAACATAACAATTCCTAATATTTTCTGTTATATGTATTTGTGTTGAAGGTTCGTACTTACATTGTAAGTAGACATTAGCCTACATTTATTTCCTATCGTAAGCTAAAAAAAAAAAAAAATTTAATGTCGTAAATCCAGTGTAGTTACATTTTGTTTCCATGCTCAGTAACTAATTACGCTGCAATACGTGCGTTCGTGTCTGTTTGAAGTGATATACATTTTCTCATTAGGTAATTTTATTGGCTTCTCAGTGAACTAAACACTAACTGCCACGATCGTAAATATTTAATTGTTCTAAGTACCGTATCGATATTGAGGAGAGTCTGTTCACTGTTTGGAATCAAGAAATGTTACCAAAACAAAGAAAAGCCTGTCCGTTTTGGCCTATGTTTTGAATAAATACAGTATAGGGGAGTGTGAAGATGGCGCAGATTACTGCAAGGTAAACAAGAATTTTGTAGAAAGTGGCAACAGTAAAGTGTTTAAAGCAAGACGTCACCAGTAGCTTGATGAGAAGATAGTGTTTACGTACCACACGTCTGTCTACACTAGTGATGTCTTTAAAAAACCGGTTATCAGTTAAACCGGTTATATTACCTTCCAGTTAAACTGGACGGTTATAACCGGTAGAAATAACCGGTTATCCAAATAACCGCCAGAAAGGTTAATTTGATTTTCTTTTAAGTTTAATTTGCAAAAATAATATACCT
The DNA here is from genome assembly GCA_034769895.1 of Magicicada septendecula. Lineage (NCBI taxonomy): Eukaryota > Metazoa > Arthropoda > Insecta > Hemiptera > Cicadidae > Magicicada > Magicicada septendecula. Next base: position 73,718,454 of record CM068376.1, read on the forward strand.
AACTGTTAAGTATTTATACAATAAACCAGCAATACATTATACAATCATCCGCTCGGTTATTTTCGACAAAAGGTAATGACATTAATCAATTGTACTTCTTACGGTTATAACCAAGCGGTCCCTAGCCTACACAACAGGAGAAAATAGTCAAGTGTCACAAAGAGACAAAAATCCATTTCTGAAGTTACTTCCCAACTGAAATTGAAGCAAACTGATTAAACAAAACACTGCTAGTTATTATTTCATAGAATAATCAAAATGACCACTGTACGACGTAGACAGGGTAGACCCAGGAGATACACGACGAAATGGAGAAAAGAGGCTTGTACCAGTGCCATAGGGCAGCCGGGGTATTGCCCCGTGCCTTCCGGGGAAAATTTTGTGCCCAAACGGCAAGTTAATTAATACAAAAAAACATAAAAACAAAAAAGCTTTGTATTTTACATTTTTTAAACATGGATCCTTTCGATTTTCTTTTTATAAATATTAACAGTCTAGTTTGTAGATACCGCGATGTGACTGTCACGGTAGCAAAGGCAGAAACATGTTTTTAAAACCTAAAAATCATTAAAATATATTTAAGTAGTCCCATTAGCCAGGAGCGCTTGTCATTGTTCTCAATCGAAAACGAAAGAGTTAGACAACTAAGCTTTTAAAAAATGATTGACTTTTCTGATGACAGAAAAAGTAGGAAGGGCTTTTAAACAATGACTAAAGTGATTGTCTTGAACAGGCCCAAATTACACAAACTCACCAAATTTTCATTACAATTTTGTAAACGGTAAATTATATATACTACTTTTTTTGTAAAATGTTATATTGATTTTCAATTTTTGTTGATTGTGCAGGCTCTTATTTTTTAGGCAGCGATAATGTACACCATCCTGATGGAATGTTCAGCTCTCTTTTGAGGATAAATAATAGTATCGTAAAGTTATAAATGAGTTTTTTATTCAAGTAAATCTTTGTTACCTTATTATAAGTTGTTATTAGTTACGATTACCTTGTGTTTTCAAACTAATTCTTTTGTATGACTTCGAATACTAGTAGGCCTAATAAAAACTTAGCAGCTGTAAAATATTTTACGTTTTATTATTATCATAAATGAATTATTTTATTTTAAATTGGCTAATATTTTGCTTTTGATTCTTCCCCTATCAAATTCCTGTCAAGTCAATTATAAACTTAGTCTGCTGCCAGCAAAATAACGAAAATTTGATTAGTAGAAAACAGCGTTTGCCACAGTACTGTGGCTGTACTGGCGTACACCTTGTCAGTGTCCTTGAAGTCCTTACACTGAAGATGAACTCCAGAGGTGAGGCCGAAACGTTATTAACACCTTTCGGCGTGAAGAAATTGGAAGATCACGGCCTTACAGGCCGGATAGTCATTTTAATAAGTAGAAATGAATTTAAGGATCCAAAGAAATGTGAAAGGTCCTCATATTGGTAGGGGTGGTGAGAGAAAGGTAGGTCTTTGATGGGGGCCCCATTACAGGTTACTGCCCCGGGGGCCGCACGGACCGGGACAACAGAAGTCTCTGGTGTTCAGGATGCGAGAGATGGCGCAAGTACATGGAACATGGATGTAGGGGTGGTTGGATGAATAATAATAATAATAATAACAACAATAAGACAAAGTAAGGATAAGATCCCTGAAATAAAGACAGGAGGAAAGAACATGTCTGCAGGCTATAAAGTGGAGGAACGGAACTTGACTGGATGTATCCTGAGTATAATGGAATTACCAGCAACGTTTTTGGAGACAAGACTGGAAGGAAGAAATAAGAGAACGAATGTAGAAGATTGACGCTCTTTAGTATGGGTTGAAGAGGTACAGACTGAAGTCTGGATATGGAATAAGTTCACCTCAGTGATGGTGTCTTGAACCAGTCTCAGGGTAGAATACGGTATTCGTCAGTTTGACCACTTTAAGCTAAGATTTAGGCAGTGTGGTTGTAAGGTAACACTAAGAAACAAAACAAGAACTGATATTAAAATGAATTAATGGCGATACTTGTACTTACATATGCTAGTGAAACATGGACGATAACTGGGACAGAAAAGCCGCATATACGTACAAACCGCTGAAATGAATTTTTTAAGGCACCTGAGTGGTTGTCGTCTAAGGGATCGAATGCGAAATGAACATATAAGGGCCGAACTGGGTACATTCTGCATCAGTGATAACACAGAAGAGCGAAAGCAGCAGTGGATGGAACACGTCTATAGAATGGACCACCAGAGGGTAGTAAAGGGCGCTGTAGAATACAAACCAGTTGGCAGATCTGTGGGTAGACCCTGGGAGAGATGGCTGAAGTGAAGACGGAACAGGCTACACCGTGAAATGTCGACGATTGTAATGTAACAACTGGAGCGGTCGATCAGTTGCCATGTGCATTTAATTAAGAAATAAAGACGAGAATTAATTTTCCGATTTGTACCACTGATATTAATCCTATCAGAATAACGATACGAATTCAACAAGAAAACGTAACGACACTGGCAGGGCCTCGACTTGCGTCCCTTATCGTAGCTACTTCGTTTCCGTCTTGAGGAATGTCGTTTCGGTTTTGCTGTTGGTTGGGCGCATAAACGGCGATCGAGGGAAGAATCAAAATCAAAGTGCTGTATAACGAAAGCGAGCGTTTAGGCGGCAGTAATGCGATTAACGGTTCCCGTCAAAGGGGGAACGCGATATTTCCCCGGCAGTCAACAACGCTTATTCGCAAACACCAGTCTCACAATGAAAACAAGACTCATCCGACATCCGTCATGATGTGCCAGTACGTATTTTTAAACGTAATACGAAATCATTACTTTGAGCTAACTGTACCTCTCTGTCTAACACTTAACCTCCTGGAGATCTGCCCTACGTCTTTTACGTTCTGTTAAATATTCTGCTACGAAGAAGAATAAATATTTTAAATATGTTAAATATTTTGCTTAAATTTCGTCTTATCTTCTGGCCTCATGTCTAAAGTACCTTACGTATGCTTAAACTGGCTAACGTTAGTAGCTAATATAGTTTCTTTTTGAAGTGAGAACTTCATATACGGCACTATGGTGCCCGGCTCACCCTTGTACACTTTGTTCCTACGTAGGAACAGTTTTAAAATTGTATCAACGGCATTTGAAATTGGCAGCAGCGCTTGTTATGATACGATAAGATTGTTTGACATTTAAAAGATGGCTGCGTGTTCACAAAAAAATCATTCAGCCATTCATTTACGTAGCTTTAAAAATATCACGGGACATTTAGGTGTCCCGAAAAATACGGGAGAGTACGTAAAATAGCTGACAAACCCGTATATACAGGACCTCTGCAACCTTAGTTTAGGTACACACCTATCGTTGTAAGTACAGCCAAATTTTTTTCACGTAGTAGGCTAATGACAGCAGCCTGGCTTATTAGTAAATTATTAATGATACTGCTGTTGCTGATGATGATGATGGTGATTGCGGTGATTATGACGCTGAAAATAACAGGCCTAGTAAAAATAATGTTAATAATAAAAAATATTGTTGGTCCTCCTCAGAGGATGAAGAGAAAGAGGCTCTACACAACTGTAGATGCGGAGAATTGTTTGGCGCCGTAAATCAATACGCATAAAGTGCCTAAATATTGGATAGTCAGAAGGAAAGAGGACTTCACGAAAGTGACTCCCTTTTGATATAAAAATCATAACTGCTTATGATGCATCACCTGTCACGGACAGTAAGAAAACGGCTGACGGTCTGTTGATCGAGCCCCCTAACCGTCCAGCGAGGAGCGCGATTTCTTATGTTAAAGAAGAACAGGGAGAAGGAAGTTGAAGTGAGTCCCCACGCCACTCTGAATACCACGAAGTGAGCGGTGGTGTACCCTGACTTACTAAACTGCACTGAAGAGGAGACTGCAACTGAACCAGCGCCTCGGGAAGAGTGATAGTATGTCGGAAGCTGACCGTGCACAGGGATGGACAGACACTTCCTTCGGCCTTTAACCAGACAATACTGCCAGAGAAAGGCCGAACAGGAATCCATCTGCTGAGAGTAAGACCTATTATTCCTCTTTTATTCTTCAGCCCATGCACTGTTTTCAGTGTTTGTGTTTCGGGCACACGGCATCCAGATGTGCCCAAGTCAAGACATGCTTTTGTAGAAAATCAGCCCACGGCGATGACCCTTGTGTTGAATCGATGACGTGTATTAACTACGGTGGTCAAGACTCTTCACGGTCGCGCAACTGTCATGTGTATAAACAGGAAGTAAAAACAATGAAGAAAATTGGTTACTTCGAACCCAAGAAAGTTGTTTGCCCGGTGAAGTTTGATATGCACTGGCTGATAAGTCTACTCCAGCAGTGACGTCAGCACCTGTAGTGAAATAAATAATGCCGGTAGTTACACGATTCGTCCAGCGAAACTTAGCGTAAATGCAGCTGACATGACAACAAGCATATGCAGTTGTATCCACTAGGTATGCTACAAGAAAGGCGGAGTCAAACGCCGTGTCTGCGACTGCGACTGCGGTCACCTCCAGTGGGGAGGGGGGCGAAACGGTGAGGGGATACCACCGTCCATAGCCCCGTCCTCCCAGATCCACCAGGAAGGACTTTCTAAAAGGGAAGTCGGAAACAAGAAATATGTCCCCGAAGAGCAGGAGATCAGCTCCGGATCGGAGTTAATTTGCGTTGCCGATGACAGTGGCCCCACCGACTTCGGTGACCTGGCGGGAATTCGGCAATCTTCAAAAGAAAAAGAAGAAAGGGCGGCCAAAAGGAAGTAACCACGGTCCACAGCGACTGATTCTTCAGTATGGACATCATCCTTCCGTGGAATGCGCTCCGTATAACGCGAAGAGGACAGGACTCCGTCATTCCTAAAAGCAGCAAGATTGCTGTATCGGCTCTGATAAGATTATTTTGCGTCTGTATGTTTACGACTTTCCACAGTTATTGAGGAACTAGACTGTAGGTGAGAACAGAACATATAGTCAAGCAACACTCCTGGCCGATTTAGCTGGCCTAAAGTCTTAGTTGCCAGGTCCTTAGAACAAAAAAAAAGTAATATAGTTTAAAAGAAGAAAAAAGAAAACAATATTGACAAAAAACGTTAAATACGTCGGTTCTTACGTGCAGTTTGCACGTTAACAACATGAGAACTTTTGGAGGATTATATATGGGGGATATGGAGGATTATTGTAAAGCTATATGGAGGATTTTGTAAAGCACAGAAAGCTGAAGATAGAGATCGCCGCATGCGGGAGCGCTGTGGAAGGTATACACGATTTAAGGTGAACATTACGCAAAAAGGAAACTGAGAATCGGATGACCTTTAGAAGTGCGATAGAATATAACTAATTGCGGTGTCGAAGTTGATGAAAGAAGAAGAAGGGATAAAACGTCGGGATGTGGTAAATTATCGGACTCACCGAAACGTCGTCGGAATCCGAAAAAAAAAAATCGCCTCACGAAAAGGATCGGGAATGTGGTTGTTTATTAGCGTTCAAAAAGCTATATACCGGTTCGGGCTGAAATAAAATTTACTTGTTTTTTCCTTTTACTGATAAAATCTTTTTATCTGCAGCGTATGTTAACACAGTAATAAAGTAAACGCCGCAATAATAACTTGATTTACATTCAAATTATTAGGTCACGCTGGACCTTGGTGGAAACAAGTTTTTTTTTATACATTGTTTGCGTACAGTGTGAATTAAAAAAAAACTACTAAAATTAATCGCAAAATAACAGCTTGTAACAAAATTACAAAATCGATTTATAAATAATTCAAGTTTTATATTATATAAATGTCGTTAGATCCTGTTTGCTATTTTTTATTTGATTTGAATAAAAGTACGTCGTCGTTTATAAATTAACTTGTAAGGAAAGATGAGGACATTTGATTCTCGCATCCGACCGAATCTTGAGTAATAAAATACATTAACGTCGGTTCTTTCGGGTGGCCGACTAATGTCTTGTATCAGAACCCTAATGGGACAGAATTAATTCTTCTACACTGGACAAGCTATTGTAAGATCCAAACCGTTTGAGAAATTCCTTCGCATTATACTTACATAATGATTAAGTGAATCTCTCTCTTTCTCTCTATCTCTTCCCCCCACCCCGCGTGCACACACACTACGTGCGTCTATGCTCTTTTGCGTATGTAATGCGCACGCAGAGTACGGTGACGTTTTTGTATGATGGTCAGTGAAACGTTACAAGTCGGATTACGACATTACGGAGGCTATTACGGGCGGAGTCAACGTTTTGAAAATTAGAAACTACCGGGCTTTTGGGCTCTGCTCGAAGTTTGATTCATATTTTCTTCTAAACCTTTCGGCCACCCACCGGAGGCCTTCTTCAGCAGCAAAGAGAGATCGAAAAAGGATGGCTATAGCTCTGCATGAGGCGGGTTCGGCATGCCGTCCTTTTTCACTTTTTCACTCGTTGCTACTGAAGAAGACCTCCGGTCTGTGGCCAAAACGTTTAGAAGAAACGTGGATGAAACGAGCTTCACACGATCGACCACGGCCCAACAGACCGGTAGTTTTTTAATTTTCGTAATACACTAAAATCTCGTGTATCCGAATCGCGATTATCCGAATGTCCGGTTTATCCGAACAATTTTTAGTAAATTTTAAAAATACACAAAAGTATTTTCCTATCCTTTCGTATTTGGAGCGACAAGACGAAACTTCTCCTGCAGAACTTCTAACAATGAAACGACTTCGAGATTGGGCAGGCAGCATACGAGCTTCAAAGCTTAGGCAAAAAACTATGATTGATTACTGTACGAACAAGCAATAGGACTGTTCCAGTACTCTAGAAACTATAATTTACAGTGCGGTGCCGTTTTGTAGTTTATTGTGTCATATTCACTGTAAGTAACTTTTAAATTATTATTATTAAATAAAGTTACTGTACTTAAATATGTGTTATTATTTAAATAGAAGTTTCGGTTTATCCGAAATTTCGTTTATCCGAAACGGGCGCAGTACAAATAAGCGTGTAAAAATTACAGTATAATTATTAAAAATTTAAAGCACACTCTATAAACACTAAACATTACAGTCGGGGGCGCAGTCAGAATTTCATTGGGGGGGGGGTAGATTTTTGTGAATAAATTACACTGGTAATTTTTGTGAATAACATTATCAGCGTCTTCTGCAAACGCTGATAATGTTAATGTTTTGCACGATTTTTTTTTAACGTTGCCTTAGAGTTTGCAGCGAACGGAATTAAATCGTTTTACCACATGGATATAAGGTTTAATAAAATTGGCACTACAGGACCTGAAAAAACAATGATTCAAAATCGCGCTATAGAGTGGCCGTAAAGTTTGCTGAATTTGGCATACGAATCGGTTCACCGGTAAAGGCTACGGGGCGCTTGTAAGGTTCCTTCGTTCTTAGGCTTACGTATGTCCCAATAAGGTTTTAAAATTTAATTTGTTGATCTATTTTCGAAACGGTATTAAAGCATAAAATTAAAAAAATACGAAACGTTTGTAAGTACGGATAGGAAACTGTGCATAACGTTCAGACTAGCTCTATAAGAAAGGTATAATATTATCAAATTATATTTCTTCTGCAAGTTATTGATATTATTTTAATTATCCTGATGTACTTTTCACAGACAGATTCAGTAATTTCAGAGGTTATAAATGAATTAACAATAATCGAAATGATTCGGTTTCAATATAACTAGCAGAAGAAGTATAATTTAATATAATAATATGATATAATAAAAAAGTGTGAAACGTACCAAGTGTTTATATATTTTTAGAAAACCTTTGTATTAATATGTTTCACCAGTGCCCAACGAGTCATCAATTAATATCGTGATATATAATTTGATAATATTAATCAAGAACACTGCAAGAAACTCGTGGAGTCGCTTATAAAGAAATAAAGATAGGAATAGCAAACAAAAAACTATTAATATAGAAACTTTCAATTCCTGAACTATAAATAAATATGGAAACCGAGTTGGACACACTGTGGGTTGAATGCAGACTCTTTCCTTCTCGCTAACAGAACACAAACACAAAACTAGGATAAAATTCGAACCATCCCTCAGTGACCAGACAACTAGCAATGTTTACACGGAACGATTGAATACCACAAAACGTCTATAGCATACGTCAATTAACTAGTTACACTACCATAGCTAATAATTAGTTATCTCACATAACTAATTATCCTAAGTATTTAATTCTACTTTCATGACTATATTTTTACCAACATATTTTTGTTTTTGTTTTTGACATTCCTTCTTTGTTGTTTATCCCCTGGAAGGTTTAACTCCCAAAAACCCTCGCCATTGTTGCGGAGAATAGGCCTACTACTATTAATATTTTTATCGAATATTCAATACAAATGTGTATAGTACGCTTCATTTAGAAAGCTCAAACCGCTGACAATAAGAAACACCCAGACCTGTCGACATGCTGATAATAGGCCTACAGGTATAAGCTCAAAAGTGGGGGGGGGGGGAGAAAGATGAGGAATCTTGAAAATATCGCTGCTCTCAGCTGCCCCAAATATTGTCTCAATTAATCGAATGAATTACGACGGTTTTTCGATAATCATCCGTTTTTTAAACTCTGTCGATATAAACGGCTACCACGATAAAATGGTGGTCCAAATGACATCGGTCGACCCTGATTTTGCTCTTTTTAGTTCAACGTTAGGGTAGACCGGGGCAATACCAACACCTTAAGACATTTTAAATTTTCTAATTTTTACAGTGACAGTTAGGTTTTTTATAAAAGTACCTAAAAATTAATTGGAATTTTCTGCATTCGTAGTTCATATAATATTATTAAACCAATCTAATTTATAAAAAAAAAAAAAAATTTGTAACCTTTGCTAGATGTCGGTATTTCCCCGGTCACCGGGGTAATTTCAACATGCCTTTGGGGTAATGCCGACAGTGGTAAGAAATAAGAAAATAATTAGATTTCTGGTCAAACTTATTTAATTGTTACAAAACTTTGTACGAAATCATTACAAATGTTGAAGAACACTGATAAAAAAATCAATCTTACAACCTAAAACATTGTTTTTGAGTAGGAAAACTTAGTTTTTGGAACAAAAGTCACGTGTATAATTTTCAGCCTAATCAAACCCACTGCAATCAGCGTGAGCCCATTTTCCACAAAACACACATCTAAACCATAGCTCAGTTTTGGTACCAAATTCACCACAAACTAAACACATTTCAGTGTATTTGGAAAATAAATCAATATTATCATCAGATTCGTTCGCATAACTTGGATTCATCAAATTCTTCCTCAGAAGACGATTCTTCAAAAGAAATTTGTTTTCGACATCTTTTCTTTATTTTATTTTATCCATAAAAAGATAAATCCAAAGGCTGCAGCCTCTGTGAAGTATGTGGGGGTATGGAGACGACATGTATATGATTAGCCCTACAAAACTCATAGCTATCAAGTGAGATATAACTACCATGGTTGTCCATAATCAGCAACACGGGATCTTCCTCATTTGGCTTTGCATTATCTTTAAAATGTTTGAACCAATCCAAGAAGAGGTCTTCATTTGACCATCCATTATGAGAGCATTTGTAGATGGCCCAAGCTGGCCCACCCCTTTCCAATTGAGGAGACATCCTTTTCCGAGGATAGATAAACATAGGTGGGATATATGCTCCAGCAGCACTTAAAGTACAGACTACGTGGGCTACAAAAATTTGGAAAACGCTGGTTTAATCGTTTGTAAAGTACGAATTGTTATTTTCTGTTTGGTTTCATTTTTCTGTTTCGTTACTCCAGCGAATCTGACTGTACCAGCTTAATCCCATTTTCGTCTATTGAGTTCCGGTTCCAAAGAAATCCCCCACCACCTCTCCGGTCAGCGATCACGTATACATACGGGTTTTGTTATTTCTCAAAATCTTCAGCAAAATTTGTAGGTAATGCCATCTTTCTTCATCAGAGCATTCAACGTACCCTTTAAAGGCTATAAAAATCCAGTTTTGGGGGAAGTGATCGTGCTTCCAAAAAATACAGAGGCAGTAGAAGAGTTCATATATCTTGCCTCCCAGGTAAACAGCACTAATGACACCAACACTGAAATAAGAAGAAGAATATATCTCGAAAACAAAACATATTATAGATTCAAAAACCATCTGGTATCTAGCTTCATCTCAAGAATCACGAAATACAAAGTTTACAAAACACTTTGTAACCAGTTTACAAAAGTTTACAAAACACTTATTAGCCCAGTGCTGATATATGCTTCAAGAAACATGGACGATGACAAATAATAGCAAGAGGCTTGTAAGTTGCTTTCAAAGACGGATTCTAAGAACAATATTTACAGGAGTACAAGAAAATTGAGTGTGGGACAGGCTCTATAATTATGAAGTATATCATCTTTACAAAGAGCCGGACATTGTCAGGATAATAAAAGTATACAGACTAAGGTGGGTTGGACACATGGAGAGAATGGAGTAAGAACAGCCTACGAAACATATCGTCTACCAGAAACCAATGGGTGGTAAAGCAAGGGGAAGACCCCGAGTAGATTCGAAGATCAGGTAGAGTAGGAGCTCAGAGCTGAACATAAGAAACTGGAAAGTCAGGGCACGGAATAAGGAAGAATGGAGTCGACTTTTGGAACAGGCCAAGCAGTAAAGGGTTGTAGATGATGATGATGATCGGGCTTCGTTTACCTGTTTGTTCAATCAGGTCTGTGCAAGACCGCGTACAGATTGTAAAAATAAAAGGACTGTACCGTTATTAATTTGAAAAACACGACTGTGTACGGGAGCCGTACGCAACGTGTATATATTTTCCAAAAAGAACTAATGTAGAAAAATTGTGTATAGAAAAATTTGTTGAAATTAAAAATTTCACTAAAAATTTATTTAGCGAAGTATATAATCCAGTATACCTATTTGGGAACGAAATTTTGATTTGTAAAATATAATAACGGTGGCTTTTGTTAAGACGATGATTAAACAATAATACATCTGTGGCGAATGTGGAAGTCATGAATGACATAATATTGCAGTGCCACGTCTAACTTCTGAAGATTTGTACATAACCTTTCTTATAAAGAACGTACATTTCCATAGTAACGTGTACAACACGGCGATGTAACAAACACAACCTGACCTTTGTGTGTCCTGTCTTGTAGAGAAAGAAAGAAGGAGTGAGTGAGTGAGTGAGAGAGAGAGAGAGAGGGAGAGAGAGAGAGAGAGAGAGAGTGAGAGAGAGAGAGAGAGAGAGTGAGAGAGTAAGAAGACGAAGGTAGAAATCAAATCGGTAGTAGAGATTGGTTCGAGGCTAAGAACTGCGTTGAAAGGTCGTGTTTAATAGTTCCAATTGGGGGAGCTGGGCCAATAAAGCCAAACCGGGAGGTGTGAATAGCTTGCCCCCTCCCTACCAGTCCCTAATGAAAATTTATTGCTTATAAGTTATTTAAGTTATGATGTGAGAATTAGGCCTACCTGGACCCACCGTCTTTATTGATCTCACTTTGCCTTTGACTTTGACTCTACCACTAACGCCCTTTGACGCTCGCATACCTCTTCAAGTATCTGACAGCGTTCAAATAGTTGGCATTCACCGCATTATGCGGATAACCTGGTTTGTTTTCTTTTCTTTTTAAATTATGTTTTAGCGGTGGAAATGAAAACAAATTTGTTATATTGGCTTCTGGTACATACCGTGGTATGTTTATTTTTATCTGTTAAACTAACGCTATTTTACACACACAAGCGCGCGCGTGTTAATTAAAAAATTAATTAATTAAAAAATTAATTAAAAATTAATAAAAAATAGCAATAATTGTTGTCATGTCGTGGGTCTAATGCAACAAACTCGTCCAAGAAGATCTGATATCTCTATGCCACGTGCAACGTTACACTCCTACTGATGAGCTATTCATGCGCCTTGTTTGACACTTCCAGAATTTAGATGCAACGCCTATTCCAACTTATCTGCGGGAGCCTACGACATTCGTCGCATCCCGCGTCTCAACCGCAAACAGTTTCTGTTTTTCCAGTCCGTGTACTGTAGATTCCTGCTCCTCATATCCTCCTCCACATAGTGTCTCCAAATTCTATGAGGGCTAAATTTTTCCTGCAACTGAACGGATAGAATACTTCTAGAGTTCTGTTTTCCATCTGTTGTTGCTCATTCGCTGTATATGTCCGTACATCAGCTTACGTTGTTCAACTATCCCATACATTTGCTCGTTGCCTTATTACTTCTTTTCTTAGATGGTGTAGCCGGGATATACGACAAGATCTTCTCAAACAATCCATTTCAACTATTCCGACTTTAAGGGTTACCCTTGCATCCTTTTCTCGTGTTCCAGTACTCCTTATTCCCATTGGCATGACGAAAACATCTCGTTGGCGTTCTTCCGTTTCTATCATAAGCCTGTTGTACCATCCACAATGCTGTTGACACCCACACCATCTCCTATGCTTCGTTCCTTTACCAGTTTAACCTAGAACAAACTTTCCACTTCCAGAAAAATGTAATTTCTAACGGTTCAATTTCTTCATCGTGCTTGCTTATTAGTATCCAACCCTCACATCCATATAATTACACAGCTTGGCGATAGTTTTTTTTTTTTTAATTTCAGTTCCGTGGTCCTCACGAGTTTTTAAGAAATAATTTCTGGATAGTTCCTACATTAGAATGAAATTTACTAATATTTAAAGTCAATACTTTTACAGCTAGAATGAGTATCATTTACGAGATAACTGAAGTGACAAGTTTGGTCGATTGTTTTGCAGCCAACTCCCTTTCACATATAATGGATCCTGGTTCTCGAAACGCCATAACGTTAGTTTTGTATGTCGGTAGTATCATATTATATTCGACTGACAACCCATGTGGTTTGTATAAGGCTAACTGTATATAATATTTATCCTGTCTCTAGAAATATGGAGTCAAACGTAAAGTAATCTATTTATCAACAACCTTCGTGCCAAAGCAGTAAACATTCTTCTATAATGTGGGCGCAGTATTACAGTCTAGCGGAAACCCCTGGTACAGTAAATGTCTTTAGATAAGTCTGGTGGATCCTTTCTGATTATTATTATTTTATTGTAAGAGCATTCATTTTTGGCTCTCGTTGTTTGAAGAAGAGCTCTGAATTTTCTCACACGACAATCCTGTGTTCTCTGCGTGTCCAAATGATGCAACAGTATCGGTACTTCCACCCACCCCCCTATAAACGAATTCGTAATCAAGAAAACAAGGAAAACATCACATGTTAGAACTTTCTGAGTTTGAGCTATCAGTGTTTCTACGCTCTTCTACGCTTTTATACAAATTATGTATAAGAAGTAAGTATAAAAACGGGGCTAAAACGGTTACAGTATTTTCTTTATGACTTTGTGATAAAATAATTTCTTAGTTTAAACATGGAATTTTTTGTTAATATAAAGTTAATAATTATTAATTTTATGTATTTTACGTCTATAAACATAAATATTATTTATTTAATATTTGTAACTATTTTACCTCAAGATATATTATTTCGCTACTTGGAGCATGTTTCGGGAATCATATTTTTCCCATCCTCAGCCAGCTTAATTTTGGATGGTGTAGAATATTTGTGTTCCGGTTGGTTGTTGCTATGGTTTCCCGTGGCTTTTGTTAGTTTAAATTGGTATTATTGTGTGTGGGTGCGGTGTATATATTTGTTTTTGAGCGTTGTCAATGTCGAGTATTTTGAAAATTGTGTCGTGTTTTGTGTTGATTTGTATTTGTTCAGGTATTAGTTAGTTTTGTGTTTTGTGTTAATATATATTTGTAAATTTTCCCTTACGTTCATTACTGCGCCTCTGCGTGGTATGTTTTATTAGTGTCCACATAAACATATAACCACAAATGCACCACATAATATATCCACAACATACAAATAAACATAATATATACATGTAAACACACAAATACATATATTACATATATCTGGTAAGAACCCCTAACCTGGTCATAGATCTCACAGCACAGTGTACTCACAAGAAACAACCAAGTATTAACAACGTCTGTCATTATAACTTATACATTGTTCATACGTGTTCGAGAATAACACTTTTCGTAGAATACTTTAAACAACCGAACCGTACAGCTCAGGGGTGGAATTAAAAATGTACTGCCCATGCGTTAAGCTGCCCATACACTATCAATATTTTTGCACAATAATATTGGCTGGTGCCTCTACACAGTGCAATGTTATTGTACAACATTAGTTGACTCCTGAACTTCTTCGAGTGAACATGTTGAGATGCAAGTTGTGTGGTAATCAGTTCCTTTTTATTAGGATATTTGTCACTATACTTTTTTAGTAACTCATCATACTGTTCATTTTTTTTTTGTCCCGTTACTGGAATCTTTACTTTTATCGTTCCATAAGGCAGGTAGAGACCGATAAACTTCAATCACCTCTAAAATTGCGTTTCTTTCCTCCGACAGCGACATAGCGAGAGCGAGACGATGTGCACTGGCCGACGAAAGCGGGGGAAATGAGCCGATATGATGCAATCTCGCCCATACACTACACAATATTTTCCAGTTTGTGCGATATATTTCAAACATTTTTGAATTCACACAATATATTGTGCAACCCATTTTAGACCTTCAATCTAACCCATACACTGTCAATAATATTGGACAATATTTATATTGTGCTATATATTGTGCAAAAATATGGATAGTGTATGGGCAGCTTTAGTCGTGTTATCGTCTGAGCATATGTGAGAAGTTAGGTACCTCACAAAATACAAAGAACGTATACATCGATTATACTTTTGCGAATGTCTCTTACATTGCCGTTCGCACGGTGGTAACCAGAGGCGGTGAAGGAATGTACCAGAGACAAAGTACGTGACGGTGACACCACCACGATGATTATAGAAAATTGATTATTATCATTATTGTTTGTGACGTTGGCTAACGAGGTGTGGTAAGCGATTGGAAGCGAGCGATAGTGTACGTGCATAAACACGACGTGAGCACGCGCAATAGCGGACGGCTGATGAAAGAAACGGAAATAATCAGAACAAAACACAAGATGATGGTGTAACAAATACAATTGCGTTACATAATCGTACAACGAACGTAAATATCGAGTTCAAATCGAAGCGCGTTAGTATGCGATTACACAAGAACAGACACGTACTCTCTGTGAATTCTTACACACTCTCTTCCGACAACATATTTTTCATAATAATAGCCTAATAAATTACTTTGGTACTTAGGTTCTACACATAACGTAACATAGTTACATGAAATATTTATAATCACTTTAAGGGGATAGTTAATCAATTAGTTGAAAAAAATTAATTTTTAGTTCTTTGCATTAAAAAAATTCTCCTTTCTTCCTGTTTAAAATGATATACATATTGTTATACAAACATTTTATTTATACCATCTTATATGTTTATTTCATGTGAAGTCACCCAATTCGATGTCATTGACCTCCTTTAAACAAACATTTTAATATTTAATATTATTAGCAGTAAAATGAGGATTCTGGAAGCAAATAAGAGTGTTCTAGAAAGAAGTAAGGAGAACAGAGTATAGAAAAGGCAGCTATAAAGGAAGAGAGATAGTAATGAAGAAGAAGTGTATAGTGCAGGTGCATTTGAATAAAAACATGACAAAACTTTAAACGCGATTTACCGTAACTCCATATTTTTCATATTGGAACGTAAAGTTAACTCCATATTAACTTTGTACTGTAAGGTGCTAGAGACTTGAATTTTTTTATTACGTTTCCTTCATAACACTTATTATAATAATTTTGTGTGATACCTTATGTAAATATTTAGTATGTTTCCAAAAAGAAGTAAAAATTTTTTTTAAGCGCTATATTTGAAAAATCACCCTAAGTAATCTTTTATCAGTAAATGTATTTAATTAGGTCTACGGTATGCTCTATGTATTTATCTTTCAGCAGAAAAAAGTTTCATAAAAATATCTTGAATGGTTTTTGAAATATATGTACCTAACTGATAAGCGACACTTCCATTTAATTAACATGGGACAGGTGTTCACGACCTGGTCCCCTTAAGGGGAGATCCGCACTTTTATTTGTCCAATGTATTTTAAAAGGGCGAACAGGGGTTTAGTTAGGTACCATTAATTAATGATCTATTGAAGCTATGCATTTAAAATTTCTACCATACCTTAACACATATATTTGTAACACGATGTACTAGTTTGAAGCAATTTAAGAAAATTCACTAATATAAAAAATAATTACTTTTTGTACATTTATTTTTATTTAAAAATTTTTACAAAATTAATTTTTTAAAGGAAGAGATTAATTCTAGTACACTTTGATTGTTACATTGTACTGTTCAACCACAAAAAAATTTTGAACTCAATAGCACTTGTTGTTTTTGAGAAAAGTGTAGGCCTACCAAATTGTTGAAATCCATGGTTACGGAAAAACGCGCGTAAAACTAAACAATGGAATTGCAAAACAACACGTAGTACGTTTTGTTTTATTTTATTATTGTCACATTAATGTAGATAATATCATAAAAGCAATATTTTCTTAATCAGGATTAAATGTAGACTTTTTGGGGACAATAAAAAATTTGATTTTTTGACCGAAAAACTGCTGATTTCTCCTTAAAACAAATTTATCTTAGGTTTCCCATGTAATATCTTCAAATAAATACAATGCTAGTAGGTTTATTTTCACCTGAAGCACGTTTCACAGAAATTATTCTGTATCTTCGGAGGTTTGTTTGGATTGTAATTGAATGTTTCGCATACATTATAGTTAACGTTTTTACTTGGATTCTATTTTCGATTGCTGTAATGTTTATGTAGTCAGCTATTTATTATGTATTTAATGTTTTGTTTTATTATTCTAATAAATGTATGCTTTCAAATAGATCGTCTAGTTTTGTTTTTATTTGAATTTGTTCTTTAATTAGTAGATTATTTTTATTGTGTTCGTAAATATTAAGATTTTCCCAGTTATTTATTTCTTACCTTTTTGTACGTTTTTAATTAATTTGACATTTTGAATGTCTGGAAATTTATGTGTATTGTTTAAATAGTGTGTGGCTAAATTAGATTTGTAAATATTAGGTTTTAAAAACGCATTGCGATGTTGAACGAATGTCTCGGACTTTTTTTCTTCGTCTGGCCTACGTAAAATTTAGATATTGCAATCTGGACATTCTATTTTGTAAACTCCATTTTTATTATGAATGTTGAATTTAATTTTAGGTTTTATTTTATTAAAAACAATATTATCAGTGTTATAAGATATTTTTAAGTTTGTATCTTTAAATAGTTTGCTTAGTTTACGAGTTATGTTTCCATGATACCTAAGTAAACCTACCATTCAATTACAATTCAAACAAACCTCTGAAGATACAGAATAGTTTCCGTGAAACGTGCGTCAGATGAAAATAAACCTACTTGCAGTGTATTTAATAGAAAATAATCTGTGTGTGTGTGTGTGTGTGTGTGTGTGTGTGCGTGCGTGCTTGTGTGTTATTTAATATTTATACTAGTTTTTCAATCAAGATATAGGGGGTGTACTGTTTTCCTTACTTGGACATGTTTCAGGCATCAGATATTTTGCCCATCCTCAGCCATCTTAATATTTGCCCGTTCTGAGTTACTGCACTTGTAAGTTCTTTCTTATTCTTCGTAATTAAAGCAGTATCATCAGCGTAGACCAGGACTTGGTCTTCGCTTTAATCGCGGAGTGTAAGAAAGAACTTCGCAGCGCAGTAACTCTAAATAACACTGAGCAGGCAAAAACTAAGATGGAACGGGCAAAATATCTGATGCCATAAACATGTTCCAAGTAAAAAAAACAATACATCTTTATTGAAACTAGTAGTTAAATATTAAATAATACAATAAAATCGTAAAAATTGATGAGCTTTGGACATTATTTATGGATAAAAATTGAGCACTATGTTGTCTCCGTGACTAGGGGCCCCATCGCTAATAAATAAAAACACAGTAACGTGTAACACAAAACATTTCCTTAACAACAAACTTTCCCTTATTTCACAAAATACAAACTAATGTATAATTCAGTGGCGTTTCATAGGAAAAGTTATAACAATAAATCAAATCATGTTTTACGCAAAATAAATTATTAACAAAACGTGACACAAATTTGAAAACTAGGTTTATTTCTGACTTTCCAGTAATTATAATTTTTGTTTTCACCCATTCTGTTGTACAATGTATGAAAATAATATTAAAATATTACACAAATTTTAAAATAATTATGCATTTTAGTTACGCTGATCGAATGGTCGCTCGACCTTAGTAGAACATTTTACTAATAATTGAGTTTAATAATAAACACTTGGTAAGTTCTACGGATGACTTATTTTCCTGACAATTGTTTTACCAGTTACGACAGCTTCAGAGGTTGGATTTTAACTGACAGGTTTGAAATATACGTCAGGCCTAAGTTGATTTTATACCCACGCATATCAGGCTACGTTATTTCAGTCGTTCAGTGTTGAAGAAGGACAGTGCGGCCAGCACTGCGCTTACCCAGTCTATAAATTCCCCAACTGATGGTATCCACTTGGGTTTAGTGAACCTAGAATCCGCCTGAGAGTCGTGGTATTCGCTCCACCCTGAGGAGGATTCGAACCCACAACGCTCTTCTTTAGGAACGAGCTCTGTCCACTGCTCTACCCGCGCTCTTAACGTACATAAGTCGTCTTAACGAAAACGAATCAGTCTCAAGAAAATGATTTTCTCACTTTTCTACGGAACGTTTATGAATTTGTTCAATAAAGTTACGTTCGCTGCTTTTTACTTCCATGTTCCTCAAGGAAATGGAAGTATGGAGATGGCGAAAAAAATACTGTTCGAGGTAAGGGCTGATTCTGATTGTACTACCCTCAAAACATGAAGAAAAGTCATTTTTCAAAAAGTGTGTGTGTGTGTGTGTCTGTATGTAGAATTTTTTCTGAGGCGAACGATAACTGCCGTAAATTCAAACAGAATCAAATAATATTTTGCATATGTGCCTGAGTTGTAGAGGCCTCAAGGCCTACTGACTTTGGTAAATATCGATTAGCGGGAAGTAGTAGTTTACCTGCAACGTTTTATGTTTTAACAAGAGTAAAGTAACGTACTTAAATTTGATAAATAAAGTATCCTGAAAAGAGGGCCATAGTAATCCACTGTAGAAAGGTAGATGAAATATCTATAAATAAAATGGGTAGTTGAAGGCGAAGGGGGTAAGTTTTTATAAATGAAAGTGATAGTTGAATGGGGAGGGGATAATTTTTTATATATGTGAACTACGTTATCGGCAACAAAGAAGTCGTTTGTTGATAAAATTCCTTCCCGGGCTGTTTGGCCGTAGTCCAATGTTTTCCGCAAAACAGTGAAAATCGAGTGCGCTAACGTGAGGTGGTATACGTCAGTGACCACAGTACTGTGGTTAAGGCTGAAGAAAGAAGTAGAAAGAAAGAGGCCTAGTTTCTATGAAAATATTTCATTTCGAAAATGATTTTAAATATAAATCTTAGAACATGGAAGTCATGTATGGTTCTCCATACCAATATTTCGTTTTGCTGAACCACATCGATATTCTACCGATGCGCGATACGCTGTACGTTTTGTACTCAACAAAGCCAAACGTTTGACGAGCCCCGTAACCTGCCACACATCGG
Organism: Magicicada septendecula; assembly: GCA_034769895.1. Lineage (NCBI taxonomy): Eukaryota > Metazoa > Arthropoda > Insecta > Hemiptera > Cicadidae > Magicicada > Magicicada septendecula. The sequence goes on from CM068376.1 coordinate 73,738,113, forward strand.
TACAACCTATACATAAAAAAAAGCATTACTTTATGGGAATTATGGTCGCCGACAGTCGTGTCCAACTTAGTAAGCCTAATGAATTTTAATATGTAATTATTTTTGTTTTTATTGTCACACGATGGGTCGGCCACAATAGCGATCAATGAAGGCTGACTTTCCACGGGTGACAGCGGATGTGGAATAATCTATGATACGATTAACAATACCTTAGACCGAGAGTACCTCTGGCCTGCACGAGAAATTAACACACAAAAGGTGATTTTCTGTGAGGGCGGAGGGTGTTAGCACTTTTAACAATGTAACTATTTACGACTTCCACTGGGGATTTTCTCTCTACGCCCAACGATTGTCCAGCTGCGCTACGGCAATTACCGACGAATACTTCATAATTATTTCACCATCAAACGCGTTGTCAATAAATTCCACTTTTATTATCCGTAATCAAGCGTGTTTGCTTGTGCTCGTTTAGAAAGCGATCTCACCGTCGATTGACTCCTGACACCGCACTAAATCCGGTATTTCTTATTTAATGTTATTTTTATCGTTTTTAATGGTTTCAACGTACTCGCCGTATTATACATTATCGGGCAATAAAAATAATATTCTTTTTCATGCAAACCTGGTCTTAAAAATCGCTGACCTACAGCAACGAGAATAGCGTCCAGGACTAAATTTTGCGGGGCGGACGTTAGGTAGGTGAAGGGAGATAAAGAAAAAATAAATAAAAAAATGTATGATCGTACTATCTTTTAAGTCGTGACAGTAGTATTAAATTATTTATAAATCGACTATAAGAATAAAAAAGTAAATAAGTATCAGACTGGTGCGATAGAACAAACATTAAGAAGCGAAACCAGAACTGATACTAAAATGAAGTTGTATAAAGTAATGACGATACCTGTTCTTACATACGCTAGTGAAACATGGACGATAACTGGGAAAGAAAAGCCGCATATACAAAACGCTGAAATGAATTTTTTAAGGCACGTGAGTGGTTATCGTCTATGGGATCGAATGCGCAATGAACATACAAGGGCCGACCTGGGTATATTCTCCATCAATGATAAGATAGAAGAACGAAAGCAGCAGTGGATGGAGCACGTCTACAGAATGGACCACCAGAGGCTAGTAAAGCGCGCTGTAGACTACAAACCAGTTGGCAGAAGATTTGTGGGTAGGCCCTGGAAGATATGGCTGCAGTGAAGACGGAACAGGCTATAGCGTGAAGTGACGACGACGGCGATCAACTCGTAAGTTGACCCGTCTGTGCTCTGTAATATAACACATTAGTTAGTGATGGAGGCAGCGAAAGCGCCGTCAAGGGATGGTTATGTTGCAGATCTACAGCCGCCCGTAGAAACGACTGTAGACCGTTAATCTAGGGTTGTCATCCGCCAAAATGAACTCCTCGGACAATCGGGTTCAAAAACTAGGACAATCCCTGATATGAGACCTGTAGGCATATGTTCAAAATAACGACAAAAATACGACACATCTGGTGTGTTATTAGCATCCCGTCCATAATAAAATTACAGTGCTGATGAAAATTAAATATAATTTTAAAATCACTTTTTGGTAAAAATGTTGGTTCCTTTATAAAATACACCTTCACAAATCACAAAAAAGTATGCACCTGTACAATTAGCTACTGTCAAATTGTATTAATCTCTCTTCAAGGAACACGAAACTTTAATTAAATAACAGCCCTAATTAAAACAATCATAAGTCGGAAAAATAAAAAAAATAAGTTTAAATAATTTAAATAATAAAAAATACAGAATCGCTTTTCTTTTTTTTAAGGCGATAATCGGTAGTTTTTGTGTGTCGACTCTTAAGATCTTTCTTGATTTTTCAGATTCTCAATCAAGTTTTCCTTTTCGGAATAAGGGATACATTTTTTTTAAATTCCTCAACCTGTTTTGGCGTTTTTCAGTTACTAAAGTAAATAAAGAAACGTTAAAAATAACAGAAGCCGGTACTATTTTTTTTTAAACTGAAACCGAAATCAGTATTGCCTACCGGTTTTTAAGGAATGAAAAGACCCGGAATTGGAGAAAAATCCGTCCCCCGGACGTTCCTCTCTGACGTAAAAATGAAGACATGTTCAGGAAAATGCTGACGGAAACAACTCTAGTTTTCTAAATCTTTAGTTTTAACCAGTTTATTTTTTGGAATTTTAATGTTACACACGAGAAAATTTGAGTTGAACACAATCCAGGATGATTGTTGATTTAGATTTTCTATTAAATTAACACCTTATGAAAAAATAAAATAACCAGGAGATCTGGTTGCTGGTGGCTGGTTGGAGATCTGGCTCCTGTCATTGAATTAAAAGTTTAATTAAGAAAGTTTCCGGATTTTTTTCCCGATCTGATGATGAGCTGAGAAGCTTGAAAGCGCTAATCGGAATAATTTTTCTATAGTGGTGTGCAACAATGATAATTCTGTTTGTCATTAAATTAAACTAAATATTATTTAATTTCTGAATATTAATGTTTTTGCTATCTTTCACCTTTATGTTTTATTATCAGTTTAGCCTGACAGATTCCTTGTGTCTGTAGCCGAAACATTATTTTTATCATGAATTCAGTCCGTTTTCAGACTTGATTACACAAGTTTAATTTTTCCTATGAACACCTTATGTCTTCGACAGCAGCGGTTTTATGGTGGGACTTGGGGGACGATGGTTAATCTGCCTCAGAAGACAGATTTCCTTACTAAATTTTAAAGCATAAATTGTATGCACTGATATACTGTCTTTATTAAACCTAATTTTTTTTTGTATGTGTGTAAGTGTGTTTACTACTAAAGTTTATAAGATAAGTCAAATTATCAAAAGTAAACAAGCTTATGTAAAACAAAAAACATTTGTACACAATGTACATAAATAGTACGATGTCAATAAATGGCATGTGATAATTATGACACACTTCACAGCAGCAACTAGTCTTTTACATAAACGTACAACTAACGCAGACAAGGAACAGTGTAAAGATTTCGACCGGTATCGAAGCGTCATATGCGATCGTCAGTGCGTTCACATCTCGAACGTAAATACGTAGGCTATTGTTTGTGTTATTGTTGAGTAAATTATAATAATAACGATATTCGTATACACGTCGGTTGAGCGTCGGTCGTATTGCGTATTGCCCATCTGCTTCTTGCACTCATCGTCATAAGGCAGATGGAGGATAATTTATAGCGAGGCCTACAATTATTTGCCTATAAACAACGCGATGTAAGAAAACTCATTGATTTATGTGTACCATCCGGTAGCTGTTGCATAAACGGTTGCTCCCCCCCCCCCGACATACACTCGCTTTAATGCTGTGTAGGAAACGTAAGTTGGATCATAAGTGGCAGTATTGTTAACAATACGGGTACCGGCGAAAGTAATTGATATTCCGCTGGAAAATGTTTTGTCTTTAATGCTTTAGAAATAAAATGTAACAGAAATTCGATGAAATGACCGATCGGTCTTGCCGATTCCAACGAGATAGAGTGGTGATCGCGTAGGATTTGTATTCTTCTTCTTCTTCTTCTTCTTCTTCTTCTTCTCCTCCTCCTCCTCCTCCTCCTCCTCCTCCTCCTCCTCCTCCTCCTCCTCCTCATATTTTCCTATTCCAAATCGTGGTTTGGACTTTAGATAGTTCTGACGTTACGTCGCATCGAATCGTCGTTTACACGGTATCTGACAATCGATCTTACCAGCTGGCTTGTAGAAAGTAATTTTCACATGGGAAGGTCTGTCGTTCTTTCAACGTGGATCTTTCAATTTGTCACATTATTTATTTTAGTTTATCCGCAATTGACTATATATCATGTTCTTCCCTTATACTGTCGTTTAGAAAATTGCCAAATTTCCTGTTTAGAGTATCCAAATTTCCATTCCTTACATGAAAGTTACGACTGGCAGGACTTTGCAAAACTGTTTGTGTCTTGTCTGTTAACATTATTTCAATTGTTAATTATAGTATATTTATGTTTTAACGTCTCTATAAAATCGCTAGTTTTCTTATATGTAATATTACAACGTAAATAATGAAACCCTGTTATCTATTCGTGACCTTGTCTGTACTTTCAATGATTCGATACAGAATAATGTTTCTGTACGCCTTTTTTCGATAGGATATTTCGTACCAAATATACCTCTATCATGGAGTCATCTTCTCCACACCTACACCTGATACAAACAGCACCAAGGGAGAACCAATTAGATGAACAAACAAAACTGTAGCGAAGCCCCGACAAATAGTACGCTCCTCGTCGGATCGTCTGGGCCAACTGTGACCCAAAGCTGGGTAAGTTGATCGTCAACATTTACGCTGCCCCGGTCGGGGGTTAGCTTGCGGGTATGCATAAAAAGTTGATATAAGCGCTTTCAACGGAGGGATTCGGTTAGCGGCCAAAGTGCCCCGTCGATTCTCTTAACGCTTGTTGAGAAACCGACTCGGTGTCCAAATTCCTGGATGACACCGTGCGGCGACGTGAACGTATACTTTATGTACGAGCGGAATATGCCCAACGCAATCCACTCAGCCGGACTTAGCGGGGACCAAATATACGTCCACGTGAGCTAGTACGACTAGACGTTGCTGAAGAGCAAAATTCCGTTCTGAACCGGACCTCGAGGCAGGAGCTCCTGAAGGAAGCTGCGCACTGCGTGGATCATCTAGCACGCACGGTTCATACAGCCAAGGGCTACTAAACAGTACGCTCCTAAAGAAGACTGGGAGATGAAGGATGTCGAAATGTCGAGGACTAAACAACAACGCAGTCACATCCGGATGAAGAAGACTTTCACACACGCGCGCGCGCGCACGCACACACACACACACACATTTAACTGGTAAAAACATTTACGTCTAATTCTTTTAGGGGTTCCATAATGCTGTGGTTTCACTTAACCAGACTAAATCTGAATCACGTAATTAACAAAAACTACATTACATATTTCGGTTTCCTAGTGACTAATTCTTGTCTCCCACTTAATGTTTGTTAATTACGTCCTCTCTCAGGACGTGCTTTCTTTTAGTCCGTTCATCCAGTTGACAGGCGGCCTAAACAACAACACTGCCAAAACATCACTGCCTTTAACGTTCTTCCGTCACACATCCTCCTCACATTTCCGTCCCAATGTAATACGCAACTTCTACTATAACCTTCTTAACAGTCATCATTCCTGTTATCGCAGTATCCTTTACTCTGCTGCTTCCTAACTACCTCGCTGCTCTTCTCCACACTTCTATTTCAGTGGCTCGCAAATTTCCTGTTTCCTTCTGTTCGCTGTCCACGTTTCCGTTCCATAGAGCAGTGTACTTTCTGCTGTTAATTTATACATGATTGCTTCTCTTCTAACCATGACATTTCTGTTCCACGATTGTGTGTCCACTGTGAAACATACATAGTCTATTACTAAGCCATTATAAACGTTTGCGCCTTAAAACATACTGATTGTTAAAATATTTGACGAGCAAAATGAGTTCTCGGTTTTAATTCGACTGTTTTGCCTGTAATACACTACTTGATAGGCCTTTACGAAAGAGTTAAATTGTTGATTTGCATATTATATTGGCCTATGAGCATGTAAGAAGTAAGGTTTACAAACTACTTTAATCATTGATAATATTAATATTTCTACTCAATAGACTATAACACTTACTCCAGTGTACCGACTCTTTATTGTACCTCAGGGCGCCAGTAATAATAAACACAAATTAAAATATATCAATCAACTTTTAATGATTCATTTGCATTTATATACTACAAATTTCTTTAACATGACTTGAATAGTTTTGCCTTACAATTTGAATATTATTTCGTGGCAATGAGTTCTTTTTAGACAAATTGAGTCACTATATTTGATTACAAATATATATATATATATATATATATATATATATATATATTTATAAAACAATATTGAATCAAATGTTCATTTATTTGTTACTTGCGTGGAGAATCCTTCCGATGTTCGTAGTCCTTAAGGTGTTGCATGCCGGTGAGTCGTCAGGAGCTGTTTGTTGCGCGTTAATCCTGGTTATGAATGCACTAATTCACTTTATCACAGATGTACACTACACTTGAGATATTGGTGATACATACAATTATGTCGTATAATTATACACTCTGGTTTACAACGTATTCTTGAATTTACATTAAGTGCATCTAACACAGTTCGCGTCGCGTGTGTCTCGATTATCTCATACCGTCGTGAATCTAACCCGAACTAATTCGCTTTCTTCAGTGATTTCACCACAACATATCGTATTGATGAACATTTATATGTAGTATTTACTTCTCGTTGTTCGTTACTACTCCGAACATTCACTCATTGACTTATTACTGTATATTAAACTTTATAAATTTAGCGTTAGCAATTATCGCGTTCACGTACTTCTGTTTACTGCTGCGAATTTACTTTATTCTTTAAATTACTAATAAAAGTTATATCTATATAGTTAACGCAAAACAGCGCACGCGAGTCTCTTCAGTGTAGTTTCGCCGATATAAAGAAGACTGCCTGATTTCTCTCCAAATTCATATTTTTATACTAGGCTTTGAATTTTCCTTACCAAGTCTCGATAGAAAACAATCCCATAGGTTTAGACTAGCGCTAAATACAAAATCACCCAATCTCCTTAGCGAAAACCTCCCGCGCAACACATGACGCTTCCTCTGATTTGCCGAACGTTTTTAGCGTCTCACGTGCTTAAAAAACTAGCGTCACTATCTATCACACTCTTACATCGCTCTCTCGAACATAACGGTATCTATTGTTACAAGCACTTAAAGTTATACAACATTGGCAAACACCCCTAATATCCTAGCGAATAATGCGTTTTATGATAGTTATGTCCCAAAACGTGACTTAGCCTAATATTACCTTCCTTATAGACGTCAGCCCCAAGGCCGGCGTTGCTAACCTACCGCTATACTCTACAGCTTTTTACAAGTTAATTTCTTTCATGTAACGCCGCCTAACGGTACAGGCGTTTCACTACCTCCCCGCTTTCTAAAACATACACATTTCTTTGCGTTCAGCATAGTTTGATTTAGTAAAATTTTCGATTGCTCAATTTTTGCGTTACATTGTCCCCTCATAGAATTAGCCTTACAATTTTATAAAAATTGGAAACTAATTCTATTGAAGCGTCCCTAAAGCTCTTATAATTACAAGTTCCTTGCTTACATGTATTCTAATAAACTGATATAAGTACAAGTTCATTCCTTATATTTAAAATTGACAATATATTCAAGTTAATTACTTGCTTTATATTACTTAATCTAAATTGCTGAGTACACTAGTACAATATTACTCGGTTACTACCTACTACTACACACAAGGGTCGATAGCCTGTTATGGTTTGTTTACTAACATACACTTCCCGTCCTCTCTACCTAACTTGCCAAACTACTCCCAAATGGGGCTGGTCCACTTTCCTTCTCAATAACAACTGTTTACATAAAGCAATCTCCCTTTTAACATTTTTGTTACCATTTTCATTTACTTATTTAGGGTATTATTTTTTATATTCATATTCAATACATTATTACTCCTTTTCTTATTTTTCTAAACATTTGTGACTTCTTACATGACTAAACTTCATTATGCTTTGATTACATTGAACACCTTTACATTTAGTTTGATAACTTACGATTACTACATCAATATTCGGTTGTGTGTTATTACACTTTGTTTCTTAATTTTCATGTGATGTTCCTGCATGTGCGTGTGAATTTTGGGTTTCTTTCTCATAATAAGGCTTTAGTTGTCGTATATTGAAGTTCCCGCGGATATGTCCTGGTCTTTGTGGATCTTCCAACTGGTAGGTCGCTGTTCCGATTTCTTTAGTTACCTTATATGGACCCTCGAATAGGTTACAAAATTTTCCTATTCCTGTTTTTTTAAATCCGACATCGGGTACGCCCTTAACAAGACCTGGTCTCCTATGGGAAATGTAGTAAGGTGGTGAGTAGTGTTGAGTTTATCTGTCCACTGATCTCCCTTTTCCTTAATTCGTAGGTAGATGTTGTGATAGTTGATAGGTTGGTCTGGAGGTATCATATCTTGGTCAATATATTTTATCCAGTCCCGCTCTGGTTTCTTCCCCCACTGCACTTCAAAAGGGGTGGTCTCAATTGTCTCCTGATATGTCTGGTTTATGCACGCCTCAATGAGTCTAAGAAACTGCGCCCATTTGGTGTGCTTATCGGAGGTCATTGCCCTGAACATATTACCTAATTGCCTGTTTATTCTCTCTGCCAGATTTGTGTTTGGATTTCGGATTGCAGTATATTTTGGATTAATACCCATGTCTGTCAATGCGGTAGACCATCTATTGCCGGTGAACTGTGTACCGTTATCAGATAAAATAGCTACTGGTTTTCCTATCTCCTCACAATATAATTGAATTCGCTTTATTGTGGCAGTCGTTGTGGCTTGCCTCAGTTTATATAATTTGACATACTTACTAAAATTGTCGATTACAGTTAAGATATACCTTACTTTTCCTGTGGAAATCGGAAGCGGTCCATAATAGTCGACGCTGATCAGTTCGCCTTTCTTCTTCGTTATGACCGGTCGCGTCTCTCCTAACATCCTTTTAAAATGATCCTTACTCTTTTGGCATGTGATACAGGTTTTCGTAACTGCTTTTGTGATTTTATTTATGGAATCCCCGGTGAAATTTTCCTTAAACAGCTGATATGTCCGCCGGTTCCCCACGTGACTGTATGCCTCGTGTAGCTCCGTGATCAATCATGCTGTGGCACAACTCCTCCGTCAACATTAGCTTCCATACTCCCTTATCTTTACGGTACAGCTTTCCATTATGCCAAGTGTATTTCCTGGCAAGTTTATGCTGTTCATTTGATTGAATTGACTCGATAATCTTTTTCAGTTTTTGTGTCGGCTAATTGATAATTCTGTACGTTTTTAAGTTGTTTCTTGATTTCTTTACTGATGCGGACACTAACAAGGTTAATTTCAAATTCTTCGATTTGGTCTATTGCCTGCTCTTCATTTATGTCCTCCGGATGTCTGCTTAAGATGTCGGCTACAATGTTATCTCGACCCTTACAATGCATAATCTCGAAGTCACATTCTTGTATGGCGAGGATCCACCGTGTTATACGGGAGTTATTTAGATGACGTTTCTTGATGAAAACCAACGCCTTGTTGTCGGTGATGATGGTCAAGGGATTCCCTAGCACGTAAGTTCTAAACTTTAGTAAACAATGGACGATACTCAGCAGTTCCAGCTCCGTGGTAAAGTAGTTTCGTTCCGCCCCTCTCACCACTCGGCTCGTGAACGCAACCACTCCGATATCATTGTTATTGTCTAATTGATATGGCTGTCCGCCCAACGCATAACGGCTCGCATCGGTTTGCAAATAAAACCGCTTGTTGGGGTCGGGATGCTTGAGAATTACCGCCTCGACAAATAGTTTCTTGACTGTCTCGAAGTGCCAGTCCATCTCGCTCGTCCACTAGAAAGTAACGTTCTTCTTTAGGAGGTTCAATAATGGTTGGGTAGCCTCGGCGTATCTATTGGTAAATCTATTGTAAAAATTGGTTAAACCAAGGAATCATTTGAGCTGCTTCTGATTTTTCGGTGTCCGAAATTCCTGTATAGCCCTGATTTTGTCTGGTGCGGTGGTAATACCCGTGGTTGTTAACCGGTACCCCAAATAATCAATTTCCTCTCGGAATAATTGTGATTTGCTAAAGTTAACGGTTAGATTAGCTCGTTTTAAATCTTGTAACAATAACTTCAGGTGCCGTAAGTGATCTGCAACACTGTTCGATATGCATAAGTAGTCATCGACGTACAACATGGTGAACTCCTTTACTTCCTTCGATAGCACTCCGTCTAGTCCCCGCGTCAAGCTGGCCAAACTCGTCTTTAACCCAAACGGCGTCACCGTGTATCGGTAGCATTTTCCTTCTTATAAAAATCCTATGAAGTCCCTACATTCCCGATGTAATGGGATCTGCCAGAACGAACTACGTAGGTCTATCGTGGACATTACTTTGATATTCCCACATTTTGCTAATATTTCATTTATCGGAAGGGCTCCCTCATAGTCAGGAACGGTAACAGAATTCAGCTTGCGTGCATCTAAACATAGTCAGACAGTCTGATCCTTTTTGATATCTGTGACCATCGGGTTGACATATGGACTTTGCGCCCTTTCAATCACACCATGTGCCTCCATCTTTTGTATCTCGGCCCTCACTGGATTCTGGTAGTTTAGTGGAACCGGCCACCTCTTCTGGCAGTACGGTGTCCGATCAGTAACTTCGAATTTATGTTGGTATGCTTGAATCCTACCGGGAGTATTTCGGAAGATCGTTTTGTTGTCCATTAAGATTTGCTGTAGTTCATTCCTTTCCGCCTCGGTGATTCCGCCGATTGATCGCACCTTTTGTTTGATTACCGCTTTCAATATCTTCTCCCCCAGACACGATGTCTACGTGGAATATCTCTGCCGTGGCTTCCTTCTGGTCCCCTTTTCCTGGAATTGTTAACTGTTTGTTGTGTAAATCGATAACGCACCCATGTTCTTCCAGCAACCCCACGCCTACTATACAATCCTTTACTAGCTCTGGTACCACGACGAATACGCTGTCAACTTCCACATCTCCGATCCTGGCCGTCAACAATACCTGCTGCGTCAACCTTTTTGATTTATTTCCAGTTGCTCCTTTGATAACAGTATTCGATAGTCTCAATGTTTCTACGTTCCCCAATTCCTTCTTCTTATTCTTAAACCATTGCTCAGATATAGCGTTTACTTGGCTTCCAGTATCGATTAATGCGCAGATGGGCACTCCGTTTAATGATATCCTGGTCTCCGGGCACTTGTTCACACGATAGGTTACATTTATATCATTGTTACACAATAAATTGTCTCTTACATCTAAAAAAGTGGTATTAATATACTTATTAATGGTGCTTAAATCTACTTCATATGTACAACACTGCCCTAGTTTTTTGACATTGCAGTGGCGCTTTTGTTATTCTGGATACCGCTAGTCGAAGGGATCGGCTCTGTTTCATTTTTAAATTTGTTTGGCCGTCTATTGTAGTGTTGTGTAGTCGGTCGGTTTTCACTTTCGTGCGCCCGTCCTTCCTCGACCGTTCTCCCACTCTCCTCTTTATCTCTTACCCATTGCTTATGCTCGCGCCGACTGTCATAAAATGTCCGGGTCATTGTCCTTGCTTCACTTCTCAAATTCATGAACTCTGATAATACTTGCTCGAACTCATTAATAGTTGTAACCCCACGAGTAATGATGGCGATCTGTACCCCCTGAGAATAGTGTTTTGCAATTTTTCTGATCAGCTATTGGTCCGGTATCGGTGGAATTAGCTGCCTGTTCTCCAACAATTTCCGTTCTAAGTACTGTATCATGCTCATACCACTCTCCATCTGATAACGTCCAAACTCGAGCTCGTTTCTTACTTTTTCTTGAATCACATCATTCCAATATTTGTTCGTGAAGGCTTCCTTAAATTCTGCGAAGTTGGTCACGCTATTTTTACCTCCACCACACCGCGGCCTCTCCTTCTAGGTGCCTTCCGATCCATGCGATGTTGCCGTTATCTTGGTAATGTTCCATATAGATATCTTCCATCTCCTTCATAAACTTCATCGGGAAGTCTCCAGTCCCGTTGTACTTGATATCTTTGACTTGTTCGTGAGTAATGTTACGGTTGCACGACTGGTTGCTAATTGAGGCTAATTTCTTCCTAACTTCTCGTTGTATCTGTCGTATTTGCAGGTCAGTTTCTTCCGACTTACGGTCAATTACATTTATATTTTCGTTCACTTTCTTCATTTCTTCCAGCTGTATGGCTCGTAACTCTTTGATTGCTGCCGTATTGTCTTCTCATCTTTTGTTGTTTACATTGATTTTTTCGCTCATGATTTGAATGTTGTTGCTGTGCCGTTCGTCCAACTCTGTGATCTGCTGTTTAGTATTAATACTAAGCTCAGTAATCTTATCGGTGTTGTCTTGGATTTTGTTGTTAGTCTCTACTTGGCAGTCTTGGAACAGTTTTTTGTTGTTTGTTCTCTCTTGTTCCATATGTATGGCGACTTCGTTTCTTATTTCTATGTGTTGTTTATGGATTTGTTTTTCCATTTGTTATAACGCTTGTTCTAATTTTAACTCATGTTGTTCTAACCGTTCGTCTGTTCTTTTCGCATGTTCAGCAATTTGTTGTGCTATCTGTGCTTTTGTTTGTGCCAGCTGTTCTGATTGTCTTTGTATTTGTTCTGTTTGATGTGACAGTTGTTTTTCTGTTTTTCTCGACTGTTGTGATAATTCTTGTATTTGTTGTGTTTGCTGTGAGAGTTGTTCTTTTGTATTTCTCGATTCTTCTTGTATTTGTTGTGAGAGCTGTTCTTTTGTTTGTTCTGATTGTTTTTGTATCTGTTCTTCTATTTTTTTCGATCGTTCCTCCATTCGTCGTGTGTGTTATGACAACTGTTGTTCTAGTAATCGTTGTAGTATTGTGTATATATCAGCGTTTTTGTCTTTCTCTAGTGGTGTTTGACATACCGGTCTTTCTCGAAGTTCTGCTACTACTGTTGGTGTAAATTGTTGTGTCTCTGCGTTTTCATCGTTCTGTCCTTTTTGTCCCCGCGTCCCTGACGCTTGATTCTCCTCTGAAATGTCTGCGAGCGTGTCTGGATCGCCTAACTGATTATTTATTTCAAATTCCATCTCGTTGCTTTGGGTATCTGTATTTGTGCTCATGTTGTTGTACAGGTTGTGAATGTTGTTTTGTGTGTCTTTGTCTCTCCTACTCCTACTTCGCGTAATCATATACTATGTTTGATACTACTTCTATTCTTAACTTCTACTTAGTCTTAATCTATAATTTGTTTAATAATGACTCAATTGTCTCACGTTCCAGGCGACAGAATGTAATACACTACTTGATAGGCCTTTACGAAAGAGTTAAATTGTTGATTTGCATATTATGTTGGCTTATGAGCATGTAAGAAGTAAGGTTTGCAAACTACTTTAATCACTGATAATATTAATATTTCTACTCAATAGACTATAACACTTACTCCAGTGTACCGACTCTTTATTGTACCTCAAGGCGCCTGTAATAATAAACACAAATTAAAATATATCAATCAACTTTTAATGATTCATTTGCATTTATATACTACAAATTTCTTTAACATGACTTGAATAGTTTTGCCTTACAATTTGAATATTATTCCGTGGCAATGAGTTCTTTTTAGACAAATTGAGTCACTATATTTGATTACAAATATATATATATATATATATATTTATAAAACAATATTGAATCAAATGTTCATTTATTTGTTACTTGCGTGGAGAATCCTTCCGATGTGCGTAGTCCTTAAGGTGTTGTATGCCGGTGAGTCGTCAGCAGCTGTTTGTTGCGCGTTAATCCTGGTTATGAATGCACTAATTCACTTTATCACAGATGTACACTACACTTGAGATATTGGTGATACATACAATTATGTCGTATAATTATACACTCTGGTTTACAACGTATTCTTGAATTTACATTAAGTGCATCTAACACAGTTCGCGTCGCGTGCGTCTCGATTATCCCATACCGTCGTGAATTTAACCCGAACTAATTCGCTTTCTTTCAGTGATTTCACCACAACATATCGTATTGATGAACATTTATATGTAGTATTTACTTCTCGTTGTTCGTTACTACTCCGAACATTCACTCATTAACTTATTACTGTATATTAAAATTTATAAATTTAGCGTTAGCAATTATCGCGTTCCCGTACTTCTGTTTACTGCTGCGAATTTACTTTATCCTTTAAATTACTAATAAAATTTATATCTATATAGTTAACGCAAAACAGCGCACGCGAGTCTCTTCAGTGTAGTTTCGCCGATATAAAAGAAGACTGCCTGATTTCTCTCCAAATTCATATTTTTATACTAGGCTTTGAATTTCCCTTACCAAGTCTCGATAGAAAACAATCCCATAGGTTCAGACTAGCGCTAAATACAAAATCACCCAATCTCCTTAGCGAAAACCTCCCGCGCAACACATGACGCTTCCTCTGATTTGCCGAACGTTTTTAGCGTCTCACGTGCTTAAAAAACTAGCGTCACTATCTATCACACTCTTACATCGCTCTCTCGAACATAACGGTATCTATTGTTACAAGCACTTAAAGTTATACAACATTGGCAAACACCCCTAATATCCTAGCGAATAATGCGTTTTATGATAGTTATGTCCCAAAACGTGACTTAGCCTAATATTACCTTCCTTATAGACGTCAGCCCCAAGGCCGGCGTTGCTAACCTACCGCTATACTCTACAGCTTTTTACAAGTTAATTTCGTTCAAGTAACGCCGCCTAACGGTACAGGCGTTTCACTACCTCCCCGCTTTCTAAAACATACACATTTCTTTGCGTTCAGCATAGTTTGATTTCGTAAAATTTTCGATTGCTTAATTTTTGCGTTACAGGCCTTTCGCTGTCTATCTGCCTCCCCGTCTGTCAGTTTGGGGTATGTCTCACGATAACTTTTCGGTGCAATCGATTACGTGATTTTGGTGAAAATTGTGACGCGTGTCCACATCACAGACCACTATTGTTTTTCATACCGATCCCCCTCAAAAGAAACTTGTAGATGTTGAGTGGTGGAGGGGTATGACGAGTCATAATTAAAAAAAATCGCATTAATTCATGTAGACTAGATTTTAACAAAAATATGAGTACAGTGTTAAGTTTTGGAAATTTAAAAATTTTAGGACACCAGGGCCCGAAAAAGGCATAATTTTTTTAATTTAAAAATCCATGCCGGGTATCAGACTAAATTGAGTTTTAACGAAACTCCAAACGTAATGTTGACTGTGGAAATTTGTTAACTTCAGCGGCACCAAGAGGCAAAAATGGAAGCGTTATTTTAAGAAACTTTTATAAGTCTATGTGGAGCATCAATGTATAAAGAATTTTATTCAAAACACGAACTCTATATCTTCTATAATTTGACAAAATTAATATCTCTTAACGCACATTGCAAACTTATGAATTCCTTCAAAATTGTGTAAGCTACGTTTGCAAAAACTTTATATATAGTTATCACGTATATTTTATTTATTATTCCAGCTGTACGATGTTTACACATTTTCCGGAACCAAAGAGTACAGAATTGATTGAATTCTCATCTTACACCGCTGCTTGTCCATCCAAATACCTTCTTCAATTTCTCCTTCCCTAATAGTCTGAATTTCTTCTATTCTTTTCTTTCTTTCTGGTAGGGTCCATTCCATAACTCTTCTTGGCAACCTTTACTGTGCCATTCTTTTTGTGTGTCCATACCGTTGTAATTTTTTTGGTTGAATAAAATCAACAATTGAATTTTCAAATTCATTCTGTCCTTGATAACTTCATTTCTAATTTTCTCACGTCTGAATACTCTTATCGAACATGTCCAAAAGTCCATCTCTGCTGTCATTAATTTGGTTCTTGTGTGTTTATTGGTAGTCCAAACTTCTGAAACGTAAGTCATGATACTTCTAACAATGGTTTATATATTTTAGTTTTAGTTTCTGCTGTAATTTGCTTATCCCACAGGATTCCATTTAATGTAGAGATAGCCACATTTCCCAAATTAATTCTGGATTTTATTTCTTTGTCTTGCACTTATGTATATTTAATTTGTGAAAAGTATTAAATATATGCCTATAAATACCTGTGGAAACATACGTGAACTTAATAACTAGGTCCTTAAATTTTTAGCGACCGTCAATCAGTGAATGTTTTAGTGGATGGTTAGTGAGGATCGGTCAATAATACAACTTTAGTTATTTTGCGTAGACGTTTCGACAATATTTATTGTCTTCTTCAGGACAATTGTTGCTGACGCCAAACGCACAACTGTGATGTGTGTTTGGCGTCAGCAACAATTGTCCTGAAGATGACAATAAATATTGTCGAAACGTCGACGCAAAATAACTAAAGTTGTATTATTGACCGATCCTCACTAACCATCCACTAAAACATTTAATAACTAGGGCTGAGTTGTTTGTTAGGCATATGGTTATAAGCTAACTAAATAAAACATTGCACTAATTTGGATTTTTATTGTCTATTGCATGATTGTGTTCTTTACAAACATTATTTTACTAAAAAAAAGAAAATAGTAGAGTAGTCAGTTTTCTTAATTTTTCTGAAAATTGAAAAGTTATCCAATACTGGAATTTATCTAATAATAAATGTAACATCTGTTGTAATAATAATGTAATACGTGTAGAAAATAGTGATCGATTTCTGCAGTTAGCGGAGCTTTCTAGTTATTTTTTAATAGAAGTATTATTTTGTGATATAGTCGTTGTAACTTATCCAAGATCATCAGAAAGGTATACATCAAGCAGTCACAGATTTGTTGTATACTTATTTTTATAAAAATAATGTAATATAAATCGATTTTTAAAAGGAAATTAAAATTTTCTTGTTGTACTCAAACAAAATCGGTAAAAAATGTCCTTTACGGTGTAAAGAGACGGGTTACAGAAATTTGAAAAAGCGACTTGTCTAGATCGAGGTAAGAGTGTACGGCTATACATTGAACAGTGAGCCTCAGATATTTTATGAGTATTTATTTGATCATAAACTGCGTAATGCACTGAAACATGTAATCTTCTTCGGTGATGTTATACCTGGCCTGTACACTCAGTGCCTTTTATATCCGCGCGTCAACTTTAAATGTAAATATACACCGTAAAGTGTGAGCGTGCAAATTTTGTACGCTCGACCATCGTCAGTTCAATAAGTGCGTTGCGGAATAACGCGAAAGCTGCATATAAACTGAGCTTTTAATTGCGTCCTGCTATGTGCGCGCGTTTTTACTTTTTTTGTTTTCGCTTTGATTTTTTTATTTATTCTTATTGTTTTCGTTTTCTCGAATGTTGGGGAACGTCTCGACCGAACCGTCGCCAACCTACCGAGAGGCGGGACGAAGCTCACCGGGAAACCATTACGCTTCCAATCGTATTTTTTCACAAACCAATTTCTCTTTTGTCTATTAAGGCATATGTATTTAATTAGATGCATATATCGTGGCGTTAGTGGTAAAACTACCCAAGTCCAATGATGTTTCAAAAAACACATTTTATTTTTGATTTTTTTTTTCTTATGAGACACTGTGGACTACGTTCAAATGGTTCTTCGCCACTTCTCCTCTCTCTTCCTCCTCTCCCATATCTCCTTCATGCTTGATCGATGTCTCTCCCTCCTTTCGTCAGTCCAGATGGCATCTGCCCTCTTCTTGGGGTTTTCCTAAAAACCTTGGGCATCTTTTAATTTCTTTTTGACTGGTAAGCGTTCTTCAATGTCTTCTTGAGTAGTGTGGAGCTCTTCTATGTCTTTTTATGTCTCTTTGAACTAAGTATTGGGCATTTGGAGCTTTCTGAAATAGTTAAAAAGTTAGTCTGTTAGGATTTATTCTTTGAATATGTCCGTAGAAAGCAATTCTTCTTTTTCTAATTACGTCTGTGATTTTCTCAACATGTGTGCACAATTTTATTTATTTTTT
Source organism: Magicicada septendecula (assembly GCA_034769895.1). Taxonomy (NCBI): domain Eukaryota; kingdom Metazoa; phylum Arthropoda; class Insecta; order Hemiptera; family Cicadidae; genus Magicicada; species Magicicada septendecula. Next base: position 73,755,696 of record CM068376.1, read on the forward strand.
ATTAATTTCTATATTTCTTTTCATTTTGCATAACCAATTTAATCAATAAAAAACTCTATTAATAATAAAAATTAACCTTTAAAATCAGTTTAATAATTTTTTATGATCTATTATTGCACTTGAAAACCTTTAATTTAAGTTTTCTGTAAATTCACCTGATGTACTTGGGTAACTTTACCACTAACCCCACGACATTTTTCAATAAGAAAATATTTAGAATGTTTTTTGATAGCCTTGTGATATGTGTAAAAAATTACACATCGATTGCAACCCGTTTTTATTTATAAATTTTTACCCTCCCCCTCCAAAAAAAACTAGGTTTCGATATAACATTAAAAGACAAAACTTACGATAACCTTTGAACAATATCTGACTGCTTGCTTCTGAGAATTTCCTTAATCAGCTTAATAGGGTATTAAGCGCCATTTTTTAAATTTATGTTTTGAAAAGTGTTTATTTTTTAACGTACCAGGCGGACAGTCACAAGTGGTGCATCCGTCCAGAACGTAGTGTGATCATAACGTGACTAGTTATTTTAGTGGTCGATCAATATGTGTATCCATAAATAAAATCTGCTACGAGTAGGCTACTTAAAATTATAACGTAAGAAGACGAACGATACTGGAGTCCATTGTTTCAAATAGCTGTGAATTCAAATAACGCTTTTTTTTAGCGTAATGCACTGCAAAATTTTCTTTTTTTAGATATAACTGTACAGAGTGAGTCTCTAGTTTACCTGACGCTGTGGTGCGGGCCTAGAGGTGAGTGATTCGACTCGGTCGAAGCTACACAGAGAACTGTTGTTTTTATGAATCCAACGACTTTAGATGAAAATATCGATTACAGCACTGGAAGTAGAGTATGTTAATTTTCAACTGCCAAAATCAATGTTTCTTGATTATCTTACCGCACATTCTTTTACAGCGCCATTAACATAATTGTCGATGTTGTTTTCTACACCTCCCGTGGCCTCATCGACAGCGTTTATGTAGCACACTTAATCTTAAATTATTTTTTATAATTTTGAACGTGCAAATTACCTTTCACCGTCGGGAACAGTGAGAATCTAATTCCAAATAGACCTAAACGTGTAAATCAAACGATAAGGTAAGAAATGTTTTAATTACGTCTTATAAAAAATATTTTTTTCTCTAAGCCCAAGTTTTTAGATTTGCAAGGCTCAGTCAAGGCTATATTCGCCCAAGATGCCATACTCGCTTTGAACTCAGTCTCTGCTTCTCATCATCCTCTAATATATAAATTTATTATTGTCGATTCGAAATATATTTCCTGTAAACTTTCTAGATAAAACCTAAACAGTTGATAACCGGGTGAAAAATAGAATGACTTAAGTCAATTGTTTCCAATTTAAAAGCGCCTGAAGTTCACACTTAAAGTCAGGAACTTACTGGCGGGCCTCATCGTAAATGATCAATGATAACTTTCGACGTAGACCTATAACAAAAATAAAACAAAGGCAGAATTTAATTGTAAAAAAGTAAAATTTGCAATTTACGCGTTTGACGTATCTTACTACATATCTTTAACGGTACAATCTTGATTATGTCAATATAATAATGAAGCTATAAAAAAGATATTAAACAATTTATATTTACGTAAAATCTTCAATGTAAAAACTGAGGTCGATCTGCCGCTTCGATTAAAGCAGAATGTCCACGTTGAACTGAAAATACCTAAACAGCAACTTTGAATAGGATATACGACTGATCACGAATCAAGAGCGAAAGATACAAGTACGTTCGAGAGACGGAAGGAAGTAGACTGGATCTTGTAATACGATGAAAATAAAAGAGGACTAGAGCAAATACACGCTCCATGAAACAGATAAAGCGAAAACTACTGTACGTTTATTGGCGAATCAGTGAAACAATTTTTCATAGGTTTCGACTGCAAGACCATTATACGTTACAATAATATCCTTAAATTCGTAGTAACCGCCAATCAATTAATTTTTCGGTGGAGGGTTTGTGAGGCTCGGTCAAAAATATAACACAAATTTTAACTTATTTGTGTCGACGTTTTGACAATGTTTATTGTCATCATCAGGACCTGTGTATGAATACAAAAGTTTAAAAAAGTTAAAATAATACTTTATTATTCATCTACTTAGTAAAGTAAATAGAGTAATTATTAAATTGGTTTTTCAAAATAAGGTCGCCAGTTGTAAATCACTGACTTTTAAATCACGGATCCGGAAGGAGAGTGGAGAGCGGGGAGGGGACTGCCGCAACGCAGGTGTGGTCGGTAAGGTACAGAGCGCCTCAGGCCACCGGCCGTAAAGTGACTTGTTTATATTTGCCCCGACTGTATCACTGTCTATCACGTAATCGCCAATGATAATAACACATTATGGCGTATTGTTTTCGAAAATTGACCGTTGCGCGCGCGGAGTACTCCGGGGCGCGGATAATCGGCAGTTAAAGTGCCCACCAAAGGAGAGACGGCGCGCTACCGTCCGTATCGAGAACTTGATAAAACGCGATTTTTACGACCGCCGTTATAAATAACCTTTGAAATCATCACGCGGTTATTAAAGTTTGAATATTACATTGTACAGTGCGACCGCACCGGACCGCTCTTATTGACTTTTATGGCCACGCGTGCCTACATAATTCATGCAGTTTTCATGCGATTTTTACGCACACCGCCGTAAATACGACTCTCGTATACGCGCGTTTCCCATCCACGTACAATAACCTGTTCGACTACTGCCTTACAGTTTCCTGCGGTTTTGAAACACTTGAACACACTTCGAAATACGTTGTTAGTGCTTTACTTCGATTTTGCCAAAACCGTACCGTTTTCAACACCGTACACAGAGGTGAAAGCCACAGAATACGTCACAGCTCAGATATTGTGACGGTACGGAAGGTAACCTTGCCCGAGTCCAAACGAAATACCAACTCTGTAATACTTTGTAACTGTTGTAATTAACCCTTTGTAATGCGCATAAGTTTACCGACAACGTTCGCCTCCCGAGTCGATCACCTTATATTCTAAAACGTCCGTGTTTGTCGTCGGTGGTCTCTGTTGTACCAAAGATACTGGATGTTTGTTACAAATTTCGGGACATTTCCATGTGTCCCTACTACGACGATGGTTGCCGCGCGAGCTGCTAAAACGTGGCACAGACATCGTATTTAGAGACAAGTCCGAAAGTTTCAGGAGATTTTGAAAAAAAAAAAAAGGTTTTAAAGCATTCAGTTCATTAAAAAAAATCAGTCCCCTCAATATCTGCCTCATCTCGAGAACTGTTTTAGTTTATACCTCTACAATATATAATTAATTCCTCTTTCGGGTAATTCAACAATTACTATTAAAATTCAAAATGCTCTATCAAATGTCATTAATTTTCGAATCCGCTGTTCGAATAGTATAAGAGATGTGATCCTGGACTTTTTAAACAAAAAACTCTAGTTTCTAGTTATCCACTGAAGTCCATACAAGGTTATGTATTACTCGAGAACTACGTAACTTGGATGCAATTGTAAGACTTTGGTATACACTAAATTGTTAAGATCGGGTGGGTAAATATCACACATACACGTCGATGATAATGTGATTGTGCCGCCCACGTTCAGTGCTTACGGCGGCCCTGCATGAGTGTTAGAAAGGTTTGTCTGACCGTTAAGCCATAAAGCATCATTTGCCATAAATGCAGTTCCGCGTAAACAAGCGAGCTTTTGTTTCTGCTCTATTGTGAACTTAGAGTAGACCTACTGAGGCCTGTAATTTTATCTACAACGTTTTGTTATACTATTTCCCGGTAACTTTAAAGTTAACAGACGACCATTAACACATATGCCTACGTTATTCTTGTTAGAAAGAAGCTATATTTGTTAACTGAATAGTGCAGTTACAGACTTCATAAATCAGCTGTTGAGATGTTTCTCAAACTTAACAGTCTTGTTGTAAATCGTTTAGGTTTTCACAACTACGGTCTATTGGAACTAATATACAATAAAAAAGGTCGTTTTTTATAAAACGTGCAAGCCCATTTCTATTGACAACGCGCCAGTTTTCTACAGCAAATAGTTTTTAACTTAACAACGTTTTATGAGCATTTTCCTTTTTTTTTACATTTCTTAGAAGAAGTAATGTGGTCTAGGGCCGCGGAAATTCCTAAATCCTAAAATTATGAACACATAGGAAACCAACAGAACACAAGACGAAATGTTATTCCCAATAATGTAATTTGCTGCCATGAGGAAAGGCAGATTCAAATACCGATCAGGGATTCGAGACTGTGTATGTGTGTGTGTGTGTATTTGCACGCGCGCGCCTTTCGTTTGTTAATAATTATAACCCGAAATCACAATTTATTCGTAAACGTGACATTTTAAAGTCAAATTTTGTGTAGTCAGATTTACGTAATATTAGTTAAAAGGACAATTGTTCACAACCAATCTTATTTTAATATAACCGAAGGTTTATACGCATATCACGTATACTCTTAGGTTTTTAAATAAATCTCTGGACAGAAAAGCACAAAAATATCAAATAAATCTATTGTTATTAAAGATCGAATTTGGGTTAAAATTAAATTCGACGGGTCAAAACGTGAATTTAATTTTCACCTAACAATAATAATAATAATAATAATAATAACAATAATAATAATAATAATCACGGACATGTGATATTTTTACATGATTATAAGTCTAAAAAATAATTACTTTCTACGGACACGTTCAAATAATGAATCGTGACAGACTAACAGGGAAGCTTTTTAACTGCTTCAGAAAGCTCAAAATGTCCAATACGTGGTTCAGCGAAACAGAAAAAGACATAGAAGAACTCCAGATTACTCAAGAAGACTGCGAATAATGCTTCCCATTCAAATGGAAATTTAAGAATGTTCAACGTTTTCAGGAAAACCCCAAGAAGAGGACAGGTGCCATCTGACGATAGGAGGGAGAGACATTGTTCAAGAATGAAGGAGGTGTGGGAGAGGAGGAAGAGAGAGCAGAAGAAGGGAGGAACCAGTTGAACCAAACGTAGTCCACGGTGGCTCGTACGCAAAAAAAAAATAATAATAATCATCATCATCATTATCGTAATCATATAACTTGCCTAAATTCTACGTATGTAAATAGTTAATCTATCTATTTGTGTTGACTGACAAGAAACAAAAACAGTAAGCAAATACTGAGAACTTATACTGTATGCAGTTAGGGGTGTCAGATCAAAAATCAGAAAAACCGAGCACAGCTGTTAATTTAGCCGGACATTTTTTTAACATTACACGGCAGCATTTATTATGTTCGTTCGATATTAGGCGCTTCCGTTCATATAGGACTACTCCATATGAAAAAATAAAACATCAGCTTGTTTCAAACATAAAATAGGTTTGTTATCATTACAGATACAAACATAATGAGACGTATGAATTACAAAGAAAGACAATCTCTTTAGTCGTCATTATAAAGAAATCGAAGTAACGCCATTCTATTATTATTAAATAAATTAATCTTTTTTAACTAACGATTTAAATCTGAAGATTTAAACTGAATATCAATATCTGACACAATCAAAACACATAAAAATGGAAAACGAGCTGACATCCAAACTACATTATAAAAGAAACAGTGTTATTCTACCTTATTAAAACATCCAAATTTACCTTCATATTAATAATAATTATAATTATGAAGTCTCAAGGTTCAGTACTTTGTACTAAAACAATTTTTTTATAATAGAAACAACAAGCCCCAGTTTTCTACACGAAAAACAGCATTGTACTTTAGTACTTACTAAACTAAATTGAAAACAACATTGCAGAAATAGGCAATTAACATTTCCTATAATTATCACATTAAAAAACAAAAGCACTACTCAACAGCAAATCAAGGTATTAAAGGTTGATTTGTTAGGTACTTGATGCTTGAGCTTACCTCTTCGATTTGGCCATACCGGTTCGCATAAATGAGAGCGGCGGCTTTGACGATAATATACAGATTAACAGTAATATCATAAAAGACCTAAACGTGCTGAAAGGAAAGGAAATATAAATCTAGTACCGTACATTTTTTAAGAGCTAGTGCTTTCTTCAGGCATAAAAATTGTGCTATACTTTTATCATAATACTACTTGCAAAAAGCATAACAAAATCCGGACAGACCGGACGTGCTTATTTTTAGCCGGACTAAACTGTGAAAAGCCAAACATGTCCGGCTTTCTATATGCAGTCTTATTATTCTAAGGTTTTAAACATAAGGGTTATGGAGAAACCCATCGGAATTCCAGTAAAGAAACATAAAATTATAAAATGCATATACATGGCTTTGCATACGAGGTTAAAGTGAAAAGTTCGCAGAGCGACATCTGTAGCTTAGCGATGAAACTAAAAATTTTCGTGTGCTACAAGATTTGTATTATACGTGAACTCCTGTTAATTTCTAAACCTATCTATCAATTTATTTATTATTTAGAAGCTGTTTAAAATCGACGCGTCACGCGTGTTTTGAAAAACGGACAAAATCAAACATCGTGGTGTGATTCTTTGTTAAGAATTGTTTAGCGCCAACGGTAGTTCAGAACGAAATTGTAAATGTGTCAGGAGATGCTGCGACTTCAAAACCAACGGTTTGTAAGTAGGCACTTGACTTTAAACGTGGTCGTACGAGCGTTGAAGATGATCCCCCCCCCTGCACTGGACACCCCAAAAATGCAACAACTCCAGATGCGGCATCCATCTTGCACAACGCTTCTTCACAACAAATTCTTGAGTTAAAGTATGATGCACAAGCTCATATGAGATGCCTATGATTTCAGCAACGTCATCCACTCCTCAATCTGCGGTCTTCCAACACCCTATGAAATTTTTTCAATAATGTAATTTTTTGTTGCAATTGTTGGACGTCCACTGCTGGGATCGTTTCCAGTGCTTGTACGACCACGTTTAAACTCGAGTGTGCCCCACTTACAGTTGTTTCTGAAAGCGCAGCATCTCCTAACACATTTACAATTTCGTTTTGATTTTCCATTGGCTCAAAAACGTTCTTAACAGAGAATTCACCACAACACGATGTTTAATTTTGTGCATTTTAAAAACACGCGTGACAGGTCAATTTCAAACAGCTGCTAAAGAGTGAATAAATTAACAGATATATTGTCTGGAAATTAACAAGTGTTCACGCGAAATATACGTTTTGCAGCACACGAAAGATTTTAGTTCTACCACTGTGCTATAGATGTCGCTCCGCGAACGTTTCAACTGACCTTCGTATATCGGAATGAAAAAATAAAACGCGTGTGAAAGGTGCGCGCACGTGCACACACAAACATACACGTGTTCTTGCTCATACGTAAGACTTCTATACGTTTGTACGTATTTTTGGGGGATCCACGAGAAAATTTAATCGTGGTAAAGCAGTGGTAATGCGTGGTAAGTACGTAGAGCACGAGAATGAACCTAAAGCATCGTCGAGCTGGAATTAACGGTGCCGCCTATTCATTTAGGCTAAAAATAAAACTTAGGAATAATTCAAAAGAACCATACGGCGTAGGGAAATGGAAGGAGGGCAACGTGTGTACTCGCGGTCGTCATTACCTATGTATATCCATTCCTTGCGAGCAGACGTCCCCTTTGGCTGACACATTAGCGGTAATACATTAGCCTTCAGTTCGAATACTGTGTGGTCCCTAAAACCTGTCACCTTGCGTCTTCCCAGCATTAATTTGCATCTACGCCATTAATATCCATAATGCAGCGTCTTGCGGCTAGCCGGCATCGTCAGTAAACGGCATAAAACAATAGGGACCCGACAGCGGTGTTTTATTCCTTTGCTTCTGCAGATAACTCTTCGCTGTTTCTCTTTTAAATTTAAGGTCTGCAATGGAACGTCTAATCTGGCACTGTTACACATGTTGGAAAATAGAACTGTGGGTCAAACCATAAAAACCGAGGAAAAAATTGTTGTCTATCAACATTCAGCAAGCAAGCTTTCTTTCTGAATAATTACTTTTTAAAGCCTCTGCGCAGGCATGATATCCGATTTTAACACACTAGTTAGTTATAACGAGAAAAAGGCGAGAGACAGTATTGTCGAAATATAGGGAACAGCGAGCACACACACACACGCGCGCGCGCCGCTAACATTTGTAGCGGTCTGCATGTAGTAAGTATAGAAGAACACGGACCCGAAGGGGGCACTCTAGAGAAAGTGGATGGGAAAAACCAAGAGGCAGACTAAAAGAATAATGAGAGGAAGAAATCGCCGAGGATGAGAGCGGTTGCTGGGATACGTGGAGTCAGAAATTTAACGAGACCAAAGCGCAACGTTGGGCTCTAGCGCCGTAGTAGTAGTAGTAGTAGTAGTAGTAGTAGTAGTAGTAGTAGTAGTAGTAGTAGTAGTAGTAGTAGTAATAGTAGTGGTAGTGGTAGTAGTAGCAGTAGTAGTAGTAGCAGCAGCAGCAGCAGCAGCAGCAGCAGCAGTAGTAGTAGTAGTAGTAGTAGTAGTAGTAGTAGTAGTAGTAGTAGTAGTAGTAGTAGTAGTAGTAGTGCACAGAAGTGTTAGGGCCTACTGGCCGCCATGTTTCATATATTCTCAAATTGTCTTTTTCAGAAAGTTAATAATAATGTCTCGAACTCACTTCCACATTCTAGCCAATGGGTAACTAGAGGCTCAGGGGTTCTATAGTCTACAGAAGTTCAAAGTTTTGACACACCCGTCGTCGGGTCGGGCCGTTTTGTTTTTCTTGTACCGTATTGAAGTTCGAATTCTTGATTGAATTTCACGGACAAACAGAGGCACGTGGAAAAAAGTACCGTGTAGTTAGCCAGTGTACTGTTACGACAGCAATCTTACTAAATAACTGAATGCATAAATATGAAATTTACTGAGAAAAATTGTCTAATAGAAATTATCGTTTTACAGTAGATAGACAAGAAGTCGAACTTGAGGGTAATTTAAAGGTGGATACGTAATATTTGCTTAGTTAGCCAAATACAATTTACACAAAAGCCTAACATATCTTAATCTGTGTTTGGCCCCTGGTATCCCTAAAGTTAAATCATTTTCAGAGTAAACATAACATTCGGATGTGAGTTAACATTTCCTTAAGTCTTATACCAAACGAATGGGCACGGAATGGACCGATGTGTAGTTGGTTGTAGGATAACTTGGTGATTTTTCTTATAGGCTAATATTTTTCTTAATACATATGTAAAAAGAAAAGAAGGTGGGCCCCCTTTACTTTGTGAACCCCTGGACATTTGTGTTACGCCCCTGATTTTAGCATCATTTCATGAGAAACGTAAATTAACAGTTTTGTGTTAATGCGTCCTGATGTTATGTCATCAATCCCTCATTGCTTTGTTATTATTTAACGTATATCTGTGTCTCTTATTTCATCGATCTGCTCTTTGTTGATTCCCGTCTCACTTCTGAATCCACAATTCGTCGAGGGAGGCCACTTACGAGACAGCATGATGATGTAAAGTGTAGCATGGATAAGAGTCAAACACGAGAGAGGAAGAGATGTGGATAAAACGAAAGTGACCGCTAGACGACGGAAGAAACGAAAAAGAAAAAGAAAAGACTCGACTAAAATTCATGTAGACGTAGATATGCTGGTATACTAGTAATACAGCGTTCCCACACAGAGTAATTAAGCTACGGAAATCTAAAGAACGACTACTATATACTATATATATGTACATAATAGATAAAAGGCTTACGTCACACCGTGTAGTGAACACATATAAACAGAAAATTTATTAACTACAGCGCAGATTTCTTTAGTGTGACTTACGGAAGATAAGACATTAAAGAGCTATCATAGTGCCATTTAGGTGTGTCAAAGTCTGAGTTACATACGTGGCATTGTGTTTGTGTAGCCAAGCAGAAAAATCTATCTGACAGTTATTGTGTGAATATTCTATACAGGTCGGTTCCGGAAGTTAGATTCGTTGAACCAAGACGGCATTGCACCTCGCAACTCAATAACACTTTAAAAAGTGTGTTTAAAGAAACGTTAACATGAAAAGAATGAAAATAGGTGAACTGGAGGGGGGCGGCGAGGAGGTTCGCGTAACACCGAACGTTGCGTAAGGCCGTGATTACGGCACGCACAAGCAGGAGCGCACGCGCGAGGGCGATTATTAACATTTACAATACCTTCGACGGTCTCGCACCGAAACATTAACATTACAAGTTATCCGTAAAGAACATTAAAATACACAGCACTGATACACAGGTGTGTAGAAAAAAAATAATACACAGACGCACAATTACAATGTATTCGGTGTGCGGGTAGCTTGTTGAGACTTGGTTCGATTCTCGCCGCAGGGCAAAATGTAATATGGCTGTAATACAGAGAGTGTTATCCTCTCTACCTAACCTACGTTTCAGACCTTCGGAGCTGGCGTTAAACTATAGGACTGATGAATCTATACACATACACCCAGTACTATTACTCCCCGGCGCTACAGCTCATGAAGAACCCTGGCCTCCAGAATGACGTGCTTCCACTCCTCTCTATCCTGAGCGACTCTTCGCCACCTTCTGACCCCCAATCTTCTCATATCTTCATCTATATCGTGCACCCATCTTCTTCTTGACCGCCCTCATACTCTTCTTCCTCCTGGTCCTCCAATTAATACTTTTTTCACTGCGCTTTCCTCTGTCATTATTTGTACGTGACCTGCCCACCTAATTCTGCCTTATTTTATTGCTCTGACGATGTCTGGTTTCTTGTACAGATCGTACAGTTCGGCATTTTTCCTCATACGCCACATTCCAGTATCTAGTACACCTCCATATATCTTCCTCAGAATCTTTCTTTCCCATATTCTGATCATATCTTCGTGGTCTGAGGCCACTGTCCATGCTTCTGAAGCATTTAATACTACTGGCCACAATACAGTTTTGTAAATCTGGACCTTGGAGGTTCTGGAAATGTTTCTGAACTTTAGGATAGGCAGCAAAGAAAAGTAGCACCTATTTCCCATGGTCACATATACACCCACGTGTATATACAAAGATGTAGATAACTGTAAATTTCCGCATTCTACTGTTTTTTTGGGGTGTTGGTTTATTTTAATGTGACTGCGTCCTTCTACTGCATTTTCCTTCCTACGTTTCAGGAGAGGTACAGGAAAACGAATACTTTTCCAATTGCAGTGGTGTCTCCTTTACTGGGATCCGCACTAATTCCAGCTGTTGAGTTGTACTTCCTTCTGAAGTAGACTAAAAAACAGCACACTACTTCGGGTCAGCTTCAGTTGGACGTTGTGGATTATGGTTATAACTTCCTTAAGGTTTTTCGAGCTATCTTTAAAAGGCTTACCAATAACTGTGACGTCAGCTCAGTAAGCAAGGCAAGTGTTCCGTGTCAGGGCTCGAAGAACCGGATCCGTTAGTCTTTCGAACGTGGCTGGTGCATTACAGAGTCCAAATGAGGCCACTAGGGATCGAAAAGACTGTCTTTTCCTTATCTTCTCTATGAAGACACATTTGTCAATATCCACTGTTCCTATCCAATGTAGAAAACCACGGAGCTCCGGAGAGGTAGTGGAGAGCAATCTTTCTTTGTCACGTGACTGTCGCCGTCTACGTCCACCGTCCTTCTTCGCTGTCAGCACTACCGGAAGAGATCAATCACTTGACCCTCTGTCAATATGTCCTGTACTAGCCGAGACATTTAATCCTTCTAGCTAACGGAGGTAAAATACATACACATGGGCCCGCGCAGTATAATCTTACCGCTCTTCAGCTTTCTCCTCCATTCATGCCTGTTCTCGAATCGATCTTCATTAGGCCTAACGCTTCTTGTCACCGAAGCTTTCATAACACCCCCCTTTACTCATGATCGCCCTCGTTGTTCCTGTCCCGTAGTCTTCTTGGCCGTTACCAAATCGGTTCTCGTATTTCCACGCTTTCTTGTATTCTTTCTTTCACTGTCACCACTCCTGTTGTACTTTTTCTATCTACGATTTCTTCCCTATGTTTTACACGGTGATCTCAATACATTCGTCTCAAGGGCAGTGAACCTTTCCTCATTCCTACTGACCACGCTTAATACTACAATCCTCAGGCTGGGGTCACCAGTGCCCAAGTATTATTAGAGGGGGTGACTATTATTGTTGGTATTGTGGTATTATTGAATTTTTAGTGAACATGATCAAATATGTTTTATGAAACTTAAGAATCATTCTTATTTATGTGCATAAGTTTTGATCCTTTAGTAATGTTAATATAAATAACATAAAATACTGTATGCATACAATAATGAATTTTTTTAATCTCTTAAAGACTGTTCTTAGATCATTAGATTAGGTGTACAAATTAAAACGATTCAAACGCAGAAAACCAATATTTATTTTTAGCGAGTGTTAAACATTGCATTAGTAACGTTTCGCTTAACTACCACCAAACATTTAGATAATTCAGAATAAATATTTAGAATTAATATTAGGCAATTACCTGTATTAACGTCCGTCTTGTGACTTATTTGGTTTTTCCCCTAAAACGACGCGTTTAGAGAATAAATTCTCATCATCAGGTTCAAATTCTATAAAAACATCAAATTCATCCAAAAGGGGTCGTCAACTAGTTAAAATACACAAACACAAAAACACCAAACATAATTCAACACCGACACAGTCACGGCACAGTCCGATGCGCATCGTCTCGTTGCCGACGACCAACTGTTACACTTTGTCTTACACGACCGTTATCATTGTCCTGACTTGACTTAATTTAGTAACGTGACTTGGAGACAATTAAAACAGAATGAATTCAGAATATTCCTACCATCGATTAATCATAAAGAGTTCCAAACACATTTCTTCTTGCATCAACATAAGAACACTTCGGATATGTTCTTACTGTTGATATTGTCCGATACCATTTTCTGGACACAGCATATGGTACATGGTCGAGCCTTTTTTGGATCATAGTTGAAGTGAGATAGACCTTAATTTATCGAAGAGCGTTGACAGTTTCACACAAGCAAGACCGGCAGGCGAGTCCATATGAACTGCATTCGGAAGGGTAGGAGTACAATGCAGGGAGGGTTTATAGAGCCGGGGCTGTTTTACCTATATTTAGATCTTTATGGCAGGGCACAAACAAAACTCACTCTAGTTGTCACCTTTCCAGGAACCTAGCCCGATGTAATAATACAAAGAAAACAGAATTAACTAACTGGACCTGAAACTGATACATAAATGACATCGAGTTTCTTCAAGTTAACTGTGTCAGTTAATAATTTTTAAGAGATGTCAGTTTTGGGGAACTATTGTGTTGCTCACCTCTGTTTTGATACAGTCTTACTGCACCGCATTCCGTACAACATTTTGAGAGCTATCTTCTTCCCTAATTGATTTGGTCTCGTATAAACGCAGACTGAAAAATTTCCCTATTTTTTTTATACCGATGTTTAACTTTACGAATCACGTACTGTAAGTCTTCTTTATCTTGGAAAATTCTTATTCTTCAAGGTTGTAAGGTATACAGTACTTTGTAAGCTATACAAAGAGCCGAAAATGAATTAGGGGAAATTCAAAGTATTATCTGAAAATGAAAACCGCCATGAAATGAAAAATTGTTTCAAAAGATGACTTACGTTAAAATATAATTTTGTGCACAACACACCGGTATGCAATAGTGTGCAAAATAGCGCAGCTGATATTCACCACAGTGCGGGGCGAATACGTATTGTTTTAATATTCTGAGTTTATCTTAATTATTGGTAAGACGGCACAATATAAGTAGAAAAGCTATTTCAATTACACTGTTGAAAAAAAGTATATATTATACAGTTTCTAGTTGATATCGAGTTCCAGCCGTAATAAAAATTCAATTTTATGCGACGTTTCGAGATTTATTTGAGCTCATATTCATGCCTACAACATAAAATGCGACGTAGTATAGTTCTAATTGTAGTAAATAAGTTCTATGATATTAATAGTGATGTTATGTAATATATGGTGTGTAATGTTATATAATGTGTGTATCTGGGACTCACAACAACAGTGTATATAAGTACCATAAGTTACTCTATACAACACAACACAGCTATTAATATCATAGAACTTACATATTACAATCAGAACTATCATTAAAACTATACTACTTTGTATTTTATGTTGTAGGCGTGAATATGAGATCAAATAAATCTCGAAACGTCGCATTAAAACTGCATTTCTATTTCATCCGGAACTCGATATCAACTAGAAACCATAGCCTAATTAATACGGTCGATAATGAATATTGCTATGAACAACATATGCATAAACACAAATGTTACCTGTACAAGTGTGCCGTGTAATGAGTAAAAATATCACCGTACGTCACCTTATTAAAGCGGTAATGTTATTGCTTCAGTCCGTATTACCGTTGCCGCGCTGAGATTGAAATACCCCAACTCAAAGATGCGACGCGAGGTAAAGGAAATGAAGATTCCCCGGAGTCGGACAGATTTAATTCAGACCTACGTCTTGGTTTTCATTACTTAACCTAGATAAAGGAGCAAACAGAAAAATGTAGCAGCAGCAGCATCAGCAGACATCTAAGGACGCGGTGAATACGGACGGGGGGGTAGTTCACACACACACACACGCGCTCGCACTCTTTGATGCCATTCAGCGATTTCTTACACAGCGTTGGGCTGCGCTAATCACGCAGACGGCGGGCGCGAGGGATGCAAGATTGAAGTGAGAAGGGGAAAGGGGGGGTCGGAAATTTGGACTTGTCACGTCTTTGCTTTGAAATGTGTCCAATGAGGAGATGGGCCTTTACTTCATCTTAATGCTCTAAGTCTGTCAGCCGTTAGCGCGTTCATTACCAATACTACTAGTTGTGTCACGTAACGCATTCATTACTGCCCTGTCACACGACACCAGCTGGCAATATCCTCTCTACATGACGCAATTAAAATAAATACCTGTACCTATACGAATATCGCTACTACATTTTGTCTTGTCATCTCTCCTCGTCGATTTAAAAAACAGTTTGCTCCCGTACTTCACTTCCTTTCGCTCTTTATCGTTATCGTCAACGCGCCACACAAATTTTGGATAATTAAGGAAAACGTGACCTTAAAGAGTTTTCTCGACGTAATTTTTGTCGAAAGCAAGGTCCTTAATCACATTGTTACGTAGATTTTCACGGCCCTAATCTACCGTGTTATCTTCTAAAATTTTCGGTCTTGTCGCCTGTGGTAGAATACTAAAAATGGAGTCTCTGCTAAGTTCTAATTTCTCGAAGGCTCCCTCGAGAAGGAAAACAGTTCTCGAAAGAATCATGACATTAGGGACAGACGGAAAGATGGAATTAATGTGGAGTACAACAATCAAAATGTGGAGTACAACAATCAAAATGTGGAGTACAATGGTAACAAAAATCAAAGAGTCTTCGGAGATTACCAGTGTTTTGGGACACTTATTTCATCTGTCTCTACTGTGATGAACTGGCACAACGTTAAACATAGCAGAGACTAATTCGACCACGATTTTAGGAGATAATATGGTGTATGAATATTACGAACTTCTCAGTGGTTTAGTGGATCACATTCTAACATCCCACGACACAGGATATGGAGTCAAGTTCGAAAGCGACTACATTAAAAACCACCTACAATTTACATTCAGAATTACAGAATTACAGAGGACGAGTCAGAATTTGTTCTCTAAAATGACTACGTGAGTCTGCGTGAGAACTATAGCGCTCCGTGCCAGCTACTTCACGACCGGAATAGACTGACATAGAATACGCACGGTTCACAAAAGGAAATGTCCCTAGGTAGAGGGTGATCTATCGCTTTAGGCCAGAATATGACCCGTTAGTGGACAGTACCGCAGGTCACGTACAGCCCTCAATCTAGCTATAACGCCACTAACGTCTCAACGTGATCGATTCGGTGGTTGCTTTTATAACCATGATGGCTCCTTTTTTCGACCGAACCGTCTTATCAGAATCAGCCAGGGTAGACTGTCTTGCGCCGAACGGCATAGTGGAAGGAAGTGCGGCGTCAGACCTAGGCTTCAACCGACTATTATTATTACCTGAGGATGTCATCGTCGGTAATCACTGTCACTGACCTGATGACTTACCGAACCTTCATATTGTGGCCCTGTCCGGGAGGCAATCGAACCCTTTAGATTAGTACCCAGTTGCCGTACCCGGCCAGGGTCACCTAAACTAGGTTTAACATTTTTATGACGCATATAATTACATACTTATAATAAAACACACACACACACACACACACACACACACACACACACACACACACACGCACACACACACACACACACACACACACACACACACACACACACAATAATTAATATGTCTCACTTTCTTGCATATGTTTTACATTATCCGTATTATATATACAGAGAGCCCACCAGAAATTTCGGGGAATGCTATGCAGATATTTGAAGGAAAAATTTTGAATCGATAATTGCATACAGTCGATATTAACCAATAAACATTACCGATCTTCAGTATTGATGTTGTTTTTTAGTAAATCGCAGCCTATCGTATTCAAACAGGTCGCAGGTGTCAACGGATTTAAAGCCAGTATTGCGAAGCCGTGGAAGAGTAACCGGGAGAAGATAAAGATTCCGAGAAATAAGATCATGATAAAGAATTAAAAAATTATCAAAGCGATTATTATTATTATGTTGGGTGTGTCGTTTCTATACGGTTGTGAGGAGGATCTGATTAATACGTTTGTTTGGTACGCTCATAAGGCTATACTTGGTGTGACAAATAGGTATCGAAGAAATTAAAAGCGTCCAGATAATGTGATGACGATTTTGAAGGTCACAAGCACGCCAAATCCGTTCTGCTGGCCATAGAATATACGTTTAATTCGGTTCGTATATCTTCATTTCTATTTGATCTCTAAGGATGCAACCTTTGGTTTTTCTCAAGAACATCATTTAACTTGTTTGTAGCCATGCAAACATACAGCAATTATTGCGCAGTAAACGAACGGCAGGAGGGTCTTTACGTGTTCTGGAGATGAGATTCCTCGGCTTAGTGAATGGTATTTGGATGAGCAGGAGACTGAGGGAGTGTAAATATCTGAATATTTTCAGATATTGGCGAAGTGCTGAATATTGTTACGTAATGCGGAAAAGTGTTACGTAATACGGAGTGTTCTACAAGTTTCTCGAATATTCCGGCTGTAATGTTGTGTGCGTACGCGATTCTCAACGCATTAGCTAGACTGCGACAGAATTCGCGCGGCCGCGCGCACTGTGTCAAAGCCGCAATGAATTACGCTCTAATGTTTTCCTTTATTGCTGATGCGTAGTATGTGGAATGTTCTTGATTTTCGGCGGGGTATAAATATAGCCATTCAGCGACGGTCAAGTTAGTTATTGTCGGGCGATTACTCTGTGCGTTCAAGTGGTTATTAGTGAAAATTAATTATTGTGGCGAAGTGTTATGTGTTTTATAATCGTACGGGACAATTGTAATACAATTGTGTTTTATATTAGTTGACATTTATTGCTTGTGAACAATTTTTATTTTGTTTATTTTAAGAGACTATCTTGTTGAATGATAATTAAAGCTGGTGATTTGTGACCTAATTGGTGTCTTGTATTTTGTTTTCCACTGTACCATACGATGATCAGTTAGACCGTCGTAACAATATCTTTAACGGGCATCGAAAAATAATAGTATATTTGAAACCGCGATGATTACTCGGTAATGACAATCTATCGAGGGAACACTCTGTATATGAACCAGTGGGTCTTACAATATACGGAAACAGAAAAAGCGATTTGTATTGCAACAGAAAAAGAGTTACACTGCGATGAGTATAAAAGAACGGATGCGGGATAAAAATAAATGGGAAACTGTTTAATTAGATTTACGGATGGCACTGTTTTGATGATCTCCTGACGATCTGGGGCTACATTGAAGTGGACGAGTGAGTATGACATGAGAATAAATAAATTGAAAACAAAAGTAACGAGGTGTACTCATTATGGTGAATCAATTCTAGTCAAATGGATGAGAAAAATTATCTCAAGTCGGGGAATTCGGGAATTTGGGCAGTCCCATTTCGTCGGACGTAGAATGCTATAGATAACTTATTTAGAGATTTGCTCAGGAAAAAGAAGTGTTTAATAGGAAGAAAAGGTTGATAACATCCAAGTCTCGAAGTTAGGGAAGCGATTTGTAAAGAACTTTTATCTGGCATGTCGAAGAGTATGGCTCGCTAATGTTATCTATGCGGAAGCCAGAAGTCGCAAAATTAAAAGCTTCCGAAAAGTGATGCGTTGAATTCTCGAAATATCGTGCACCAGCAAGTTCAAAAAATGCAGAAATTCCAGCTATAAATGCTATAGGCTACGTAAAATCGAAGCAAGTTTAGTGGGCATTACTGCGGCACTCAACCTGCTAGGAGCACTATCACCGTTGAGGGTTAAGTGCAGGGAGGAACTACATCAATGGGCTCAGTTCATTGATGCCGCTAATGGTGAACACCCCTATCACCAGATTAAAGAGCTGGCGTTGAAGACGAAACGTATAGGAGATCTGATCTATAGGTCATGTTCCAGCCCACCAACTTTAGAGTTGAGGTGGAAAGGAAGTGGAACTGCAATAGGAAACCTGTTTCAGAAGGAGTGTAGTATGTCAAGAGCAGGTTTTTATAAAGGGCGTCTCAAAAAGCGAAGATACTTCATAATCACAGGTGTAGAAGCTTATTGAAATCTTCGTAGTAGCAGGAAGCTTCACGAGTTACAAAACTCGTTCACCGTTTTGAACAAAACACAATTATTATTACATAAAAAAATAATAAATTTTAATTATTACCCATAAACAAAGAATATGGGTGAAGTTTTTCGTACGTATGATTCTTATCGTTAGCCGAACAATACCACGAGAGGTGACCATACATCGTTTTTCATATTTTATTCTTTGTTTTTTAAGTTTTATTTACTTTGTATATGCTTTTGTATATATGTAGGTGTAAATGAATAGGCCATAAATAATATGCCAAGTACCAAAGTTAATCATAATAATATAATAATGGCTCCCATGTGTACCACCGAAGCAGCTTAGGAGTCAGGCAGGATAGGCTGCCTCATGCAAGCCGTACGGAGTACAAGGAAGGCATTGTGGCCAGAACTACGCTTCAGCCGCCCAGTATTATCCCCAGGATATTATCCCAGGTACTCATTTTCAACAGGCTGAGTCGACCTGGGGGCTGAAAAGCGCACCTTGATTTTATGGTGCGGGCCCGGGAATCGAACCCTGGACCTCTAGATTAGTAGCCAAGTGCCATGCCCACTGGTCTACTGAGCCGCCAAAGTTAATCATACTACATTAAAAAAACAAAAATCATATGGTGTTGTAATGGACTCCAGTCGACTTATAAATTGCCTACATAGCCTTCATTTTATTTCGAGATTCTGATTTCCATTTTTAACCCATGATCAGGTGAGGATCCATGGGGGGATGAGGGAAATTTCCCTCCTCAAATGGTCACATCACGCGAAATTTTTTCATCGTATTGTGATTGCACAATGGTTTTGTGATTATGAGCACGATAAAAAATTCATAACCCGTTATGTAGATTCATGGTTCTACTCTAAAATTAGGCCTACTTTAAATTGTAGCTGTACATTACCACCATGTTAATTTTTATTTGATACATGACTTAAATCAGTAGTGTGTGTTTTATATTTTAAACTTCAGTGAATATTATCAAAAGAACAATGAACTGACAAACACAGATGTGATTTTGTACTTGTGCGTTAATAACCGTAGTGTGTTGATAATAACACAGTGTATTTTTATCTTCACTCATTCCTATTATTTACACTTTATACCATTAAAGAGCGGTCCAACGTTTCATATTTCCACCCTAAAATTCAACTCTTCCCCCCTCCAAATTGCTTGCCGGATCCGCCCCTGTCCATGGTAGCCATAAAGTTAAACAGTTAAAAAAAAAAAAACACTACAGTTGGGTTTTTGATTAAAAATCACTTTATTCTGATGGGTTGACAAAGATTGTGTCGCATAGATTTTAAAGTTTTTCAAAAGTTTCGCCTTTTTTTAGGCCTTGGTGTCCAAAAGCTTTTGTATTTCCTAAACTGGACACAGTATTCAGATTTTGCTTAAAATTCTACTTAATTTGATACTCGGCATGGTTTTTCCAAAATTTTGACCACTCAAATTTTTGACTCCCGCCCCCCTTACTTTGGGAAAAACAATCTAAAAGAGAATAGGAGTTTATGGGGTCTGTGGAATGAAAGTATGAGGACGCTTGGTAAGTTAAAAAAATCAATCATTGCGTTCATACGTTATAGACATACCGCAGATACTCGTAGATGGAGAAATGGACTGACAGACAAATACGAAAATGTTGATGTAAAACTGAGAATTTGCTTCGCACTTCAACAACGGAATTTCACTACATTTTTTGAATGTCTATGAAATACAATAATGCAAATGATAATTATTTTTTTACACACTAAGCCTTTCGAACAGGTACTGACAAGTGCAACTGCACGCGCCTTGCTTAATATAGCAACGAATCGAAGCCACTGATTATTTAATGAACACAATTTTTCAAAGCGGAAACAGTTCAAGGCATGAAACAAGACATACAAAGTTGTTTAAGAAAAAGGTGAAGAAGAAGAAGAAGAAGAAGAAGAAGAAGAAGAAGATGATGAGTTTATAAGGGGCTTATTTAATTAGGAAAATACTAATTGACTGATCACAAAATTCTATTACGTTAATCGTGGAAATTACCGAGACAAAAAATTAATACCAGAATAACAGTGCGCAGAAGTGAGACGATTAGTTTTAATGAACGTCAAAGTGAAAAGCGATTTACAGAGGGAACGTATTAAGCGTGATGTAACGGCTGGTTGGGGGGGGGGGGGGTAAGGAGTAAGTCTTGACTAATATAACAATTTAGAGATGACGCTAGGAAATGTGCTCGCATCTGTCCACATGGTATCTGGCCAGTACATGCATTACTAGGTAATACTAATACCCGTACATCATTAACTACCCAGCAAAGGAGATGGAGCCTCTCAACGTGACAGTTTCCTAAGCACCTGTCCTCTTCCTAAGCATCCTTCATCTAGCTTCAGGACACCCTTTATCCCCACAGGGTGTTTCTTAAACAGCGCCGCTGTCTTACACCACTTGATACCCTTATTTACTCGGGATTAATTGGAACCGTACGTTTTGTGTGTGCGTGTGTGTGCGTACGTGTGTTTAAATTCGCTTTACATTATGCTGAGTGTAGACCGGTCTAATTCTTGTTTTCGGTCATTTGTTAGAAAAACAAAAAATAGTTTCTGAGTTTGAACTTACCGGAATTCTAGCTGGTCGCGTACAGTCCGTTCGAAATCGTGTTCTATCATCTCTGCCGTGTGAACGATTCCGGACACTCTTTATTTTCTTACTATTACGTTTCTTATCGTAGGAAACTTTATCACTTGGTTCTTCACTGACGATAGTCTGTTGTCTTAACATTAGTACGCGTTATTCTTTTATATTCAATTATATTTTCAGCGTTCCACGTACAGTATTAATTCATTATAATATTATCACTCAGTGCACAAATTATATATACTTGGTATACTGTATATAACGGTGTGCTATATAACATATTTATTGAATTCTAAAGTAATGTTGGTATTATTTTTCGTTAAACCACGCTGTTCAACACATCAGAGTTCATATGTTTATTTACAGTACAAAATTTTGTTTAATTGACAGTTGATATAAATCGTAGCAATAAATAATAACAAATATAAAATAATGACATTTTTTATTATTAAAACTGACGAAAATAATGGAATATGCTTAGGTATTACTGCATAGATTAAGGACAGAGATGTCGCAAAAAAAAACGGGAATTTTTCGATTTGTTGAGAAAATGACGGTAACGATGTTGATCGCGCTTATTGATTGACAATTGCTTCACCATAAGCCGCTGTTTGAAGAGAATTTAATTAGTGGAATAAAGGTCAACGTTTTGCAACCGCTAAGGAACTTTAAATAAATGGTGGCTGTGTTAGACAAGACTGTAGACGTTATGTTGATCTCAGCAGATATGGTTCTGAAGACACGAAGCTACGGTCTTGATTTTGGTTCTGGATGTTCAGAAGCTACGGGAACTACACTGAAGCAAAAGCCTACAAGAGGGTGCAGAAATATTCTAACATAAAAATGCAGAGAGTGTAATATGTGTAACACAAAATCCAAAACGTTCTGTGAGACGAATTTCTTCAAGAGTGGGGATCTCAAGTCGTGGTGTTAATAGAATCTTATGAGACGATTTAAAGTTACAACCGTAGAAGCTACAGATTATGCAGGAATAAACTCTTCTTTTCCTCCTCCTCCTCCTCCTCCTCCTCCTCCTCCTCCTCCTCCTCCTCCTCCTCCTCCTCCTCCTCCTCCTTCTTCTTCTTCTTCTTCTTCTTCTTCTTCTTCTTCTTCTTCTTCTTCTTCTTCTTCTTTAGCACTACAACCGAACGTGAGCCTTGGCTTCCAACACCAGTCTTCTATACAGCCTCGTATCCATTGCCATCTCGGTGTAGCCCCTCACATCAATCCTTTTGAGATCTTCTACCATACCGACCATCTTAACCTAGATCAGCCCCTCTTTCTGCCTTTATAGACTTGCGCCCTCAGGATTTTCTTTGGCACACGCTGATCATTCATCCGCTCTAGGTGACCCGTATTCGTTTAGCCTTTTCGTATCTTAGAATCTCCTCATGCTTCAATAGCTCGTCTATCTCCTGGTTCTTTTTTATTCTCCATTTGTCACCTTCTTTAACCGTGCCATAAACATGTCGTACAATCTTTCTTTCAAACTTTCTTAGTGTTGCAGAGATAAATGCTAATGGGTAGCCTATTAAGAGCGAATGATTCTTTCTGTGGGACGTTTGGTTATAACACAAGAAAATGAATCATTTTTACGTATATTGTGGAAGAATAACGAAACCCACCCGATCTTTGTGGTTCTGTGGACAGTCGTTACTGCTCATCAAAAGCCGTTACATGGAGACGTACGGTCTCTTCAATGGGAAATCGGCCCTTACGTTACGGGGACGAGAACAGGCAAGGAACGACCACAGATATGGCGAAATGATTCGTCGCACAGCACGCATTAGCAGATGCCCTAATTGCAGAAATACCAATAAAGCCTGAACAGAGACTTGTAAAGAAAAAAGTGCCTTCAAAATTCGGCTTACGTTCAAAAACGTCAATAAAAAGTTACTAGCTGTGTAAAACCATAAGATCAAAAAACAAAAATACACAACTTAAAAATTAATAAAATATTTAAATAGAAAAATAATTTAAAGCAAAAGAAACACGTAGAAACGATGAAAATTAAAAATTATAAAGAAAGCTGAACAATATTAAAATAAAACAAAATACTGTATTTAAGAATTAAAAAGGAAAAAATAAATGAAAATTAAAATAAAAACAAAATATTTATGGAGTAGGCCTACGATAAGAGACCACTTCCTTGTGGAGTAATCTGAAAACGGCATGGTCGGCTAAAAATCTCTTTAAATTCCAAGAAGGCCCTCGTAAAGTAATGATGATAATGGATTTTTATCACTACTCTAACATGTATTTTCATAATGTACCCTAAATCCATTCCATCAAGCTTCAGGAAAGTGTGTGTGTGTGTGTGTGTGTGTGTGTGTGGTCAATGTACACAGAGCTTATTTATTGATTGAATTAGGTATTTATATAGATCATTTATATAGATTATTTATTTATATAGTTATATAGATTGATCGGGAATGAGAGACGAGCGTACACTGTTGCGGGAGAGTGGATCGCCAACGGCGAGTGATTTTCCAAAATACTGCATAAGGTTTAAAGTAAATAATGGAGGGGGGAGTTAAAGATCAATGAACTTTCTGTAGGGGCCTACTCCATACTTGCGGGCAACTGCTAGTAAACACCTCAACCGCTGCATGCTTCCCTACAGGTTAGCCATTTTGGTTTCAGCAAGACAGCCCTACGTCTTACTGTGCCAGAATTTCAGTGAATCCGTGCAACGACATATAGAAAACCACATGATATCTAGGAATGGTGGTAACATCCCGTGGCCCACCACCCACATCACCAGACTTGTCAATTCGGGTACCTTAAACACAAAGTGTGCGTAATGCGTGCTGGCACCATTGTTGAGCTCTAAAATAATACCCTTAGATACGTCAGGAACATTCTTATCAAGGCGTTGGAACATCCATCGACGATTCTGCGCCGGATTGTGTAAAACAGTGGCCACCTACAGCATTAATACATGAACGCGACTGTGCACGTTTGTATGTGTTTGTAATTTTTGTTATATGAAAAGAAGTGTCAGTATAATTGTTTTGTTATAATTATACAATTATAATATTACAAATTCAATTTTGTCATTTTTAAAAACGCCAGTTTTTTGCCACAACCTGTACTTTGGTTTAAACAAAAGTTTCAAAAACACAAATGACCTTTCGTGTAGTATAAAGATTGTATGTATACACAACAACATTACACTACTGTTGCCGTAATTGTATTATTATTATTATTATTATTATTATTATTATTATTATTACTATTATTATTTTTAACGGCTTAGACTCTTTAGTCTGTTCCGGCTCCAAACTGGTCGGACCATCTTTTCTTGGGACTTCCCAGGCTTCTCTTCCCTTTCGCCTGATACAATAAGGCTACGTTGGGGAATCTGTCACTGCCCATTCTGCTAATGTGTTGTTTCCAGTTTTCACTATAGTTATTGATGATTCTTTTTACTTCTTTAACTTTCAGTACATATCTTATCTGATTGTTTATTTTCATATCTAATTTTGTACACCCAGCTATGGAACGCAAAAATTTCATTTCAATAGCCTGATTTCTTCATATTCGTCTAGCAGACATTGTCCACGTTTCTGAGCCATAAGTAAGGGTAGGAACTGCCATGGATTTGTATAATTTTATTATAGACTCTTTCCTTGTTTTGTGTTTTAGAGCACGTTGGAGAGTTCCTGTTATCTGGTTACATTTATCAATTTTCCCATTAATATCTTCTTCGTTTTATATGAGAGCTTACAGCGTAAATAGTTAAATTCTGAGTCTTGTTCTATAATTTTACTATCCAAAAAACATTTTTAGATCTAACTGACTATGTTCCTTTAAAAGCCATACATTTTTTTGTCAGATTTTTCCATATTAAATTCTTTTGCAATGTTATTTAAGGAGTGGAGCAACCTTTGTAGGTCATTTTCATTCATGGCCAACAAAATCTGATCATTTGCAAACATCAGAGTCTTAAGTATTTTGCTCGAACTCTGATTCCTTCGTTTACACTGTTAGGCCAAATCCTAACAATTCCATCCAGAAACAGGGCGATTCATAAAGGGCGATTGACCTTGTCTAACGCCTCCATTTATTTTGATAGGGTTCCGTTGCTTTATTTGTATCCCAAGACACATGCTCTTGATCAATTATTATTATTATTATGTTAGATATTTACAATCTGTTCACAGAGAGCAATAATAAAGCGGATAAGAGTACAATAAATCTGAAGGACGTCACTCCCTTATTTATTAATACTGAGTGGTGTAGGACGCAAATGAATAAATAAAAAAAAACCATTAGGCAATCAGGTCAGAAGGTCATTGCTTGGAGATTAAGGTGGATCACATCTATTGATGACTGTGTTGCTTCAGTGTAAGCGAAGCAGCTGAATGTTATTCTTTTAATTTTTTCGTCAACTTTCGTGATCTGTGTGTCGTCATATATAAGACTATTGCTGGTATACCAAACAAAAATTTTAAGTCAGACAAGGTCTACCCAACCCAGGCAAAATTTTATTATAGAACAATACTGTATAGAAGCAGCACATACCTAGGAGCGACGATATCTGAAGACGGAAATGAAGAGGCAGAGATAAGGAGAAGGATGATTCTATCCAACAAGGCCTACTTCGTGCTTATCACCACCTTTAAGTCAAGAGTTATTCATAGGCAGGCAAAAATGCGCATATACAAAACTATCTTACGACCCATCCTATGCTATGGCAGTGAAACCTGGATATTACCACGAAGAGCAATTGAACAGGTGAAGATATTTGACAGGAAGCTCCTGTGACGGATCCTCGGCCCCATATATAGACACAGTGATGAGATAGATTGTCAACGAACAAACGGTAGAAGTGTACGTAAAACTGAGGAGGCTGCACTGGGCTGGCCATGTCCTAAGAATAGATGACAAACGAACGCCTAAAAGAGTCCTTATGGGGAGTATGGATGGCAAAAGACCAAAAGGCCGTCCAAGGAAAAGATGTGAACATGCTTTCGCTGTGGATGCAAAAGTTGTGTTGGGAGTTCTAGTAGAGGGAATACTGGTAGAGGGAAGTGGAGGGTCACGAAAGAGCAGGCCAAGAGCTCATGTTTTATTGTAAGCGAAAGGTCTTTTTTAATTTTTACTGCTGGACAGTCGGTATGTCGAGCCGTGAAGGTGCCCTGAGGTGAAGGTACTCTGACTTGGTTTGGTTGATTTGGTTGATGTTTATCCCCCATGTGTCACACCATGTTTCTAGTAAGTATTGGCGTATGGATGTGAAACGAGCACAGTGACCAAATAGCAGAAAAGTAGAACATAAAGTGTAGAAATACTCGTGGCAACTGAGAGAGACAACCAAAAACGACCTCTCTCTCTCTCTCTCTCTCTCTCTCTCTCTCTCTCTCTCTTTCTCCCCTCTCTCTCTCTGTCTCCCGCCCTCTCTCCCCCCACTCCCCCTCAATGTCTTACGATTGATAATAAATATAACATTAAAATACATATTTAACGTTTACAGACTAGGCCTATATCAAAAACGTAGGCTATAAAATATATTGAGAATTTAACAATAACATTAAAACCAGTCTGCCCATGTGTTAACACTAATCTCCAGTCTATTTACGACTAGTGTTAAACTGATGGAAGAACTAATTTAACTATTACGAAGCCAAGAGCTTGTTACACGTGCCGAACCTGCAGCTAATGTTGCAATTAAAATGCAGTAACTCATTTGCAGTAATAGCGAATTCTGTTTAACCAGCGTGCTGAGAACGTGTAAACAAACGATCAACGCTAAATAAACTTTGTACAAAATAAAATTAAAAAAAAAATTCACAAGAAAATCAGACGGTATAATAGAGGCGTGCACAGTAGTTGGGAGTTTATATGAAACCACTGACCGCGCTTCGCTCATATCCAGCTCATCCGTTCTTGCCACCTTGATCAATGCAATTGGCACCTCATGCTGTGAGCCAACGTGATTTAGAGACTCCATGGTACAGACGAGTTATGTGAGACTGTGTAGCCGGCCGTATCATTAATTCACCTCTATGCTGTATTAATCTTGTTCGTTTTCATGGCAACATTCAGTCCGTCCTGTACACGTATTGAATTATTTGTATTGTAATGTACATAATTAATTCGAACGAATGCGCCTAGTTTAACAATACGAACCGTGTTGATTTATTCGCCGAGGCGAACAGAAGCGCTCTCTATGTTTAATTTAATTAATTTCTCACTGTGATGCGTTTTCGGTACAATTATATACGTACATTATATACGTACATTATATACGTACATTATATACGTACATTATATACGTACATTATATACGTACATTATATACGTACATTATATACGTACATTATATACGTACATTATATACGTACATTATATACGTACATTATATACGTGCATTATATACGTACATTATATACGTACATTATATACGTACATTATATACGTGCATTATATACGTACATTATATACGTACATTATATACGTGCATTATATACGTGCATTATATACGTACATTATATACGTACATTATATACGTGCATTATATACGTGCATTATATACGTACATTATATACGTGCATTATATACGTACATTATATACGTACATTATATACGTACATTATATACGTGCATTATATACGTGCATTATATACGTACATTATATACGTACATTATATACGTACATTATATACGTGCATTATATACGTGCATTATATACGTACATTATATACGTACATTTATTCCTTGACGGATGTAGCCTGTGTTGGCCGTTTACCAGCTTTTATTTGGGCCACTTTGGAGTAATTTAAGAATCAACGCATTCAGATTAACAAACACATCAAAACAATTTAATTTCGACCGAATTTATAAGTCGGCAATAACGTACGCTTTGTGTAACGCTCCCTTTAATTCGGTTTACAAGCGACGCTATTTTCGAAACGCACCGCAGACCTAAATAGCGGGTGATCGTTATAAATAAAACGTAACGTTTTCGATCTCTTCCCTCTGCGTACACATTGTCTTAAGTTTCGTTAAATTTCATTTTATTGTCGTCGGTTTGGTTGTCTGTCCTCCTGGGCCTTCGAGTCATCGTCTCCCACCCAACTTGTAAAGTCTAATTACTGTGACACTTTTCCTTGGCAACCGATGCCTACACTCATAGAAAAGGAATGTGTGTACAGAGAAACATGTGACTCCTGGAACCTGTCATTCGACAGACTTTCGTTTTGTTCTTTTTCTTATTCTTGTCCTTGTTGTTGTTGTTGTCGTCGATGTTCTTCTTCTTCTTCTTCCTCCTCCTCTTCTTCTCACCCTCCTGCCCCCTTCTTCTTCTTCTTCTTCTTCTTCTTCTTCTCATCTTTCCCATCCCCTTTTGTCACCAAGCAACAGGTTCCTTAAGCAACTTCCTAGAAAGTTCATTCTGCCTTGGATAAGTCGCTCAGTATCTAGTAAAGTCTTCCCCCTCCTAACAGCCAGATTCTCAACTCATTCAGGCCATACCAACGTTTGTCTTTCTATTTCTCCTTCTGGGCACGCTTCCATGATGATCTGCGGCGTCCTCATTGTATCTCCAAACCACTGCAATGTTCCACAACGGATTCTTGCTGAATCTGATTCCTGATGGTCATATTTATAATTCGGTCTCTACTAGTTCTACGAGCTTTCCGTTTCAACAAACTCATTTCGCTTGGTTGTTGTTTGCTTTTACGCTTTTCTGTGATAGCCTATTCTATGGTTTTGGTAACCAGACCCATAGGCGAAGCAGACGAGAGACGCGAATCCTGCCGGGCTCGCCTGCAGTAATCTGGCTGGCGGTTTGGTAGGATGGTACACATCGGCAACAGGGCATACATCTTCTGTGAGGACGGAGGAGATTTACGAAGCTAACGGTTGGACAGATGGTTTTAGGTTGTCTGCTGCGACTGGGCATGCAGGGTTTGTCTAACAAGTTGGAGTCCACCTTTCTGATGTATGAATTACCTGAAATCAAAGTTCCAGGTCCGAGCAATATGACCAGTAACCAACACTTTAGATGTACTTTAGATGACTTGAAAACGGAAACATGGGCAGTGACAAATTACCTGGTAATATTGAGTAAACAAATCAAATGGTCGCACAATATAGAAGAGACCAAAAAAGCTCTGGCCATAAAAGTGGGCAAATCGCCTAAGATATGAATTATAGAAAAGGCGAAAATATTTTAACGTTATCATCATTATATTCTGCTTGTAGCGTCTACAGCTACAGCTGGTTCTTAACATCCGATGTTTCAATCTCCAATGATCTATAACGTTTAAAAATAGTAAACCAGCATGGCAACCTTATTGGCTTTATTCTTTGCGCGTTGAATATCCTTCCTTTCTCTTTTCGTTTATTTGTTTCTTTCTTTATCCATTCATTCCTTTATTTGTATCTTTATATTTTTGTTCCTTGATTTTTCCGTGTTTCTACTTTCCTTTTTTTATTTCCTTCCTTTCTTCGTTTCAACCATCAATGTGTTGAAATTACACAACTTTCTTCACCTTCTAAAATTCTTTTCTTCTTCGCCACATTCTTTCGTCCTCTGGATCGCTCCTGATTGTTCTTCTTCCAGAAAACCCATTTTGTTCTCTTTGATTTCCCGTCGGACTGATACTTGAGCTCCGCAATTTTTCTTCTGAGCACTTCTTTGTTTCCTATATCTTCTTCCGTGATTCCACACTTTTCTAGATCCTGGTGGAATTCTTTCACCCATAGTACTCGTGTCTTTCCACTTCCCTGGAAGGTGAGGATCTTGTTTGCTATCCTTTCTGGCTCCATCCTTCTAAGTTGTCCATAATATGCTATTGGTCTTTTTATATCGTGGTCGAGATCTTTTCAAACTTTTCATACAGATCTCTGATTGGTATCGAATAAAATAATAAATAATTTAATGGCACCCAGAATGTCCTTACAAATTTGCTTTCTTTCTTTCCTATCTCCCAGAGTCCTTTGCTAGCTATTATCTCTTCCCCATGTAAGCGTTTCGGTTTCACTACGTACTGTATTATCAGGGCTGAATTTGGCCTGATAGGATAGTGAGTTGGATTTGCAAGTCTTTCGGCATAGTCTGAACTCTGTCTCCATGTTTGCCATGTTTCTTGTCTTTCCTTCATTTTTGTTGTTGTTGTTGTTGAGAATTTACTAGAAAACTCTACATTCAATTTTAAGTAAGTATACCTGTTATTGTAGAGTGAAAGTTTGTATTGTGCGGTGGGAGGTCTAGCTACCTGGGCGGGGCCTCAGCCCACACACATGCTTGTTTACTGTGAGAAGTCTACAAAAGTAATGTTCTGGTAGTTTTAAATAAAAGGTAAAATCTGGAAGCTTTTTTCTATATAAACAGAGATGCACTCGACCAGTTAAGTTCAGTTTTAAAATCTGCTTTTGTAATGTGTATTTCGTGTGTCCGTATTATGTATACTTGCTACTAAACTGTTCTTCAATAAAGTGTGTTTGCTCCTGTACTTAAATTATTAATAATTTTTTAACCATACCTCAACAGGTTATGGACCCAGTGGCATTTTAAAATCGGAGTGCAGTGTGTAATTGGAGTGCAAGTATAAAATATTTGTGCAAAAATGGAACCGAATATAAAAATTGAAAAACTTCGAGACAAAGATAATTGGCATCAATGGCGCTTCGTAGTACGCACGTTGATGGAAGAGGATGATGATGTGCTGGATGTTTGCGAAGGAAGATTAGCCGAGCCAGCTGCAGGTGCAGAAGATCGTGACGCGTTGGAAAAGTTCAAGAAGGCGGACAAAATTGCCAGAAAGTTAATTGTTACAACAGTGGAGAGAAAGCCTCTCGAACTTATAATGGGTTGTTCTACTGCCAAGGAGATGTGGGACAAATTGAATACAGCATATGATCTAAAATCTGATGAAAATCTGTCGATGATTCAAAAACAATTTTTTGAGTTTAAGTGGACAGAGAGTGAAAGTGTTACGTATAATATTTCAAAAATAGAACAGTTGGCTAGAAAAATGAAAAATCTCGGGGGAAAAATTGAAAAGACTATGGTGATGACTCGTGTTTTAACATCTTTGCCACAAAAGTTTAATCATTTTCACAGTGCTTGGGATTCGGTATCTGACGATAAGAAGAATCTCGAAAATTTGACTGAGCGCTTGATGGCAGAAGAATTTAGATTACAAGAGCAAAAGGAAGTACACGAAGAGACGACAGCGTTGCTAGCTAATCTGAAAATCGGTCATAAAGAACAGAAGAATGACTCTTATAAATATGAGAGAATAATTTGAAACAAGAGCAGTGTTATAATTGTGGAAGACAAGGTCATTTAAAAAGGGACTGCTTCAGATGTTATACGTGCAAAAGAAAAGGTCATAAAAGTAACAATTGCTTCATGAATAAGAATAATGGACAGCGAAGATGGTCGAATAATCAAGAAAGAAGTAACTCGTCTTCTGGACAGAAGAAATCAACATTGAGGATAGCACTAATAGGTGACAAAGGCAGCTGTGGCAATCGGGATGATCTCTGGATTGTGGATTCGGGTGCGACGGATCATATGTCGAAGCATCGAGAATGGTTTTCAACGTTCGAAGAATATACAACACCAGTCAGTGTAAGAATGGGCAACGGTATGACAATGTCTGCATATGGTAAAGGTAATATTGACTTTGAAACTTATAAAAATAGTGAACGAGTAAAAGGTAGACTACTATCTATAATGTATTATATGTTCCTGATTCAATGTATAATCTGTTTTCTGTTAAATATGCGGGTAAAAGGGGTATAGATTATGAAATAACACATAATGCTACGAGATGTACTTTAAAGCATGGTAATGAAATTCTTGTAACTGGTTCCGAATATGAGCCTGGTAGTTTGCTAAAATTAGACATTCAAACTTTAATTCCAAAAGAATGTAACGTGGTAGAACAAAAGAGTAGATCGAACATTTCCAACGGTAATGTTTTACAATTATGGCACGAAAGACTTTGCCATCAAAATGTAAAACATGTGAAGAATTTTTTGAAAAATCTAAATATAAAATTTACGGATGAAAATTTCTTTTGTGAAGGTTGCACTTATGGCAAAAATCATAGATTGCCTTTTCACAAAAAGATCGATCGTGTCACTAAAACTCGCGAAATAATTTATACTGACGTTTGTGGTCCTATGGAAGTAGAGTCTCTCGGTAGAAAGTTATATTTTGTTTCTTTTAAAGACGATTTTTCAAGTTATAGAGAAATTCATTTTATTCGAGAAAAATCTGAAGTAATAGAAAAACTAAAATCATTTTGTATCGGGGTTGAGAATCAATTTGCAACAAATATTAAAGAAATTCATTTTGATGGTGGTAAAGAATACGATAATAAAGCAGTGATCTCTTTTTTAAATAGTAAAGGTATAAAATATTCGATTAATGTTCCATATACGCCCGAACAAAATTCAATTGCAGAGCGCGATAACCGAATCATTGTAGAGGCTGCTCGATCAATGTTATATTCAAATTCAAACTTACCTCTATTCTTATGGGCAGAAGCAATGAATACTGCTGTACATGTAATTAATAGAACAGGCCCAACAAAACAAAATAATAAAACTCCTTATGAGTTATGGAATGGAAAAACAGCTACTGTTGATAGATTTAAAATATTTGGAACCATGTGTTATGTACATATATCAAAAGAAAAGCGTAAGAAACTTGATAAAAAATCGATGAGAGATTATCTGGTCGGATATCATGAGGATTGTAAAGGTTATCGTGTATATGTTCCGGAAGTGCGAGATGTCATTATAAGTAGAGATGTACTTTTTAAACCTGAAAGAGTATTAGCTGATTCAATTATTTTGAATTCTTTGAACAATAATAATAAAGAAACTGAAGGAAATGAAATTATAACTCCTAAAAATAATGAACTTTTACTTAAAAATGAATCAAATGAGTTTGGAGAAAGAGAACCTTTACAATCTTCAAATAGCGATAACAATCAAACTGAACGACAATTGCGCGATAGAACAAAATTAAAACCTACAGAATATTATGGATGTCCGATCACGTTTATTGCTGAAAAGTTACCATCTAATTATAACGAAGCAATTACAAGTAAAGAAAAAGACAGTTGGCAAACTGCAATGCAGGACGAAATAAACTCTTTGTATGAAAATAAGACATGGGTATTAGTGGAAAAGCCAAAAGATAAAAAGGTGATTAACAATCGTTGGGTTTTTGTGAAGAAGCTCAATCCAGATGGTACAGAACGTTATAAAGCGCGGTTGGTTATTAAAGGTTATTCGCAACAGAAAGATATAGATTATAAAGAAACTTTTAGTCCGGTTGTTCGCTTTGATACAATAAGATTGATACTTAGTATTTCTGCTCGTGAAAATTTACATATCGGTAAATTTGATATAAAAACGGCTTTTTTATACGGTGACTTAAAGGAAGATATATATATGAAACAACCTGAAGGTTTTGATGATGGAAGCTCACGCGTATGTAAATTAATGAAAAGTTTATACGGCTTAAAACAAGCACCAAGATGCTGGACTGAGCACTTCACTAATTTTCTTGTAAATTTAGATTTTTGTCAAAGAACAGGTGACCCATGTTTATACATATATAGGCCTAACAATAATAATAATAAGATCTTGTTAGCAATTTATGTTGATGACGGACTTATTGCAGCTTCAAATGAAAGTTTGATTGATAAATTGTTGAATGATTTGAGTAAAAAATTTAAAATTACTAGTACTAAAGAAGTTACTAATTATCTTGGAATGGAAATTTGTAGATTGAATGGTGGGTCTGTTTTCATTCATCAAAGTACTTATATTAACAAAATCTTAGAAAAGTTTAATATGTCAGAAGCTAATATTGTATCCACGCCAATTGATTGTAATCATGATGAATATTTATCAACAACTATTGTAAGTAATGTACCTTATCGTGAAGCTGTCGGCAATTTGATGTTTTTGCAAATTGTAAGTCGTCCGGACATAAGTTTTGCTGTAAATGTTGTATCTAGAGTTTTAGACAAACCAAGTGTAGCTCATTGGTCAATTGTTAAAGGAATTTTACGTTATCTAAAAGGTACGATTGATTTTGGATTACTATATTGTAAGGATGGCAACTTTAAAGCTTATAGTGATGCTGATTATGCTAGCGATACAGTTACACGTAAATCAACTTCTGGCGTAGCTTGTATGTATGCAAATGCTGCAATTATTTGGCGAAGTAAGAAGCAACAATCTGTATCATTATCAACAACC
This sequence comes from Magicicada septendecula, assembly GCA_034769895.1. Lineage (NCBI taxonomy): Eukaryota > Metazoa > Arthropoda > Insecta > Hemiptera > Cicadidae > Magicicada > Magicicada septendecula. The sequence goes on from CM068376.1 coordinate 73,790,282, forward strand.
GAGTCAGAATTTGTAAGTGCAGCATTAGCAACAACTAAAATAATGTGGTTAAAGAAGTTATTTAATGAATGCGATTGTAAGACTGATAAATATGATTTATATATAGATAATATGAGTGCATTAAAACTTATAAGTAATCCTGAATTCCATCAAAGGACAAAACATATTGATGTGAAATATAATTATGTACGTGATTGTTTTCAAAATGGAGAAATTGATGTGCATTATGTTAAAAGTGATGAACAAGTTGCTGATATACTTTCGAAAACTTTGTCAAAACCAAAATTTGTTTATTTAAGATCTAAACTTGGACTTAAGAGTAAAAATGAATTTTTAAATTAATGTGATTGTGAGAATGTAGAGTTTTAGGGAGGGTGTTGAGAATTTACTAGAAAACTCTACATTCAATTTTAAGTAAGTATACCTGTTATTGTAGAGTGAAAGTTTGTATTGTGCGGTGGGAGGTCTAGCTACCTGGGCGGGGCCTCAGCCCACACACATGCTTGTTTACTGTGAGAAGTCTACAAAAGTAATGTTCTGGTAGTTTTAAATAAAAGGAAAAATCTGGAAGCTTTTTTCTATATAAACAGAGATGCACTCGACCAGTTAAGTTCAGTTTTAAAATCTGCTTTTGTAATGTGTATTTCGTGTGTCCGTTTTATGTATACTTGCTACTAAACTGTTCTTCAATCAAGTGTGTGTTTGCTCCTGTACTTAAATTATTAATTATTTTTTAACCATACCTCAACATTTTTTTTTTTTTACTATAGATTAAATATTTTTATTTTTCACGTTTTAATTTTCCCACGTCCTGTTATCAGTATCAATAATTTCATTTAGTTGTTTGGAGTGTAGTTTTTTAATCACTTTGGTTCTTCAACGTCTTCATGGTTCATTAACTATGTTCCTTAAATTACATCTTTTATCGTCGCGGTAATATTTTAAGAATTTTTTTATACAGAACTAAATGTTATTATTATTTTAAGCTTTCACGAAATTTCAAATAAACAAGCAACTGCAAGGTGCTAGGAAGCAACTTGATTAACGAAATTATATAGGGTTAAGAAAATCTAAATTACAAGCAGAATTATCACTGTTGCACACCACTAAAATCTAAATTATTAATAACGTATTAAACAAACCTGTAGCGAAGCGAGGGTAAATTTCTGGTTCCTATATATTTTAACAAACATGCGGACGCTACTGTATTATATTTTATCCAAGAAAGACATTCTTTCAAATGTCTGTCGATAGGCGCTTTGCCGAGGTGGAATTTTGTTTGATTTTTACTCGGAAGCGTGTGTGGGCATTTTAAATGTTCTGCTCTGCGTCGGCGTCGTTTTTTCTTCCGTTAACACAATTTTTTTTTTTTTTTTACTTTTGACATTTCTAGTAACATCTTTAAAAACAATCTTGTCACAAGAGGTATAAAACTTAAAGTAAATGATTCTCTTGTGCGACCAGTTGTTACATATGGGTCCGAGGTGTGAACTTTGACAGAGAATGACAAAACTGCTATAAAATCATTTGAGCGCAAAATATGGAAAGAATGTCTGAGGAAAGAATGCCTAAAAGAATGATGAAGAGAAGATTATATAGTACTACTAGACGTAGAGGCAGACCAAGTATGAGATGGTTGGGTGGCGTAACGGAAACGGAAGATGTTGCTTGCATAGGAATCAGAGGATGGAGAGGAAGGGCGGGGAAAGGGAAGCAAGGAGGAGTATTGTTGAGGAGGCTAGAGCCCACCAAAGGCTGTAACGCCAGATAATAAGAAGAGATATTTCTTGTATTACTTAAGATAAAGACGCCTACCTATGTCTCGTGTGGTCGGAACGTCTCTTAAATTAATTCGCTGACGACTGACGACAGTACTTTAAATTTGTCAGATCCTAAGTCTTGATTTTCCAGTCAGTTAATTGACTCGATTTGAGCCGAACATCGTGTCATAAACAGTATAAAACTGGCGAAATCTTGAAATCAATAGAGGAAAAAACCATTCATCAATACGAATGACAAATAATCGTGAAGGTGACCTTAGAGACGAAACACTCCAAACGACACAACCCACTGGTTGACATGCGGAGTGGAAATTAACGTTCGAGGAGTGCAGGGTTTGTGAAGACTGAACTGAAAGGTTAGAGAAGAGCGAAGAAGGAAATCGTATTTTTTCAAGCATAAGTTGTATATTAAGAAGAGAAAAGGTTTAAACAAAAGCGCGATCTGCTGTGTTCGGGCTCACAGTAAGAAGGTATACGAGGTGCAACATAGCTTAACCCGTGTCACACACACACACACACACACACACACACACACACACACACACACACACACACACACACACTACAATTTAAAAGTTCCGTTTTGATATATTTCACGTTCGCGTAGAAATAAACAACCCAAGTTAAGTAATTAGTATGTACTATTATAATATGACGGGGCGCAAGTTTTATGTCGGTTTTAGCGTCGTAAAGTATGTACGGGTTCAACAGGTGTTTGAACAGTCAGATTGAGTTCATCCTTTGAACGTATCCGATCGTAAAGTCAGCGAGAATGGCGTGATTGGAAACCATTCCCAATAAGCGGTTGTGCTGCCCGCTGAGTTCACCCTAGTAGCTGCACAGTATACAAAAAAAAAAAAAAAAAAACTAACAACAAACCTCGCCACGTTTGAAAATTGATTAAAATTGTTTTACTTGCTCAACGGTACGTGAGTGTTGTTAACTAATAAAATATACCAATTAAACGAACACCTCGATTCGAACATTAATTATTAACAAAAAACACACACACAAACGAAACAAAAAAACACCGGCACTTCTAACAAAGATAAGAAGGTCGTCGGCTAGAGCTCAGTAAAAGTTTGTTTTGGTGATTATTTTATCGCGATTGTTCTTTGTCATCAATGTCCTGATTCCTTTTTTTAATTATTTAATTGTTCCTTTACAAATTTAATTGGTTTTGTACAAACCAGTCGAAAGACTGAAGGACTACGAACTGAAACTGAATTGAATTGTTCCTGATTTCTTGTCAGCATTATCACCAATCATCATCTTCGTTATCACCATCATCATAATTTGCAACGTTCATATTATTACCACCACCTTCTTCGATATACAAACGAATCCCTACACTCTGCCTACTAAGCTTGCTAAACCTTGTCGACCCCAGCCAGATGGGCATATTTGTATTTTGTTTATTTCGGATATTATCGAAATTTTTAGTTATATTAAAAATTATATTTTTATATACACGATTACTTGCTATGTTTTTAACAAGACTTGTTTATTTTTTAATATAGACAAGTAAAAAACTAAACATCTTTCTGCATGTAATGTTGAAACATCGCTCAAAACACACATCGAGGGAAACATAGAATAGACAAAAATATATAGTCTATACATTTCGCAGGCACATGATCTAAATAATTTAAAAAGTTACAGTCTGCTTATAATTGAATTATTTCAAACATTTTGGTTTTGAGCAAGAATCAACAGTTGGAGCAAGTGTCCCGGAATTACCTTTAATGAACTGAAGCAAGTCTTGTTAAAACAGCGTGATCACTGAAACCAAAATTCAATATTAAGACGGCTGCATTCAGAGGTCCTCAAATTGTCATGACGGTTCCAGAAGACCTCTTAACGCAGCAAAATTTCCTTGTAGGCTACAGGGTAAGCAAGCCGGTCTACAGTTTGGTTTGTGTTTCACTGCCCTCAGTCACAAAAGATCCTCGAATGCATTCCTACCGCATACTCTAATGGTTGTGTTCAGTTCTGTTTTTTCGTTTGGAACCATTGTGTCTTCGACACCTCATCACACATCAGCCACGACTGCTGGCTTCACTGTCACCCTCTCTTCAGAGGTCTCAGATCGAAAAACGTCTGACAAAAGTACCAGGTGCAAGCTTTGGAAGTAGGGGGGAGGCCACGAATCTTCCAGAGAATGTGGAAACGACTATTTGGCTAATAGGGTGCAACCGATCAGAAAATGGGAGGCGGCTTATGGTAGCTTTCAAGCGCATGGCTGATTGGAGAGTTTAAACTCTGTGTCGAGACACGATTGTTGTTTCTTTTTACTACTTCTTATGGCAATACAACCCTTGTAGGGTTCTATACCTTCCCTGGCAACTCCTTTCCATTTATTCCTGTCCTGTGCTGTTGTCTCCTAGTTTTCTTGTTTTCCTAGTTGTTCCAGGTCTGTTTTGTACTGCTTAAAGTCTATTTCGCCATTTTCCTGCCTGCCTTTTTCCTACGAGTTGTTTATTTTTTTCAAGTGTTCTTCGTTTAGTTCCTGTGGATAGTAAACTCCTGGGCGCAACATAAATCGAGGTGGGTTTTTCAACCACCAAATCGGCTCAGCCTGGGATTAAGTTTATATATTGAGTATCTGGATAACATCTGATGTATTTATGAGACATTGGTATACTACCTTCCTTGTATGCAGAACAGCTAACATAAGGCACCTATTCTGCCTAGATCCTAGACTGATTATTATTATTATTAAAATTAAGATTATTTTAATTAGATAGTATACATACTCATATAGGACACGAAAGGCTATAAAATGTGGTAATTTTCAGTAATGAAAACTCGTTACAGTCTACGTCAATACTACACGTAGTATAATGTCAGATAGATTACACGGAATATGATAGTCGGCAGTATCTTATTTTACATAACTGAAAGTTTTACCTTGGGGAAGAAAGAGAGTCACGGGTGGTAAAGACAACTTGGATGGGAAGAAAAACAAATGCTGAAGTTGTAAAAGTAAAAAGGGCACCGATAAAGTAGTGGAAAAGAGAAAGACAAATTTATAGACTACGCGTTCAGATGTAGTGTATTCTTTTTGAAGGAAACTGTTACAGGAGACAGGGACGCACAAATGTGCAACGAGCGACTGGCGGGAATAGGATTTCTTGGTTTCAACGACAACGCGTGGCTTTTAAACGAAGGAAAAGACAGATTACAACGAGTTTTCTTCATTGAAGACGGAACAAAAATACCGGACGGTTCCTGTAGACTTCACGCTTAGTTGCGTCGTCCTTGGACTTTCGAACGCTAGCCTAGGGAAAAAGGTATCTCGTCCTACTCGATCCAACGACGTCGGGCGTCAGCCCATAGTTAGCTAGAAAGATAGAAAATTACGATCCTTTTGCTATTACGAAAAGTGAGGTTAGGGTAGACGATGTTGTTAGGTGTTGAGGACCACAGGTTCTTGAGGTTAAAGAGACATTTCAATCGCCTTGGCTCCAGATACAAGTATATTCATGATAATTACCGCTATTATAGTACTATAAATAACTATTAATATTATTTTTAATATTAATATAATTAATGTATTATTAATTTTTTATTATTAATATAAAACTATAAATAATAACTATTTGACAAACACTACTGCTTACTGTCGCTTAATAGTACTTTTATAACTAACGCGTTAGTTCAGTCTATAGTGCACACGATCGCCAGCTAACCTAGATGCATTGACGTATCTAGACCGGAGGCGGCCCTTTTATATAGGTGACCCAAGGCGTCGAGCTTATAGGGGCTTCGTAAAGTCAATATATTAATTCTGTACAAATTTTCTTGTTAAAAACACTGAAATTAACTTAATACAAGTTGGGTCTTTATAAGAAAGCGTTGTTTTATTTATTAAAAAACTTCTCAGACTATATATGACTTGTAACAGGCCGTAAACGTAGGCTAATCAGTAGTGTCTATGTGACGTATGACACAACAGCTGCTGCTAGGCTGCTACTCGTCCGCATGTAGCAGCATAATATGTTTACAATGTGTAGAGTTATTACGTACATTTGATACATTTATCGTATTTTACTTTCTTTGATAATACATTAAGCGTATTGACGTAATCCTCCTCCTTCCATGGCGCTACAGCCCGAAGTCGAGCTTTGGCCTCCTCTATCCTGACCCTCCACCTCTCTCTATCAGTAGCAAAGGACCTCCATCCTCCCACCCCGACATCTCTCTAGCAGCCACAGCGAGAGCATCTTTTCTTTGGACGGCCTTTTGGTCTTTTGGTATCCATACTCCCCATAAGGTCTCTTTTAGGTGTTCGTTTGTCATCCATTCTTACGTCATGGCCAGCCCATTGCAGCTTCCTCAGTTTCACGTACACTTCTAACGTTGGTTCGTTGAAGTGACAATATATCTCATCATTATAGCCTATTCACCGTTCCCCATTTCTATATACGGGGCTCAGGATTCGTCTCAGGAGCTTCTTTTCAAATATCTTCAGGTGTTCAATTGCTCTTTGTGTTAATATCAGGTTTCAGTGACATAGACCCACAGGTTTCACACAGGAGGGGCCGTGTGATAGTTTTGTATATACTTATATGACTTATAGGTGGTGGTAAGCGCCAAGTAGGCCTTGATGGCTAGAGTTATCCTTCTCCTTATCTCTGCTTCTTCATTCCCATCTTCAGATATTGTCGCTCCTAGGTATCTCAAACCACTGATTGTTTCTATACAGTCGTCTTCTGTAAACAAATTTTGCCTGGGTCGGGTAAATCTTGTCTGACTTATCATTTTGGTTTTTATTAACGTGATAACTCATATTAATGCCTCCTTCTCTACTTCAGTTTTTAAGAGGCCTCTCAAATAGATTTACCTGGGGCCTCGGAAATCCTATGGCAGCCACTAATGTAGACTCATCGATTAGAGCAGTCGTTGTTAATATTTTTGGTCGATTATTTGAATCGACCGAAATAGGACGAGTAACGTATGCGTATTAGAGGACGTAAGATTCTTCACGGACGGCTGTAACATTAATAAAAAAAACAGTGCAATTATAAACATTATTCCCCCAATGTATTCCTTTAAAAATATTAAAGGTAAACTTACATGCGCCAATAAGAACAAAAATAATGATTAGTGATCGAATTGTAGAACAGGTGAGCCACTTTAATTATTTGGGAAATGATATAGGCTATCATAGAAATTATGAAAAGGGTTAACATACAAAAAGCTAAAATAGAACCAGAACAAAAGAATTATGCAGGGTCATTGACATACATAGGTTCACATACTAGAAAAATTATAAAATGTTTTAATAAATACGGAGTAGATATAGCTATAAAAAAATGTGAAACGGTATTTGATAAGATAAGGAATAAGAATATAGAAACAATTCCAGTATTAGCCTACAGAAAAGCGGAATTTATAAATTAAAATGTAAAGACTGCAACAAAGTGTACCTAGGTGAGACAGGACGAAAATTCGTATGCAGGTTGGCTGACCACCAACGTGGAGAAGGTAATAGAACAACCAATTCGTTATATGCAAGACATTTCATAGAAGACAACCATAAGTTTGTTAATCCATTGGAAGAATACGAAATTGTAAAAGTAGTAAATAACACAGTTGAAAGAAGCTTAGAGAGGAGTTAGAAATATTGAAAGAAAGAGAAAAAAGGTTAGACAATTTAATTAATATTAAAATTAAATTTGATAATGAAGAAATATTTTATAACATAATTAAGAAGTAAATGACAGAGGACAGATAGAGAAGATTAAGAATTATATTGCATAGTACTAATTGGATGTTTTAAAATAAGGGTGTGTGACTGACCCAGTGTGGAGAGGAAGAGGGTAAGTTTAAAAGGATGCACACACACACACACACACACACACACACACACACACACACACACACACACACACACACACACACACACACACACACACACACACACACACACACACACACACACACACACACACACACACACACACACACACACACACACACACACAACACTGAAACACAAGGAATTTGCTAGAAAAAAATATGTAAGTGTACAGATGGTGGGACAGGGTTTAGGGGGTGGGGAAGGGAAATTTATATTATAGCTTGTTGTGTGTGAGCAGGGTGGGGTGAGAGGGGTGAAGGGTTTGTTTTCACATAATTTCTGTCAATTCCGATCTGACGATGAGCTGTGAAGCTTGAAAGCGCTAATCGGGATAATTTTTATATAGTGGTGTGCAACAGTATTAATCCTGCTTGTGATATTGATGTTAAGTTAGGTAAGATCCACACGAGCTGTGTAACAGTCAACCACAGTTTTAGAAATCACCGTATTTTTAGAAACAAGGTACGTCGAGATATAAAATTAAAGTTTTACAAAGTTATGGCGGTCCCTGTACTGTCGACAACAACCAAAAACAGGACAGTTAAACACAGGCCTCGGAAATGGCATTCTTAAGAGTAGATAAAAGGTGTTATAAACTTGACCGTATAAGAAATGAAGCCATAAGAGAAGAGTTACAGGTTTTTAACTTGAATGAAAAATTAAAAGATTACAAACAACGGTGGAAAAAACACTTAGAAAGAGTGTCAGATTCCAGACTTATGCAAACCAATCATTACTGAAATCAAAGCTTCTAACTCCAAGAACCAAACTTATGTTATATAAAACACTGATCAGACCTGTTGTTGCTTATGCATCCGAGACATGGACTCATGTAAATAAGGATATAAGCGCTCTAAGAATTTTTGAAAGAAGAATATTGAGACAGATATTTGGACCGGTGAAGGAAGGGAATATGTATAGGATCCGAAATAACAGTGAAATAAATGAGTTGATTGGTGGACAAGACCTGGTGAGGCACATAAATTCAGCTAGAATTAGATGGCTGGGACACGTATCCCGTATGAATGTTACGAGGATGCCCAATACTATATTAAGTGGAACGATATTGGGCAAAAGAAGAAGAGGCAGGCCTCGAAGAAGATGGCAGCAGGATGTGGAAGAAGATCTGAGAAAGATGGGCATTAGGAACTGGAGACTGAGGGCAATGGACAGAGATGAGTGGAGACGGGTCGTAGCGGAAGCCAGGGCTCACCATGGGCTGTAGTGCTGGAGAGTAGTAGTAGTAGTAGTAGTAGTAGTAGTAGTAGTAGTAGTAGTAGTAGTAGTAGTAGTCAGATTCCAGACTGGCCACGGCCACAGGTGTGTGGGTAGACCCAAGAAGAGATGGTTGGAGGATTTTTGAAGGCGGAATAGGTAGCCTTGATGACGAAGTTACGAGCACTGTAAAGTAAAATAAACTCTCATATTTTTGCCAAATGCTCGAATTATTTACTTATTTTTTGTGAATTAAGAGCAAAACAGCAAGGCGTTACGAGGAGTGTTAGGGACAGTAGGCCGAAGCTAGAACAATCGTATTTACCGTTGTTAATTATAAATCTAACAAACTGGCCGTTGTATAGAAAGTAGTAATTTAGCGAAGCCATTGGTACAGCCACTGTAAGAACATGCCTTCTCGTGAACCCGCCTCGCAGCGGGAGTCTCCATCACCTCCACAGTTTTCAATCGCCTTGGCTCCAGATACAAATATATACATGATAATTACCGCATTTTAATCAGTCCAATAAATTATTTCTTTCTCGGCATCCCGGCGAAACACTGTTTTTTTCATTTAGAGTAGCCCCGTCGAGAGTCGACCGGATCTCTCTCTCTCTTTTTATCTCCTTATTTCTTTTTCTCGTCTATATCTCTCCAATAACATTTAATTGGTTTAATCAAATATTCTGACATTGAAGTATAAACGTTCCCAATGTTTGTTACCGAATGAATCCGGACTTTTAAGAAATTATCTGAAGGCAAAACGTCATGGATTTATATAGGCAACGTTTGGGAAAAGCGTAGATCCATAAATAACCTTGTAGTCTTGAAGCTTTATGAAACATGTAAACGTGTGAAGTCTTTATAATTTGTGTCAAATTATTTGTGGATAAGTTATACATAATACTATTAACACAAAAAGCAGAATCTTAGCGCAACTCTTTCTAACGACCGACGCTCACATTCCAAGTCAGCAGCTAACACAATATCATCATTTAGGCTGATACGCCTTGAATTTTCACCAATAGACTTGCATGTTCGGAATTTTTAATAATATTTAATGGGTTCTTTCGGTTGACAACCACGTTTTATTGGTATTATTATTGTTGTTGTTGTTGTTGTTGTATCATTACATGATATGGCATCTTTAACTGGCTGATCTTTACCATGCCACATGATACAATAGGGGAAACGTTTTTTCTTAATAACAACATAAATAAAACGTGGCTATCAACTGTAAAAAGCGTTGTTATGGGTACATACTGTGCTTTTGAAGCTTTGTAATGTGAATGTATGAAATGGGAAGTTAGAAGTTAATTCAATTAGGCGGCTGATTCGATAATGTGGAGGCAATGATTAAAAACCATAATGTCCTTGGTCTCTGAGAATTTGATTCAGTAAAATGAACGTCTCAGTTGAAAGTGTTTGTGAAATTTTGTACAGACATCTCTGCACTTTACTGACAGGTATACAGAGTAATATAAAACATTATATAAGATACTATATAAAACATTATCTTGAGCAGGGTCGGATTAGAAGTTATTAGAAGTTCCCTATGCTGTCATAAGACTGGTGCCCCCCTCCGATTCAAAATTCAACTTTTTGTCCATTATTTACACTGATAAATGGCAAACACAATTTCTAAGTTAACAGTTACTTTATTAAACTCTTAAATTACAACAGATATTTAGCTAAATAGCGATTACAATGAGCACAGTAGTACTTGAGCTAGAAAATACTAGTTGTACATTTTTTTATTGATTTTGCATTAACGGAGTCTAGCATAATTTCTTCTAAATCGAGCGATTCAAGAATCCCGCTGTCAGTATTCAAGCTTGCTAACGAGATAATCTCTTATCTCCCACAGTTGAACTCAACATATCTTGAGTGCGTTTTAATACATTAAATGATTTTTCAGTTTCTCAGTTAATTATTGGAATCGCAAAAAAGCACACAATAAGCAATGTATATATTCGGAAATACATCAATCATTTTACAATCGGTAATCCGGTTTAACACTTTGAGCGGACAAAGTGTAGTATCATTGTATCTACCATCTTCATTGGAACGATTTGAAGAAAAACAAACTATTTCTTGCAATTTTACTCGTGACATAAAGTGCTTCAATTCTATTAGAAGATCGTTATTTAAATCATTAGAGTAAACTTCTATAAGAGTTTCGCTTGATTTTCCAACTCGACAGTCTCCATGGTTAATAAATGTGTAATAAAACCAAACAATTGCGTATCAGTTCAGCTGAATGGTGCCCCCTGGTCCCCGGTGCTGCAGGATACCCTAGCGTTTTGAATAATCCGACACCGATCTTGAGCCATGCACTAACCGCACGGGCAGCAGGGTCTATGGCAAGGGTCTGCAAACTTTTTCACTTGAGGCCCGAATTGAAAAATCTTGGAAGTCACGCGGGCCAACAACAACACACACACACACACATATTGAAAACTTATTTTTTTTAAGTTTACGAAATAATCATGTCAGTAAAATAGGTATTTAAATAAAAATTAAGCACACTTATTCAAAGTAAACAAATTTATTTATTCAAAATAATGTAAATAAAAGTAAGGAAAAAATAACATTCAAAGATATTTCTTATGTATTATGTTTTGGCTTTCTTATGTACGTATGGGATGTGTGGAGTTGGTTCTGACTTATAATGTCTGTCCATTTTGGGTCAAATTTTGTTGTTCCTGTCACTAGAATGGATTTCAAGTGTTCGTCTGAGAAGTTAGCCATGTACCCTGATCTTACAAAGTTCATTTTTGAAAAGTTTGTTCACAGACATAGGTCGACCCAAACATTGAAAGCATTGTTCTTGCCGAGCGTACCGGGGGAATAGGAATCTTCGCTTTAGGCTGATGCGAGTAAAAGCGGGATTCATTCAAGGCAGCCAGACGAACAAGCACATTAACCACGTAAATATTTTAAACTCGTCCAAAATATTATACATTTTACTGAACTTATTTCTTGTTTAGTTGTTTAGCAAAAAGTTATAATATTTGAATATTCTGACGATCTATTTAAAACCTACACGCAGCATCGCCCGGGTTGCCGCGGGTCGTAGTTTGGAGACCCCTGGTCTATGGGGTGACAATTGAGCCTTGCTCAGTGGCGTAATGTCTAGAATTTGGCCTTGGAGGGGGGAAGTCCGGTCGAGTCGGCTAAAAAAAAAAAAAAAAAAATTGGGAGTACTTATCACTACTATCTTCAAATCAGTTGAAAACGTGTGATAACATCCTAACGTTAATCCCATTAAAGCAAGCGGTAATAACACAATAAAAATACGTGTTATGGTAACATGTTTTAGAAGCTACTTATTGACTAAATTAAGTTACCTGTATTTCAGATTTCATAGGTACATGCAAATGCTGTGTAATAAGCCTGTTTTTATATTTAGAAAAAAGCTATTACTTTATTAGCGTACACATTTAAAAAAAGAGAATAAAATAACCTAAAAATTAAGAGATTAACGAAACTTGTCAACTTTTTTCGACCCTCTGGTAGGGGGGGGGGGTCCGGTCCCGTTGATCCTCCTCATAAATACGCATCTGGCCTTGGTTACATAACCGACTTTTTCAAATTCAAAATTTAGTAATTGAGACTCCAAAACTAAAATATTTGTTTTTGTTTGTTTATTTTTTTAAACTATCCTCCTCTCCAAAGTATATTTTCGTGATTACGGAAGCTTATACTTTTACTTGAGTAGGATATAGTTCGTTCACATGGGGTCGGCGAAATTTAACTTGGTCCCCGAAATTTACTGCCATTTAAATGTGATTAAAATAACCACACTTTGTAAGCGTTTACCAGGCAGGTGAATATTTTTTATTTTCATTTATTTACAAGAGCAATCAATACTTTCTATAAGCACTTTACTGATTTACTTTATTTCGCTTTATTTCACTGATTCACCTTCAAGCCTCCGTCTAAGCTTTTACATACACTTCTTTTATCAATCCACCTCTTTATCATTTTTGTTTTTAGTTCTTACTCCAGTAATCTCTTTTATCATATTTTAGGTGAAATGCCCAATACTATTTCAGTCTTCTAGTGTGACGCTCTTGCACAAATGGATGGTGGAAAGGACTGGCTTGCCTTTCTAACGGTTCATAAGTTTTGAGAGAAATTTCACGATAAATTTATACTAGTAGTAGTAGTAGTAGTAGTAGTAGTAGTAGTAGTTGTTGTTGTATAAATGGGACTGTTCGCTCAAAGTGGTTCCTTCCACTACAACTTGCGATCATAGCTTATCAAAGCTATTAGAATTTAAAAATTAAGACGTCTACTCATTTTTACGCTAATCAGATGTTAAGAGATCCCTGTAGTGTTATGCCGTTAATATGAATATAATGCATGTCCACATATATCAGTTTTTTTTAAATTCTTTATGGGCTAATATCACCCGTAATAAAAGTTTCGATTTTTTGCAGACCGGTGAAAAAAAGTGAAACGTAAGAAATATTCAACGAATGTCGACAGTGGCAGTTACCACGCAAATCGTACAATATTTTTAAGAAGTGCAAGCGCGCGCGTCTGCATTTGTGTCACCGTTTTTGCTGAGAATAGTTTTATTCTTAACATTTGACATAAATTTTTCCGAAGTGAAACAAAATGTGTTGTGGTGGAGTGAGAGCGAGGGTAGTGTGTTGTTTTTCGCTAGTGGCCGCCCGTGTCGTTTGATTTACAGTACTGGCCTGGCTGTATTTATGGTTAGTGTCAAACAGAGGTGACAACGGCGAGCCGTTACAAATTGGTTACCTACCCCTTCATACCGTGTCCCATGGAAGATCTTACACCACCACCATAGCACCTGATTTATTTACGGGGGAGAAATAATGATATACAAAAACTGTCGCGGACCAGTATACGACGACGATTGTCATTGCCGTTTTTGTGTGGCATTATTATTATTATTATTATACTGTGCTGGCAGTCTGCGCTACCTCTGAGCTCTGTGTTGGGTTCGTAACTTAGCCCTGTCCCTTTCCATTACAAAATGATGCGTCCTTTTTAAAACATATGCAGTAGTTATCGGCCTTCCTCAACTCTTTTTCTTTCTCCGTCCACGTCTTGTTTCTGACCATGTACCTTGGGCTTAGTAGAGCAGTGGCGAGAGGCCGAATTTTTGGGGGGTGGACGAACGAGACCGGACCCCCCCCCCCATAGGGTCGAAAAAAGTTTACGAATTTTGTTAATCTCTTAATTTTTAGACTATTTTATTATTTTTTCAGCTCTGTACGCTAATATAGTACTAACTCTTTTATGAACATAGGCCTACAAACAGGTTTATAACACAGCACTTGCGTACACGTTAGAAATATAAAATGTAGGGAAATCAGTTCAGTCAATGACTATCTTCTAAACAATATTTCAATGACGCGTATTTTCATGGTGCTATTGCCGTTTAATTTAATGGGATGAAGGATTTCAGGAGGTTATCGCACGTTTTTCAACCACTTTAAAAATAGTAATGTTGATTAGTCTTAACTTGTTTTTCCTTTTAATGAAGCCGACTCGATCGGACCCCACACCCCAACGCAAAATTCTAGATATGCCACTGGGAGTGGGTACGGCTCTATAAATCTGGGTTTCATTTCCGATAGCGTCATAAAAATCAAATAGTGTTTTCCAGCCTCTAGGCCGACTTAGTCTGTGGAAATGTGTACTTAGGCTATATCGCCTGAGTTAATAAAAAGGGGATTGAGTGGACGGATAGGCTTTAGATGCTATAGGCAGCCTTTCCTACTTTCGTGCAATATCTTTGGATTACAGAAAGGATACACAAAAGGATGTAATGCGACAATTACAAAATGGTACTGTTATAACTTGTAGGCCAAAAAGTGGCACATGTGGAGCCAAAAAGTATTCCTCTTGAATTAACAATTGACCTGCAATAAACGTGACCCTCGAGAAGTTAGGGAACAATTTTACACCCTCTTCTCCTACCTGCAAGTATTGACTCATACTCGTCATTTTGGAAACGAAGATCTAGTCCGTCTGAACCGGTATTTCTGAATATAGTCATTGTTCAGATTACTTACATCCACACGCACTGTTGCCGTTTACAAATGTACAAACTTACTTAGAAATCTCTCTCTCTCTCTCTCTCTCTCTCTCTCTCTATCATTCTCTCTCTCTCTCTCCTCTCTCTCTCTCTCTCTCTCTCTCTCTCTCCTTCTCTCTGTAGTGTCCACACTACTTTTCTCACGTTTACCCTCAACTACCCTCCCACCAACACCCTAAGGAAAAACATCGTTCTGTAGAATCATTCATTAGGAATTCTTGGATAGTTTGTAAAGGTGCTCTGCTTATTTGTCTCGAGTAGGTTTACTACAGGTTTTGTTAATATACGAACTAATATCTGACAAGAGAATTTGTTCGTCATGTGGGTGTACACGAACTATTCAGTCTAACGGTATGAGCTACACTAATTATTCTTAATAGTTTATTGTTCACTAAGTAATGTTTATGTACTGAAATAATAGATTTTACCAATAAGATTGATTTAGAGTTAAAAACTTGTGCATACACTGGAAAATGTCTACGTTTTGAACAACTGAGTGCATTTTTTTTTTTTTGGAAAATCATCTTTATAAATCGACAGGAAAATCCTCCTCTACAAAACGATTGAAGACCTTCGTAGATATACTGCCGCAGCAGTCAACTCCACCCCGAAGCAGTCAACAGCCGTAGCAGTCAGAACATTTCCCGAAGGAGGTCGTGGTACATGCCTAACCAAGTTGTCAGTCGCGATCTGGGAATATGTTCAGTTAACGTGTAAGTTACAAGACTGAGTGTTAAAATGTTGATAAATTAAGTGCCCACCGTAACCAATTAGTTAATTATAAGTCAGATGCCAGCAATGAAGCGAGCAGACTTAAAGGCTGAACTCTTCGACTTACCAAACAGATCTGTGCAGTGTTTCTTTTGTGTAGTATCGAAATATTGTTTCTTTTGTCAACACTAATGTAAGACTAATGAAACACTAATGAAGCAGTAATGTTTATGGCAGTAACCTACAAGAAATAATTATGTGCCACATAATTTACCTCATGCTACTGTATTGTGGCAGATTGTAAAATGAACGAAAGATATAAAAAGTATTGTCCACTTTCCGTTTTCCCTGTTTTACCACAGCCTCGTTTCTTATCTCTTCTTATGTTACGCGCAGACTCTTCACTTATGAACACTTTCCGTATTCTCAGTAAGCTTCGTGAAGGGCCTATTCAGACGTAGGTCCTATCTTCTTCAGTTTTGAGGTACGCCCTTCCCTTCGACATTTCGACATCCTGTGTTATTAGTTTGGGCGCCTCCCTGCTTATTCTCCGGCGCGTTTTTGATATTTTTCACTAGTTTGGGGTCAACGCTGGTGCAACGAGTGTTCTTATTGGTGGCCGCTGTAGAACGTGTTTATCCACGGCGTCCGTCATCTCTTACGTTCAGACTTACGGGGCGTTTTTGAATTTCCAGGGCTTCTACGGTTCTTAATTCTGTCGGTTTTGTGATGGCGATTAGCGTTTTTTAAATGTCTTCAGATTTCGTGCTGTGTCCGGCCTTCGTGTGACGTCGTGTCACTGCCGACTCGTTGCTCCTTTAGCTAAATAGGCCGAAAGTGGCGGTCTCAACCGTCGGAACAAATGTATCGGACCGGAAAGTAGGCCTATTTAACGTAGAACATAACGCCTAAGGGGCAAGGGGGGTGTTTTAAGGGGTAGAACATATAGACACCTTGATTAAGGAATACGCAGATATATTTAGCGAAGTGCCTACACAAACTAATGTATACGAACACATCCACATACGAACTAATGGAACTAATGCATCCAGGTCACAGATCCGTCAAAATTCAGTAGAAGAACGTATTCAATTACCATGAATTACGAAGAACAAGTCGAGAAAGAAATAAAAAGAATGCTGAACAATGATGTCATAGAATGGGCAAATAGTAACTTCTTAAACCCATTAGTTGTGGTGACTGATTACAGCTGAGCTATATGTATTGTACAGAAGTACGCCTACAATTAGCGATGCTGCATTATTTTATACGCCGTTTTGAAACAATTAAGAAATATTTTATGTAATTTATAGAAATATAAATTATAATATTTATAAATTTATAGAAATGACGTGACACGACCTAAGACAGTTCTTCAAATTATTATACGCGTTAATACGTACACTTTTGTATACGTCATAAAGTTACGTTTGCAGCAGTTTATTAAAAAAATAAAGTTTCAAGTAGAACTATATTTAATGTTTCTTATTATTAGAGACTTTTTCAGGCGTGAAGTAGCAGAAATGCGGACGCAACGCGTAAGAAGTCGGGGTAAAGACAAATAACGAAGCAGTGTTCGGGAAAACCGTGAGGCGAGGCTGTGGGGGAAACTGTGACCATCTTCCAGATTAATAATTATGATTTATTGAAACACTCTAGTGGACGGCGCGCGCGTGCGCGTAAGACGTGTTCACACGCAGCCGTATGACCGACCGGTCTCTCATAGACCATTTGCATTCAAATAGGGGCTTAGCGGTTTTTACGGCGCGCCGGGTGACATAAATTAAATTCGAATAACATTTACCGCAAGAAATAGTTTGATAAATTGTGTATATTTTATACACTTTATGCTGGCCTATGTTTACAGCAATTCCTTGTAATGGTTATTCTGTCCGATCGAGGAGACGGGGCATTCAAGTAGCGAGAACAGCGATTCTCGTCCGCAATGACGATTCGCAACGAGAGCTAATCGGTTAAACTTTTTTTTTTTACTAAAACGAACTGGTTTGAACACTAGTTTTAGAGTTAATGCAAGCGAGTAATGCCAGTGGATTTAACTGAGTTGGCTGTATTTGTTTTAAACTGAGCAAACGATTATTTCTCTATCACTATTTAGAGGCGCTTCTGGAGATAAATGAGCGTCTAGAAACAAGTATATGATGTCTAACTTTTTTTACATATTATAGCTATAGTCAGTCATAGAGACTAAGTAATTACTAATCTGTTTCTAAATTATTAATACGTAAGCCTAATTTTGTTCTAAATATCATTAGTAATCATGGAACAATACTAGTTAATAAAATATTTTATGTATTGTTTTCACCATTTTAATAAATATTTTATTTCATTTACCTAACTATACGTATAAATGTCGTGAATTACCACAGTACTTCTTCCCTACAGTAGACACTACATGATTTTTCTACTTTCAGCCTTCTGATTAACAAGTATCCAGACAAACATATATGTAATGGGTTGGAGCAACAGTTGTCTGACTAGGATCACAACATGCTTACATTTAACATAAAACGAAGCGAAAGACTGTCACACGAGTTCCATACATCAGTACGTTTCCTTTACACGCTGACTACATGTAAGAATTTTTTACATAGTACGTTATTTTGATGCAATTTACGAAGAATATAGTCTCATTTCGATAAACACAACTTAATCGATTGTATCGATACAGTGAACTTGTTATTCCTCTCTGTAATGAAATCTGTTCCGTGGGTTCGAGGGCGGCTATCAGGTGTGCTGGTGTGAACCATGTAGGCGCGGTTATAGGATATTTTAATTGCACTTTGTGTGTATCGAGGGTACTAATTTCGATCTCGCCGTCTTCTCCATTAAGCTCCCCCTTCCGACAACATCTAACTGAGGAAAGTTATAAAATATTTCACTGTTTTAATGGATATCGTATAGCATGTCATCGCATCGCCTAATGGAGCCAATACGGTCGTTATTAGCTACCAATAGGCTAGATATAACTTACACAATACGGTTTTGGATACTTAAGAACCCTTCTTATAAATGGGGGTGGTCGACGGAAACTCGTTTCGCGTGGGGATGTGGGCAACTCATCCGATAATATTATTTTACCCCATTATTGGCTTTTACAGTTTCGGTATTACTTGTTATTAGTCGATAAGTCATAACGGCCATATCTCGATGCCAAATGGATTCATAACTAATAATTACTGTAGCTGTGTTCATTCTTACGATTTAACTCCAAAGTAAATTTTATCTTATTTTGTGGGCGGAGTGTAGTAGGCCTACTGAAAATTGTGATGAACTTATTGTTTATTAATTTTTTTATTTCGTCATGTAATGCTGTATTATATGTTTTACAATAAATTTTAAAAATATATATTAAAATCAATATACAAGAGACATTTGCACAAGAATTAGCAATTTCGCATTACTTAATCTGCTTTGGTTAAAAATAAAATGAGAATGGGAGTCACATAAATGAAGAGGGATATAAAAGAACAGAAAACACTAGAAAAGAGGAACACTCATCCAGAATTCTATTAAAAGAGTAATACATTAGCATGCAATTGGTATAAATAGTTTTCTTTACAAAAATAAATTTTACAAGACCAAGGGCAAAACAGTTACACTATGTGGATGTGAAATCTAGGCCCTAAACAGCAATCAAGAAAGAACTGAGGGGTTGGGACTGAAACGGTACCGGTTTGAACAGATTTAGAAACGTAGATTTTTTAATAGTAGGCTCTTTAGGTCCCAAACTTTATAATTTGTCCCCCATTGTATTCTGTTCCCAGTTTTGATATCTTTCTCATTCAAAGCCACTTTCCCTCTTCTCCCTGGATTCCGGCCTCCACACAGCTACTTTCTTCACTGTCCTCTTCCATCTTCCCTATGTACCCTGTGCAACCACGTCCACTGTTGGTTCGTCGATCTCTCTTCTGTTCTTCTAACGTATCGACCTTCAGTTTTCTCCCACCTAAATATTGTTCTAATTTCCTTTCATTCCTATTTCCTTTGTGTCTCCTGTGCAGTTTTATTCATAACTCACTGTTTACATGCATATAGCGCCGTGGGTAAACCAATTCTAGTTTCTGGACAACAGCTTCTCTCTTATAAATGATTAATCTTCCCAGCATACCTATTCGCTTTGCGCAGTCTCGTCGCAGTCTCCTTCTCTTCCTCACATTCTATATTAGGTCATCCAAAATAAGGTTCTGTATGAAACAATAAATGTACCGCAAAACTGGACCAGTCAATAGCGAAGACATTAAGTCGTGACAATATTACTGTGATCCAGAGGATGGACTGGTCCCCGATTCCGTAGCGAACATTGGCACCGACTGCACGTGGATTTCTCACGAAGGTAAAACTCGTGCTATAGTTGAAGCTTCCCGTCTGTTTCTTGTTGTGCCTCTCCAGGCGGAGCTTGGTAAAGATCATAATTGTCTGAATAATAAAAGTCAGTACTTGCTCTTTGTTTTCATTGATTATTTGATTCTCAGATGAAAACGTTCGCTCAGATGGTACTGGAAGTAAAGTTTTCAGTACCATTTCTCTACGCTCGTGTAGCTATACGGGATTTTTCAGTTTACAGACTAAACTGTACATAAACTGTACACTTAGTAGCATCCAATATACACCTAGGTGTATTTATAACTGGGAAATCGCTTTTTTAAATTTTCGCGTGCTTTGTAATTTGCTTTCGTATTAGCAGAAAGCGAATTGCTTCGTCGTCGTCGTTACTTCATGGTGTAGGCTTATAGCCTGTTCCGTCTTCACTGCAGCCATCTCTTTTAGGGCCTACCCACAGATCTTCTGCCAATGGCTTGTAGTCTAAAGCGCGATATACTAGCCTCTGGTGATCCATTTTGTAGAGGTGCTCCATCCACTGCTGCTTTCGTTCTTCTATCTTATCATTGATGGAAAATATACCCATTTCGGCCCTTAGTGTTCATTAGGCATTCGATCCCTTAGACGATAACCACTCACGTGCCTTAAAAATGTCATTTCAGCGGTTTGTGTATGCTGCTTTTCGTTCCCAGTTATCCTCCATGTTTCACTAGCATATGTAAGAACAGGTATCGCCATTATTTTATAGAACTTCATTTTAGTATCAGTTATTGTTTTGTGCTAATTGTTTCATTGTATTGAATTTTATAAATGACTATATTTGAAGCATTATTCGAGAATATTTAAATATCGATTTGAATGTGTGTCGGTACGCGCGTTTTTAATGTTGTAACCTGGTCCGTCAGGAAGACAGGAAACGGTTCTTTGAACATTTGTCGTGTTCTTGACGCAGGAAGAAAGGGAAGGAAACGAAAACAAAGAAAGTGTAATGCAAAACTGAGCGAAGAACTTGTTCAGAACAGTTCTGTAATTAGCGAGCAGAAGAATCTGACGTTAATATAATTCTGTTCGATACACACAGAGTGGAGTACCGAGTGACGTCCCGTCAAACGGATAGAAATTAGAGTCGTGATCCGATCCGACGTAACGCAATAATTAGCCGCGGTGTACACACGAGAACATGCCGAGATCGTTCACGAACAGGAGGGAGGATAAACGCTAAAGCACCGTCGGGACCGAGAAAGAATTAAGTTGAAATCGATATAAAATAAAGTAACATTTAAATAAAAACCACGGAAAGGGACAAAACGAAAAATAAGAAAGTAAAAAAAAAAAAAAAATACTGTACAAACAAAAAGAATTCAAAGAACGACAAGGATTAGGTCAGAGTAGGGTTATACGGTCAAGATGTACCCACCGATATTCGTTTTAATACAAAATCATAAAATAACAATGTTAATTCAGTCAATTGTTGATCAAAGTCGGTAAAAAAAGAAAAACACTGGTATAAGGTGGAAAAGAAAACACACAAAAAGAGAGAGAGAGAGAGAGAGAGAGAGAGAGAGAGAGAGAGAGAGAGAGAGAGAGAGAGAGAGAGAGAGTGAGAGAGAGTGAGAGAGTCAGTGGGAAAGAGAGAGAGAGAAACAAAAACAAAAAATCAACCGTACCCAATAAAACGTGTTGACTGGTTCTACTTTGTGTACGTCTCACTACGGTGGCACGCATTAATACTTATAACTCTCTCTCTCACTCTCACTCTCTCTCTCTCTCTCTCTCTCTCTCTCTCTCTCTCTGCCTCGATTGGATTACAAACTTCACACATCGGTGCTTGTTGGATTGTTTGGTTTGAAACCTTAAAGTCTCACCCGTATGTTTTTCTGGTTCATCTTCCTCCGTGCGATCCAGTTGAAAGTATTATGGCTTTGGTTGTGACGCTCATCTGGCTGCGATTCAGACGAATCATGATTACGGACGTTTGCCGGGACAGTTGGAACGAAATGATGTACAGTTTTTACAGACTACCTCTTTCGTTTTTTTAGTATTTTCATTTATTAGACTACGCAAAGGCTGTTAAGAAATATACAGTCATGAATTGTTGTTATCGTGTTATGCGAGCCACTGTAATAGAACAATGTAGGCCTACTTTCAGACGTCACGAGTCTTACGGTAGGCGACTTTGCAGACGCAGTGACGGGATTGGTGGCAAGCCCGCATTTGTCCCTACTTTCCACATATTCGTACACATAACTTGGTATAAAGTTTTTCGCTTTTTATTTTACGTTTCGTATATATTAAAAATCCGACAGGCTATCATTTTTCTGTCAGACAGTCTAATGACGTCACGAATTTAAGCACTGTACAAGTAAGACATTCAAATATTTAGGTGCCGTTTTTAGTGAGGATGGCAGAATTAAGTCAGAGTTAGATATAAGTATTTCAGCTGCAAGCAGTCTTTACGTTGCTGTCAACAGGAATTTTCTGGAGAAAAGGGAAGTGTCACAGAAAATCAAACTGGTAGTATACAAATCTGTACATGCTCCAACAATGACGTACAGTTGCGAGTCACGGACTCTGAATGACAGACATGAAAAGAGAATACAGGCAGTGGAGATGAGATTCCTGAGGAGAATTGAGAAGAAAACTCGTAGACATACGGTGGGAAACGTAACATCTGAAAGAATTTGAAGATATTCTCTTTAAATGATAAAATTGAAAGCTCGCAACTGGGTTGGTTTGACCACACCTGCAGGATGAATGAGGAAAGGTACGCGAGACTAAACCATGGGAGGCAAAACCAAAAGGCAGAAGAGGAAGAGGACGACCCAGAACGAAATGGAATGATAACATCAAGAGTGCAGAAGTCAGAGGAGCAGTTTGGACCCGTGCCATGGTTTTGGCACTGGACAGGACGAGATGGAGAGCTCTCTCGAAAACCGCGACACCCGACGGTTAGAACTGGATGATTAAAAAGAAGAAGAAGAAGAAGCAAGTAAGTCTCGTCTTCGAAATACACCGCCACACCGTGACCAAAAACATGATCGTACTGAAAAACGTCTCAAAGGTTGCCAGCAAATTTCTGTTAGCGATTATTGGTCACAAGCTGCTGTTGTTCTGAATACAAGTCGACAGTTTTAAAGCAGCTAGTTCATCGAAACAAAACTCAAATAATAATTTGTTATCGAAATATGTATATACTTCATAGTTTTTAAAATGTTCAGAGACCGTAGCTATAACATAAGTTAGAATAAACACATTTGTCGCCCAAAAATACCTAGAGGTTTTCTTTGAAATTAAAACGAAAGGTGATGGCGCCACATTGCTAACTAAACAAAATATCAACACCAACACAATAAGCCTACCATATACCTAGGATTAGTGTTATTAATTTCTTTTTATTTATTTAATTGTTTTTGTAATAGTTGTCTACTCTGCCCCTTTGATATGGCCGCCGTGTGCGGTGTACATTTCCGCTATCGTACAGACAGTTCTGACTGTCGAAGGCTTTTTCTTAAGTCATAAGGTAAGTCTGTTGATCGTCTATTATTTTACGGTTTTGAATCCGATTCTGCAGCCAAATTATACACTTCTGCAGACATTTTTCTTTGTTTGACTTCCCCCTATCATTTCTGCCAAATACCTTTCCATCTGACACCGTAGCCACGTAATCAATCAAGGCACGTTTAATCAAGTACGTGTCCCAGCATAGATGTATCTTTCCGCGGTCCTGTTTCCTCACTCAGCAATTCCACAAAACACTCTCTATCATTTTCCAGCACCAAGTATCAAAAGCACCGTTCGTTATTTGTCTGTTTTCCCAGTGCTCCGTGATTCAAAGTACGAGACTCTGTGGTACTAGATCTAAAGGCTTTTTCGTATCTTCCACCGTCTACTAGGGGTCGTCGCGTGACTCAAATTTACAGCTGTAAAGTGCGTGTAAACAGCGATTATTTTCTGAAAGTATTTTGCATCCTGAAAATAACGGCCGGTTTCTTTATTTTATTTTTATATTTTAACTTACTGTTCCATGGGAAACAAGAACTAGAACCTAAAAATATAGGAAGTACAAAAATAAAACGATTTCTTTGGTACGGATGAAACAAGGCATGCATGGTAATGTTTGAAATGAGATGGGATGGAATATCCGTGGGAAGGTACCATCGAAGACGTGTGTCGAGGAAAAGACGAAAGACCTTAGGTCAAATAGAGACAATGGTAATGCAGGGGTGCTTATAACAAGTGGGCCTAAACCCCAAAACCGTGAGGTGTAATGGGGGAAAACCGTATATGAGAGTATTGGAAGCGTACAAACGATAGCTCAGAGGAAGGAAGAAGAACATGAAATGACAGAAGGTAGTGTGGTAATTGGAATTATGTTATCTCTTCAACTAAAATTATGTCGTGATTTTTTTCAAGCAATTGTCTGCATTATTTTGTAAAACGATGCTAGGGTAAACAATATGTAAACGTAAAATTACTATAGGCTATCCCAGATTTAATTTGAGTATTAGTTAAATGGGCTACACTGTTGCCACGTTTCGTGTGTGGCGATAGTGCACTCCGCGCGTTGAAGGAGTTTGAAGTAATGTCACCCGAACAACGACGTCGACTTACTGCTACACGGAGTGAACATTTTTCAACGAAAGATTAATTTACAAATTAATGTACAATTTTATTAGTATTTTACTTTTGGTGAAGACACTTGCATGTTAACAGTTACCTGAAGTAGTATCATTCAGTTCTTTATATGACAATAACATGACATTAACCACAAAATAGATCTTTACCTATAACTGAAAGTGTGTTTGTATCATTTAGTGAATAAACGGTGTAGACAATCAATATAAAATATCAGGTGACTGACAGGAAGAACAAGGACAAAACATTTGTACAATTGAAAAGTAATTATGTAAAATATTAATCTTGAATTGTAAACTTGAAAACATCCTATTCTTAAAAAAAAAGTATAGGAGAAACACGTGGGTAAGAGAGAGCGAGATAGCTCCCATAAGAATCAATGCTGAAAACTAAACCTGGGACTGCTTTTAGTAGTAAATCTGTGTAGCGATTGTCAAGGGTGATTGCGATAAATCAGTTAGTCCAATTTTTTAAAATTGTTTCATATTCGCTAGCAGTTTTTTTTTGTAATTGTTTTAGATGATGCTATGTTTATGAATGTTACGTTTATTGGTTTACCTAGGTTAGGATTTTAGTTAGGCTACTTGAAGAAGATCAAAGATCGTCAGTGATTAAGACGTCGTTGATATATACTAACCGCGATATTTTTATTTTCATTCAAGCGATTGTTCATGCATTTCTGTTATGTAAGAACAGATCATGCGCGCGTGTGTGAAACGAGACTGAAAGGGAGAGCGAGATTAAAAAAAAAGAATATTAAACTGCGTTTGAAGAGCGAGGTGAAGTGAAAATTTTGTTACAGAACAAAGCTTGGACAGAGTTCAAACCTGCGCGCGACGAATTTGAAATATGTGAGAAGCACAGAGGATACAGTAATTAATGGTGTTTCTAATGCGGTAGTGAACAGGTGAGCAGACACGTCACCCGGAGGTCGCCTCCGAACGTCAACACAATGTTTACAACTACAGGGGTTTAACGCGTTGCCTCGGACGTTGCTGGAATATTTAGATTAGCGTTTATACGGTGCTTAGCTTTTGCAGCGTACGTGAACATCAACCGATTTGTAAAAAAAAATTGAAAAGGAAAGGGAAACCGGTTTTTGTTTCGATAAATTATTAACAATTTTAACGCCTCGCGGACGTACGTAAACCCGATGACAGTACTGGCGACCGTAACCAACCGGTTTCCAAGTTAAATGTTTATGTACAAACGATATGGGTAGCTAGGTGGGCAGCATCCTCACCTCTAAAGCGGCACGCTGAGAGTTCGAATCCATCCGTCTCGATTTCTTTGCATTTAAATTTGGCTCAGTTTACGCGTACGTGTAAGCTTTGGAAAGTGTGTAAACAACCGATAGGGGATACATGGACGTTTATTTTTTATTTAAATAAAAATTATCCATTGAATAATCTTGTCAGGGTTTAAGACATGTAGGAAAATGTTTAATACGTATACCCAAGTCGCGCTAGATAAGGTTAGAGTAGTTGTGGATATCGGAGTAAAGATACAAGGGGTAGATAAATATGAATCGATTCCCTCTAATGACATTACGGTGGTAGCTGTAAGTGAGCAGGGTTTTGGGGGGGGGGGGCATTCTGGAACTGGTGGAGGCAATCGTGGGACTGTAGTGTAATATGAAGATTAATAAAACGAAAACTAAAATAATGATGTGTGATGGAGTGAAAAGTGTAAATAATAGTTGAGAAAAACCTTACAATAATTTGAGAAATTTCACTTGTTTTGGAGGAAAAATTGCAAACAATTGGAGAAGCAGAATGTCAAAGGACAAACCGAAGGAGGATCATCCGATCGACACTAGCGTTTAAGTAAAACGAAACGACTTTTCACTACAAACAATATTAGCTGGATGAACAAGAAAAGGTTGTTAAAAACATTTGCTTGGAGGGCGTCCTCGAATGGATGTGTGTTCCTAAACGGACGATGATGACTAACGGGAAAAGGCAATTAAATTCATTTGAACATCGGTATTACGGAAGAACGTAAAGATCAGCTGAAGAGACAAATTAACTAATAAATAGGTTTATCAGAGAGCTGGAGGAAGTAACATTACCTGTATTAGTACACAAAAAGAGGAAGAAGAAGAAGAAGAAGAAGAAGAAGAAGAAGAAGAAGAAGAAGAAGAAGAAGAAGAAGAAGAAGAAGAAGAAGAAGTCACGTTTTACATCATGAAAGTTTCGTCAAGACACTGTCGGAGGAAAGACGCAAGAGAGTAGGTACCAAGAAAAAGTGTCGTTTCAATTACATAAAACACAAAATGGAAGATGGTAGTAGCATTAATAATATCGGATTGAAGAGAAGAAATGAGAATATAGCTGCCTGGAAGGATTGCCGCGGTTTGAGCACCTAAGAAGGAAAGAAGAAATAGTTGAGGCTAAAGCGAACGACAATAATGTGGCCAGAACTACGCTACACAGTCTTTAATTTTCAAGCTGATGAGGCCAGATAGTAGTATGGTTGGGAGTCACTCTTTTGTACTGCTTGACTGTACAAGCTCAAAGTTTATTCCGTCTTCAAACACCCAAATCCACACATTACCACATTACCACAGATCGTGGTAATATACGACATTGCCAGATAAAATCTGTAATTAGGTAGGCAGGCGACTGATATGGCATCTCAAAGCATTCCCGAATTTGCTCTCCTAGGGCTGTTGCTTCCTATACAGTTTGTAGTGACGTATGGATAAGATTCATGGACAACAGCCAGGAGAACAACTGAGATTGCACAGAGGTAATACGATTAATAAGGAAAGACATAAAAATAATTAAATGAATTCACAATCCAAGCAGATTATATAAGATGGTATAATTATACTTGTTATTATATTATTATATTTATACAATATTTTGGTACAAGTCATGAGCCTTCTTACTTCTTAATAAAGAGTTATAAGATCCCGACCACAGTCACTGAACTTCGCATACTTCAAAAGTGTTTCTTGACCTACCGTAGAACCGTTCTCCCAGTACAAAACACGGCAAAACGGAGATCCGATCGAATGGGCAGCCAGACAGTCGTGTTCTGTAGGAAACCGTATCAGCATTCCTCCAGGCACTGGAGATTTGGTCCTTCCAGATTTCCCCCTCACATAAAATTTTGTGAACGTGCATCAGTCTCTCTTTGAATTGATGATTCATTTGGTCGGTTGCGACGAAACAACGTTTTTAACTGTTCTTACGCGGTAAATTGCGCCCCGCACTTTTACTTACTGGCCGAATTACTTCCTATTCTGAACTTCGATGCGATTTCAATTCTGCAACGTTTCATTTGAGTGAGTAATCTCTTTCTTCCAATATTCTAGTTGCGTTTGGTTAGGTTACTTAGGATAGGTTAGGTTAGTTAGGATAGGCTAGGAATGGATAGAATTATATGAGTAACTTCTGTATTATTATAATAACATGAGAATTCAATTGGTCGCAACTGAACCACATTTTCAGGTCGCAAGTGACCGTGTTTTATACGATTGGGTCGCAACTGACCACGGTCCCATTTGAATTTTAATTCCAAACGTATCAAAGCTCGTCTGTTTATTCTGTAGTTCCATTTCTGCCCCTTCATTTCCGAACTGGCCACAGTGTAATGGTATCATTTTATTACAGTAATTTTTCCCCCCAAGTGTTTTAATTTCATTTTGAACGCTTTTCGCCTCCCAAGTGTTTTAATTTCATTTTGAACGCATTTAGTCTGTTAAGACGGTTATCAAATCGGCTGCAGATCTTGAATCACAAAGGAAGACAGCCATTTGGTAATTATTCAGAAAGCTACGCAACTGACTCAGTGCAACTACAATTTACCCTCAGTATTAGCGCAGCAAGGACGTAAAGTTTGGCTCGACCCAAATACTTTGCTGTACATTCCTCGACTTATATTTCAATGTGGGTCCATGAAGGAACCATATGCAAAAAATGCAACCATTCCTCTTCAGAATATCTTAGCTTTACGGTTTCTATTTCAGCATTTATTGATATCATGCAATTGAATAAAATAGGAATATGAAATGGACGTAGGCTGAACATTTGGCAGAGCAGAGACGGCATACAGGAATACTGATAAATTGGAAGTCAAGTCGTAAATAGGCTACGATGGCGGGCTTCTGCAAGATAGAGAAATATTCCAGTCAAATAATACAATTCGATAAACTGGTCTAGAATTGCTAAGAAAAGGAATCCATCGAGAAATATTTCGCTCGGCTGCTACTGATAGTGACGATGATGGTGATAATATGTAAACCAAGATTTTCTAAACAATAATCGTGTTATTACGAAATTAATAAACAGTAAGAAATATTAATACGGACTTTCGGAATAATTTAGAATAAAATTATGTGAACTTAATATTCATCGTTGTTCAAGAAGAGCAGAAGTCAACATTAAACATGAAATACGCTCACCTTAGTGCGAGCGGGCGCGCCTCTGTGTGTGTGTGTGTGTGTGTGTGTGTGTGTGTGTGTGTGTGTGTGTGTGTGTGTGTGTGTGTGTGTGTGTGTGTGTGTGTGTGTGTGTGTGTGTGTGTTTAAAGCGAAGAAGTGAGGTCTTTACAAAACGAGAAAAATTACACTGTGTTATAGCACGGTGACACCTTTTGTAAAAAAAAAGGAAGGTGACAAAATTTATGAGCAGCTATCGAACAAAGTCAGACGTAGAAATCGTGTGTAAATGTAAGAAAGAAGCGATGATAGAATTTAAAAGAATAAAAATAAAAAGTGTGACGAAACGGAGCATGGTGTGACGAACAGCGAACAGCCGGTGACAAATGACAGAACTGGGCGCGTCCCTCAGATCATTTCATTTTGGAATAAATAATCGGAAACAATGCTAGTACACGCCCAGTTTACACTCTGGACATGGAAATTATCCCGCACCATATTTATTATTTATTACATTATTGTTGTATTTAGTTAACGCCGTAGGAAAACTGTTTGATATTTAGTCGCGCTGTGAACAGTAAAATGGAAGCGATCGTCTGAAACGGGACGTATTTATGTTCTGTGTGCCGGACGTTGGACTGTTTTTGCATCGTGTTGCTGCTCACCTCATGTCGCCGACTTATGTATAAGGAAATAAATAACATTGGACAAGATGTAGCAGCAGCAGCAGTAGTAGTTAGTGTATTGACAGGTGAAGTACAAGCGTCATTAGGAAATGAAACAGCGGCTCTAGAAGCAATACAACAGTCCCCTCAAATACGCTGCAATAATATAAAATACCCTGAAATCCAACTTCTCCTCAATCACACAAACTTGGACCATTATCATCATCATCACCTGCAAGGATTAAACCAAGGGTTCCGGTCTCAAACAGGCAAAGTCTAGAGCTGGTCACTCCAGCGCTTCCTCGGACGTCCCACATCCCTACGTCCCTTCGCCTTATAGTTTCATAGTTGTTTGGGGATACTGCAGTCATCCATTCGGCAAAGATGTTCCTACCAATTCAACCGATACTGGGCAACCCTGTCGAGTATACTCATAATATTCAGTGCCTGCCGTATATCTGTGTTTCTTCTATGATCATGGAGATTATGCCCTGCCACGTGCCTGAGAACTTTTATTTCAGTCGCTTGGAGACGACTGGCCTGGCTTTTCGTTAAAGTACAATTTTTAGACCCATAGAGTTTATGAAACTGAAAATAGTTCCGCTCTATACATTTGAATGGTTTCTTTACCAATTGACTTACCTTTATAGTCTTAATAACAAAGTAGATGAGAATACAACTTCCTGAGTCATTTTATGGGATTACCAAAAGGATTCTAGACACTAGTAATATTTAGAAATGCCACACGACAATAAATGACTGTTTAAGTTTCTTTCATTACTAGATCATGTAAAGCCGTAGAAACCAACATGGATTTTGAGAAGAAAAAGGTAAAACCATTAAATATATTCTGCCATGTGCCTGAGATATCTCATTTCAACCGTTTGGAAACGACTGGCCTGGCCTTCCATTAGAGTCCAATTCTCAGACCCATAAAGAAGTGTGGGAAGACCCATCACCTTGTAGAATTTTTAGGCGTGTTTCTTTACTTGCTGACTTAAGAATTCGCCTGATGGTCCCGCACTTAAGGCTGAACTTATTTCAACTTATTCATAACGTCGTTGCTTGTATTATAAGACACACTGCACTGCAGCCCAAGTATTCAAAGTTGCTGACTTGTTCCAGGACAGTACCATCTACAACAATTTTTGCCCGTACGGGATCAGTTCCATGAAAAGCCATCACCTTGGTCTTAAATGTGGATATTTGTAATCCAAAGCCTTTGCAGATTCCATTTAATAAATGTATACCTGTCTGCAACCTGTTTTCCGAATCCGACAGAATAGCCTGATAGTCCACAAACAATAAAGTGTCATTTGCAGAATGGCCAATCATAAAATGCTCCGGAAGACACATCTGCCAGTTTTGTGTGACATCGTCAATATACAAATTAAAAAGAGAAGGTGATAATGGTCATCCTTGTCGTACTCCGCAATTGACCAGGCCAGCTCTAGGAGCTGCTCTCGATTTCCCTGCTTCAATTTTATTCTCCACATAAAGACTCTGTATAGATCTAATTAGATGTTGTGGCATCCCTTTCCTTGCCATTATGGGCCATAGTTTGCTCCGATTCACCCTGTCAAACGCCTTCTCGAAGTCGATGAAAGCTATGTATGTGAAAGCTGGTGTGTGAAAGCTGATACTCACAAACTTTGTTTTGAAAGGTATTATAATCGCATGTTACCTTTATGTTAACCAAAGACAATAATAGAAGAGAGAAACGAGACTTGTAAGGAAAGAGAAATAAGACGAAAGGAGTACTTTCGCCTATTCTCTTTAAGCTGTATTCAGAAGGAATAATCAAGAAAGTATTACCAGGAAAGACAATAGATATCAAAGTTAACGGAAGACCTATTAAAAATTTACGGTTCGCACAAGATACTGTACTGATTGTCGGATGCGTGGAGGATCTAGAGAGGTTCCTTGACAAGTTTGTGACTACAAAAGAAGAAAATGGATTGATATTGAACGATAAAAAAAAACAAAGTTTATGACAGTATCGAAGACACAACAGCTCCAAAGAAATTTGAGAATTAATGGAGAATCGATATACAAGGTAAAAAATTATAAGTATTTGGGAGCAGTTGTCAACGAGAATAACGACTATACTGAGGAGAAATTGGACAAACAAGAACATCGTTTAGTAAGACGCACAAACTATTGTGTAGTAAAAACCTCTGACTCTCAAGACTGGAATGTTTAGATGTTAGGCCTACGTGTTCCCACTTTTGCCGTATGGAATGGAAGCTTGAACCATTCCATACGGCATTCTGAAGAAGAAGGTCACTGATAGATTGGAGGCGTTAGAAATGTGGAATTACCGAAGAATTTTCGGAATAAGTTGGATACATAAAGTTTCTATTATTTAGGTGATGAGAAAGAACAGGAAAGTAAATTACCTGGGACACATAATGCGCGGAGTAAGATATAACTTTCTACAAGATATTATACAGCTAAGGCAAAATGAGTCCGGAAAGAAGGTTCACTTCCTGCTTAAAGAACTTGAGAGGCTGGTTCCACCGACTTATTTAGAGCTGATGTGTTTAGAGTTCGCATTGTCCTGTTGATTGCCAGCCTTCTTAAAGAAGACGGCCTTGAAGAAGAAGAGCAACCGCGGTTCATTCTAGAATAAGACTTGCCATATGCCCATAACACATCTCAGATCCAGCCAAAGATACCGCCAACGTACTTGTCTGGTTATAACAGAAATTTATAATAATGAATGTTGTTACTATATATAAACATATATCAAACTTCATTCGATGCCAAACTTCCGCTCGTGCCTGTCGTCACTCCGTTGACCGTTCTCATTGCCAAATTACACACCTTTCCAAGCCTTTCAGTGCCTCTTCCCTCACTCGACTCCGCACGAGAATTACTCCCGTTATCTTCTTCAGCAGTCTCGTATGGCCCAAACGTCGTATACATCCGTACCGCCTTAATTTCTCGCCTGACGTCTCGTCCGTCAGTTTACACTATAGGATACGCAACAGGACTTCACTGTCTTGTTCCTGACTTCAGTCTTCCTTAATATTCTGTTTGAGTCGGCGAAAATGCTATGGAAGAGGAAATAGAAAACAACAGAGTTGTCCTCGCCAGCAGTGCCTATTTTGGGTTACAAAGGAAATGTATCTACAAACGGGTGAAAGAAACTAAACTCTAAAGTGAAAGAAACCCATACTAAACTCTTCAGAAATAAGCAATGGGAAATTATAGGCTACAATTTGTAGCAGAGCATGAGCCTACAAGGAATGAGGATATCAGAGCATAACTCGAAGTAGAGGACATAAATTAAATTATTTCAGCTTGCATATGACAATGGTGGGGTCATCTGCAAAGGATGACAGAGGATCGATTGCCGAAAGCGGCGCTGAACTATAAAGCCATTGGTAGAAGCGACTTGAGTTGTCCGAGGATCAGGTAGGTGCCGGAATATAATCTAATCATTGACGTGAAGAAGAAGAAGAAGAAGAAGAAGAAGAAGAAGAAGAAGAAGAAGAAGAAGAAGAAGAAGAAGAAGAAGAAGAAGAAGAAGAAGAAGAAGAAGAAGAAGAATGGTCATAATTTAGAAGATAAAGGGCGAGACGGCTGAAATGGGCTAGTCATGTTGTAAGGATGGATTTTTTAAATCGCCCCTAGTTGTATAGCACAAAAAGCGGAGAACAAAACTGAGTAAAGCCAGATGGTACGATAAGGGCTGGAGGATGGCCGCGATATACAGAGAGAATTGTAACGCCCCCGACGGTGGTATCTTGCTAAATGCATCCCTTTGTACTACTGCATCACTTTGTGCATACTTTGTATCGTTTGCTACATTCGGTTATTCGATGTGTTTCAGATCCGCCTTGAAGACTACTTCAAGCCAGAATTTTAGTTGGCTGGTTTGTAATGATCCGACTTCTGAACTTTCCCCGTTATACACAAGTGAATTATGTCTTTTTTGTTGTTTTCCAGTTGGAATGTGTAGTTCCTTGATTCTCCTTCATGTCCGTACAGTGGAAAAGATGTTTCATGTCGTCGATGATGTTTGGACCTTTGCGGAAAATACGTAAATAAGCCGATGATAAGACTTCTGGTTTACGAAAACGTGCTGCTAGTTATTCACAGCCTGTGCAGACTCTAAAGAGAGCTACTGAGATCTCCGTAAGGTACAGGAGAAGGGTTTCCAAGCAACGTTTCCCAGGAGTTGCATTCGCGCGTTGTCTTATGTGTGTGTGTGTCAAACAATTTACATATTCAGTCTTGCACAAGATGAACGAATGTGTTTTAAATATACGCATCGGACTGTCGGATCCGGTTGTTTGTACTCTTTCCACGAATAACGGGAAATATTCCTCTCTTCTTCTTCGACCCTTCCAAGCTTGTACCTCGTGACTTCACCGTCTCGTCTCAGATCTACCGATACTTCTTTTCTCTTCTAATATCTTCTTTTCTTTTCTTTTCATATCCAGCTTCAGTATTTTCCCCTGGGCTATTCTTTCTACACGTGACTTCCACTTTTCCTCGCACGTCTTTGCAATTTTAACCATTGGCTGTACACCCGGTTCGTACATTGTTTTCAAATTTAGAAACATAGAAAATAGCGCCCTCCTTTAGCTGTAGTTAAACCCAAGTTTATAAACCTACCAATGGGGTAACTACGGGAGGAACCAGGAGGATCAGTCCTCCCTAGAACTATTATACATTTAATCGAATTTCCGTGATCAGTTAATCTATGCCAGTTGCGCGTGATAAAATATGGTTTATAAATAACTGTAGAAACAAAAGGATTTACAATATTTGTAAATTAATAAAATAAAGTTCGAGTTTTCTTAATAATGACAATCACTCATCATCTGGTATATAACGTGCTAATTTCAGGGTCTGTTACATAACAGGAAGGCAGGGTCTGTTAACCTAGCTTTATCTTGTCGTCCACACTTCCCTTTACAAGGTTGTCTATGTCATCACCTCTCAAATCTAACGTCTTTTTGGTCTAAATCGTCGTCTTTGAACAGGTAAACTAGTAGTTTCTTTACTTTAGTTCGGAAAGATGAGAAGATTTTATTGCAGGATTTGGCATAAAAAATAAAGTAGCCTACTATAACAGGAAATATAAGTTGCTTAAAACATTCTTAGGACAACATCAATAAATTAAAGTACGCAGAGGTATGAAGGGGGTTTTACATAATATCTTCAGATAGACTCCTTTTCACTAGATTTAGTAAGAACATAAATTTAGAATAATTTGAAGTCAGTGCTTATCAATATTTTTTTAACCTTTGTACTTTACGCTGGTGTACAAAGAATAAACGCTGGTGTGCCTAAGCTTTAAGGCACAAAGAATTTATAAAATTATGTTAGAAGAATCCTGCATTTTCTCATTTGCCATGAGGAAAATGGGGAGTATAACCTTCAAACTAATCTCATCCCACCCACTACTGGAGCAGCTCCTAGGTACATCACTTAAACCTACTACAATTTTCAACTGGAAATTTTAAATAAAACCACGTAGTTTTTGTCGTGCAGAGAATTAATGCAGACACTTCTTAGGGAAACAATGTGAATCCACAATCTCATGCTGGCATGGGAACGGTGAGAGGCATTATCAGTTGTCTTGCCAGCAGACGATTTAAAAAACTATAAATGTGTGGAAACAATAGAAATATAAGGCATAATACTGAATTGTGTGACGCGATTTACTCTTTGACGGCAGCCGTCAATCGGTCTCTCTTGGTCTCACACACACACACACACACACACACACACACACACACACACACACACACACACACACACACACACACACACACACACACACACACACACACACACACGCTCGCGCGCGCGAGGATAGAAACGATGTGTTCTAAAATAGAAGGAAGTTACTGCACACAGAAGTGGACTTCAAGTGAAGAAGTTTAGAAGCTTTGGGAATTACGGGTAGGAATGGAAGAAAATTACATCGTTATTGAGAAAGGAAACGACAGGTTAGAACACTTTAACTAAGGGATGATGAGAACGGCCAAAAGCGGATTCCATCAGAAAGACGAGGTGGAAAAAAGCCACAGATAAATGAGTAAATATCAACACACACACACACACACACACACACACACACACACACACACACACACACACACACACACACACACACACACACACACACACACACACACACACACACACACACACAGACGGAACGGGTACAACGGCGTGTGACAGAAAATCAAAATCATTAACGTTACAAGTAGCCGATGATTATCGCACGCAAGACAAAGAACTTCCAGGTTAGCGTATATGCCTCGACGTTCGAGTCGGCGCGCACTTGGCTGTTTGTTATAGTGAATCAGTGAATCGAGATAAAAAGTGGGCAGAACTCGGAGCTACTAAAACAAATAATAGCAATTTGTAACAGGATAGCGTGCGCACTATTATGCAAATACTTGAGTACGTGTTGCGTAGAAAGATCAAATTAATTACTTAATGTTAATTTTATTTTCCCCGCATCGGCCTTCGGTCGGGTTATCGAGTGGAAACAATGAAAATTTTATTAAACAACAAAACTGAACAACACTATTTATTTGACAGCAAAAACTGAAATTTACGAAGGCCGTTTTAATAAAAAATTGTTCATAAAGCTGTACATCTTGTTGGGTTATTGACACCGACTTTGACGGCCGATAGTCGTGAGTTCTCTAAGCACTGGATGATACCAAACCGTGTATCCATCACACACAAGAGTGACTGATAATTATCCTACTCGTCAAGATTATTTTTAATCTTGTCATTCCTGTAGTAAAAGAATGTGTTTGACCTCGGTAAAACCTGTTTGTATAGTTTGCATTTTATTGATGACCAAGTTATACTAGTTAATGATAAGGAAGGTCTTACGTAGATGTTACTTCAGATGGAATAAGAATATATGAAACTGGAGAAGGAACGCAAAAGATACGGCATTTAAATCAATGTACGGAAACCAAAGTACTCGTCGATAGGAACAGAAGAAGTCAAACATCCATCTAAGTGACGATGAAATATAGCTGAAGAAAGGAAGAAATGTAGCCGAAGAATAGAAAGGTAGCTGAAGACACTACACGTATTTGCTAGACTTTGACATAATCTGAAGGGATGATAACAGAAGAAAGATCGTTTGGCTGCTTGAATGGAACTCTTTGGGACCAGGAAATTGGAGGGGAAAGAAAATTTAGGCAGAACGCCTGAAATAGCTGGAAGAAACAGAATTGCGAAAGACAGTAGATTGGTTTGGACGGTTTTATACAGTAACTGAAATTGTTGCAATTGAAGGAAAACAGTTGTTTCGGTACGACCAAAGTTGTTGCGTGCTTTCAAACCCCCGGAAGCGTGGAAGACCTAAAAAGACCTAGAAAGAGCTCAAGAAACGTAGGATAGGGCTACAGTTTGTTCACTCTTAGAGTGGTGCCTGACGTAAACAAAGCGGAGTGATACAACACAGAGGCATGTACAGTACAAAGTTATAAGTTTCTTAACAGACCCAAAGAAATATCGTATAATTTACTTTTACTTGTATTAATCCCTAGTATATTAAAAGAAATGTCTGATATATTTTTAACCAATTAATAATAATATTCGACTGCGAACTAGGCCTACTTTATTTTTAGCGGCGGATTTAGTGATGCGGCCACTCAGCTAATCGATCGCGTTCAAGTACAAGCACATGGTTTTCTTTATATCAGGATCCGCTCTTACAGTGAACAAACCTCAGTGGGATGACAGACTGGCGCGTGGGATTAGGCATGTAGGGACGTCTATGTACTCCACGTAAGCGGAATTTACCGCACCGCAAGAGACTGAAATTACGCTCACATCTACTACCAAAAGAAGTGAAGAAGTGACTAGCAGACGTGTGAAGTGTTGATAGAGATCTCCTCGATGCCTATCTGTTACCGGTTTCACTCCAAGCCAGCGCAGTAGCTTATAAACTCATAATGCTTCGCATTTGCAGACGTAACAAATTTAATAAATCTGTTTTATAAAAATCCATTCTTTCACCTTATATTGATTGGACGACTTTATTCTAACTCGATGGCACCGAGACCACAAAGAACCAATTCAAATAAAACGAAGGTGGTCCGAAGAAAACTGGAAGTCTCAGACTGCTTTCTGGATCAGAGGCGTGAACGGACGCTCACTAAAGTCGCAGACTCGAACGAGGACGGTTGCAGCTGAGTGCAGCGATAGTTTCGCAAATATGTCACAGCACAACTGTTCCAACTTTTCCAAGCCCGAAGGTCGTTACTACAGGTGCCAACAATTTATTTAAGCACAATTATGAAAACATAACTAAGTTACTACAAAACTAAATTACATATTTAACCAAGTACTGAAATTAAATATTTCCTACTCTCCGACTAGTGTATAGGTCAAGTTTGCCGTTTTTATATCACCCGATGTATTTGGGTCAGTGGTGGTAAGCTTACTAGCATATTTGAGTGTGCATTATGTCTATTCCTGTACTCTGTTTTAACTTGAAAGACAGTGGAAAATCCTTTCCGCAGAAATGTAATCCGGAGAATGGCAATAGGAGCTTTACTGAATCTGAAAATTAAAAATATTCAACTCTTAACCCGACAAACTGTTAAATCTAAAAATCAGAACCAAATGAAAATCGTTTAAAATTTAGTTTTAAAAATCAGAATCGCAGCCGGTATCACGATGTATGGGAATCACCGCCGGCATCTCGCCCTTTTCTTCCTCAATGTATACTTACGTCAGAAATAAAATGTTAAATGTCGTAAACGTGAAAGAAAACAGTGGCCAAAAGAGAAACTGATTTTCAAGTTATTTTACACGGAGTATTAAGTTTTTGTGATTCCAGTCAGCTTTGCCTCCGTGGGATACAAGGAACTTTGCGAGCCTCGGAACCCATAAATGAGTAGCGAGAATCACCGTCATAGTACAAAATTATACAGCGAGAATCACTACTGTATTTACAAAATTCGACGTTAATTTTTGTCTTGTCTACTGAGTGTGGAGTTTTTTACGTGAAAACAAACAAAATCATAATTGTTGCCAACCGGGGACAAGATAAGGTAGATATTCAATTGGGATGTGTAGAGTTCAGACAACAAATACTATACTGTACATTCTTCGTCACAATAGCACAGAATAAATAGATCGAGAATTATAGAAAATAATTACAAGGCTACTGTTTTACTGGCGAACATATATAGATTTGGAAAAGTTTTATTCTAAAATTATGACCTCTGAGCTTGAACGTAAACAGCGTGGCATAAAATGCAACTTTTCTCACACGTCGTAGTATTTTTACGACGAAATTCATGACTTTAAGTTTTAAAATAGTAAAAAGATCGGAGAAAACTTCTCGAAATCTACAATTTAAAAATTCCTAAAAAATAAATCAAACAACCATAAACATCAATCGCCCAAAATAATTAAAAAAACAATAAAATATTAACTAAACGCCCTATTTAAAAATATTGTTTAAAGTGCTTACGCAGAAAAGAATAAAATAATGAAACAGTTCCGTATTATATATGACAATGTTCATACTTAAGATTTTTTACATGTTTATTTACCACAAAGAAAAACTGAATTTTTAAAGTTTTGTGTTCGTTTCAGTCGATTTATTTGCAAGATAGATAGGCGGTTACTGTACTTTTTATTATGAAAGAACTCACTATTTTCTGCAATGTTCATGATATTTGATGTTAAAAATTATAAAACTCTCCCCCGTAGAGAGGGAAGATACGACAAGGGAAGTCTCACAACGGCTGTTGTGACAGTTTTTTTAAGCCAAGATTCTTTACAATTTAACGTCGATTGAAATGTTGGAATGAAACGCGAAAACATTTAATAATAATATCTCCTTTATGTACCATCTCAGTAGGTTAGGAGAAACATGCCGGGTAGGGTGTCAGCTAAACCAAAATGTGGCTAGCACTAGTCCAGCCACAATTACTCAAGGATACGAACACTGTGAAGTGAAGCGTGCAGTCAGCGCTAAGGGATGGATCGTAAGCTTGAAAGCCGCAGCTGAAAGGAGAATAAACGCTGCCGTGATGGATTAGTCGAGACACAGTGCACGCATATTTTGACGATGAAGAATCAGAAGTGATGAATGCAAGTAGAAAAGGCCTTGGAAAAAAGAGGGCTGATTTGGTTTCATCATGGTGATGAGAACTGGTGATAAACGATGACCGGATATTCAAGTAAACACCACCTAAAGACAGAGGGGAGAAAGACTGCAGCGATTTTGGAGAGATTGTGTGCATGGAAGCACGCGGATTGAAAGTGAACGATGTCTCGGGTACTCATTTCCACAGGATGCTGCCCGGGCTCTCTAGATTAGGAGAAACGTGTTGGGTAGACTGTCAACTAGACCAAAATGTGGCTAGCACTAGCACCAGGCGTCTGTAATTTTCCAAGAATATTACCCCAGGGAGACAAAGACTGTGAAGTCAAGCGTGCAGTCAGCCCTAAGGGATGGGTCGTAAGTATGGAGCTTGAAAGCCGAAGCTGAAAGGAGAATGAATTCTGTCGTGATGGACTAGATGAGACGTAGTGCACGGATATCGAGACGTTGAAGAATCGGGAGAGGCGAATGCAAGTAGAAGAGACCAGAGTAACTCGTCTTGGGAAGGAGAATAAATGCTGTCGTGATGGACTAGATGAGACGTAGTGCACGGATATCGAGACGTTGAAGAATCGGGAGAGGCGAATGCAAGTAGAAGAGACCACAGTAACTCATCTTGGAAAAAATACGGCTCAACTGGTTTGATCGTGGTGATCAAAATTTGTGATTGCTGACGGGCTGAATTCAAGTGAACACCACCGAAAGACAGAAGGGAGAAAGACCGGACAGATTTTTGAGTGATTGTTTGCATGGAAGCACGAGGGTTGAAAGTGGACGATGTGTCAACTACTCATTTCCGCAGGATGCTGCCCGCGGACCCTCTAAATTAGAAGAAAAGTAATGGGAAAAAATTATTATTTGACTGGAAAAAGCTGTCTCAGAAACGGTAAGATAATTTGATACACGTTTTGGGGCTACATTAATGAAAACCTATTGCAATTCTGTTGAGACCTGATGTTTGTGCATGCACGCCAAACCAATGTCCCCGGCGTGTTTGAAGTCGAATATGACTTCAGTAGCTGAATTATGACTGTTGATGCGCCTGCGTCGTAGCAGCATGAGCAAAACGTTTGATGGCAAGAACAATAAAGCGTATATAAGCCTTGAAAACACTGTTGTTTTAATAGAAGAAACCGCGGAAGTTGACGAAGGAGAGATCTAGTGTCGGTTCCATGGCTTCGCTCCGCCCCTGCACGCAGTCGGACGCACACCACGGTTCAATTCAATTAAAGAAAAACATATTGGACGCGTTACCGAATCGCTTAGCGTAGCCACGTCGACGAGAGCATTGTCAAAGCGTTCCCATTCTGTAACGTAATAATAAAAGAATCATCAGCTGTCGCGTAGGAGTCGACAAATTCACCACGGCTTGACGCCTTCAACCGATCGAACAATACTCATGAATATTGTAATCTGTCGATGCTTGACGACACTCCTCGCAGGACACAATTCTGGCGCCAGTCCACAGCCGTCATTATGTTTCAAAACACAAAATTGACTGCTACATCCTCCGTCTGTATACTAGATCAGAAACAACATTATTTATGATACATAATTAATAGGTTTTTCGGATTTATGAACTTAAAAACGTTCGTCCCGACGACTGTAGTCTACATACAAATCGGGTGTTATGTTTTTCATACACACGCGCGCGCATGTATGACTTAGCCACTCGTATGTTTTATATTTAATTTAATATATGATAGAATAGTTATTAAATGTTATATTCCATTAGGCCTAATATATGTGAAATAAATGCAGTATTTATAAGAAAGGTAACATAATTCCGAATTTATGTACATGACTTCTATAAGAATTCAAAGTGCGTAATTATGGTGTAACGATGTTTCTAGAGTAAACGATTAGGTAAGGAAAGTACGGGGCTACTATTTAACGTATATTGAGCAGGTGATCTATCTTTATAATGAAGGACTCTTTACGGCAGTAAAAATAAAGAATGAAATAATCACCATGTTCAGATTTGTAGACAACCTATACGTGTTTGGTCGAACGTGAGAGTGGACCGGAGGACAATCTGCTTATTGTGGACAAAAGACTGCATTAGTCTGACGAACGTAGGGGAAACAGAAGTAATGCCAGTCGATGGCAACACAAGGGATGGAGCCAAGAAGTAAATCTAAGAAAGGGATAGCCTTTCATTTACCAAGACAGCAGCGTGTGATTGGACACAAAGTACAGGATAATACACTCAGATTACATCTTTCTACGTGGGTCGTGGTTTGACTCTTAGAAATATCATCAGTCATACTGTAGATGTCAGTCAGTCTTTTTGAAGTATCTTGGGGTGACATTGACAAAAGATGGTAGAAGTGATGAAGCTATCAGCGGCTAAATGCAGCATGGGAAAATGTTGAGAAAGCAGTTGAACTCTGTGCTTTACAGTGGGAAAATAACCCACAAAACAAAGAATATAATTTACTATGCTATCTTAGAAAAACCATGTCAACTACTGCTCTGAAACTTGGGAGTTAAATAAAAGAAAGTCCTGAAGGTTACCAAGCGGTAGAAATGGAGTTCTGGAGAAAGTCTTGTGATATTTCCAGCCACCAGTGCATTAGAAATTGAGATATCAGGAGCCAAATTTGTGTAGACAAAACAATTTTACTTACCATAAATACGAAGCGGCTCATATGGTATGGAAGCTTGATTATCGTTGGTCCAGACAGTTGTTAAACTTGGTTCCAACTAGAAAGCGGAAACGAGGCATTCCCAGGATATCGTGTAAGAAAGGCATGTGTAATAAGATGGATAAATCAGGCTTACAAAGAGGATATTAGAACAACAGAAGTCCCCGGCGTGAAGAACGCGAGAGATGGCTATAGCAAGTCCGCAGTTAATAGATAATGGGCTCCTTTTCGTAGAGGATGACATAAACTGAACGGCACTCGACTCTCGTTACCCCTTTTTCTTCTTATGTCGAGTTCAATTTCAGGGTGGGTTTTTAGCTTTCACAACAATTCCCTTCAGTTCCACTTCTTCACTCTCTTACTCCTGTGTCACAATTCTCTACGTCGGGAAGTCCAACCATCGTCCCCTAGTGGCACGCCGACACAGTGTGCAAAGTGTGCGGCTCAAATAGGTGCCATAATAGTAAAGGCGCCAAAAATTTCTGGCGAGGAGGAAATATTTGAAAACAAAATAATCTTAATTTTCATTAAGATAATTGTATTAATTTTAAGAACGATGTACATCAGATAAATCAGTATATTTATTCAAAGACTTAATCACAGTTTATCCAAATTTTACAGTTGCTCTTCTTTTTTTTTCTCATTACCGGTATCTGTAGCATCTGCAGAACGATCCTTTTCTAAACCTAAAATTATTAAAAACTACTCGCGCTTCACAATGGTACAAGAGAGACTTTCAAATCTTGTCACTGTATCAACAGAGTTAGATATTTTGGATCAACTTGATATACACGATATTATTCGAGAATTTTCATTAATGAAAGCTAAAAAAGTTCAATTCACTAAATTATTTTTCTTTCTATTTAAATATGTACTTACCTATTTCATTACCAAATAATGTTCGTAATATTTTCCTATTTTATATACTTGTAATTTTATCTGTTTCTTATTTATATTATATCTATACAAAGTACAAATGTGAAAGTGACTTTCTTGCCGAATAAAATATAGTAAGTTTAATTATGTATCAAAAAAACTATTATATATTTTTGTTTTTATGAAACTGTAAGTTTACCTGTTAATTTACGTAAAACTATATAAGGTGCAATTGGCAAATGATTTTCTTGGCAAATAACATAAATTACTTTATTTTCTTCCAAATTATTTTTCATGTTTTTGTTTTTGTATCTTCTTATGTGTTTCTTATTACCGGTATTAATACATTTTTGTAATTCATTTTGACATGATTTATTGCGTATTTATATCTAGTTATTGCGTGAATATCTATTTCGTATTTCATTTGTACTCACTGATACGTTTTTATAAAGTGATTTTTTTGTCAAGGATGGCGTATAGGGGCACCAACTAAAGTTCTGCACACAGACGCTGGACACTACTGGAGCGCCACGTCTTCCCGTTGGTTTCCGAATTGACAAACCCTTAGTTATTCTCCAATTGTCCTTACATCCTACACATCTCAGCCACCTCAGCTTCGACTCTTCACGGCTGTATCGCTAACTCAATTTATAATTCAGGATCCATCATCATTTCGTACAAGACCATATGCATTCCTTGAAATTTTGTGTTCAGATAATTGGAGTCGTTGTCTATCACTTCTGGTTATCGTCCACGCGTAACGTCCGTTCGTCGTCACAATCTGAAAAATATATATATTTCCAGCTTTAGTTATTGATTAGTCACTACGCCCTCCCCTTCTTAACTCATTATCGCCCCAAAACGATATTCCGTGTGCTGAATTTCTCGGACCGAGTTGACGTGGCGGCTGATAAATTCACCTGGAGGATGCCGAGAACAGAGGAAGATAAACAGGAACATAGGGGCCGAAGTTGGGAATTTCAAGAGACGTGTACAAGGCACCGCGTCACGAAACGTGCGTTGAAAAACGTGTGGTCACAGAAA
Organism: Magicicada septendecula; assembly: GCA_034769895.1. Taxonomy (NCBI): domain Eukaryota; kingdom Metazoa; phylum Arthropoda; class Insecta; order Hemiptera; family Cicadidae; genus Magicicada; species Magicicada septendecula. The sequence goes on from CM068376.1 coordinate 73,834,647, forward strand.
TATCGAGTCATTGCAAATCGTCGTTACAATGGACACAATATTTATATATTTATCCGAGTAGGCCTACGCGATGTTGTTTCGACGATAAAATAAAACGAAATGAGACGTCAGATACAGGCCGTAGGCACACAATTAGCATACGCTGTACGTATTGTAATCTAATATGATCATCAATGTTCTATTCTGAAACCGTTTACTCGGCTGTGCGTCAGTACCTACGTATGTTTCCGCCATCGAAATAAATTCGTTATTTTGTAAAAAAAACCGGAACTTGGAAAATAACTTGTAATAAACACTGATTCAGCTTTGTAATGTTAGGCCCGTATGTTCTGTACGTTAGTGACGCATTATGACACGTGCTCTCTCTCTCTCTCACACACACATACGCGCGCGCGCGCGCGCGCGCGCGAGCAAGCAATTAGAGAAACGTAAGTGCATAACTAATTTTAACGATGAAAGGTTTAGCGAGGATCGGTCAATAAGTATAACGCAGATTTTCAATTATTTGTGTCGACGTTTCGACAATATTTATAGTCGTCATCAGGACCTGTGCACGGATACAAGAGAAAATATCAAACACAAGATCACTTAATTGAGTGAATGTGTGTGTATGTGGGCGCGCGCGCGCGTCAAGGAGTTGAGGCTGTTTTATCATCAAAATAATTTTATTCCTCACATTTTATACTTAAGTAAGTAGACAAAATTATAATACTTTTTAGTTTTCTCAAATGTTATTTGTTTGTCCCTTCTGAATAGCTTTAAGTAAAACAACATTTTCTAAATTTAGAAACATACGGTTGTCAGTGGTTTAGTGCTTTGAGAAAATGTCTTCTAATTTCTGATTATTTTGTATATATTTATTCTTAATTTTAAATACTTTAACCTTGCTGCAAATACAATTATATAATATATTCTTTCCTGTGAATTAGGTATATCATTGCTGCAAATTATGTACATCCTTACTGAAATTTATGTATATCCTTGCTGTAAATTGTGTAGCCTTGCTGCAAATTATGTATACCCTTGCTATAAATTTGTGTAGCCTTGCTGCAAGTTATGTATACACTTGCTATAAATTTGTGTAACCTTGCTGCAAGTTATGTATACCCTTGCTATAAAATTGTGTAGCCTTGCTGCAAATTATGTATACCCTTGCTATAAATTTGTGTAGCCTTGCTGCAAGTTATGTATACCCTTTCTATAAATTTGTGTACCCTTACTGCGCGTTATTTATACCCTTGCTATAAATTTGTGTAGCAAATTCTGCAAATAATGTATACCCTTGCTATAAATTTGTGTAGCCTTGCTGCAAATTATGTGTGTCCTTGGCTGTAAATCGTGTATATCAGCTTTTTGAATTCGTACTTTCTTACCATGGATGCAATCGATGTTTATTTTACAAACATTCGCCTATTGTATCTTCTACTACTTACAAAGGTATTAATTTACTTTAATCTTTATTTTCACTACAATACACCTTGCTTTGATCGCAGTGATCCTAATTAGCACAAGTGAGGCAAACTTCATACATCAATGTTCATGTTCAGTTTTAAAATTCTCTTTAAACTTGAATCTCTTTTTCACATTTCTTATATTCTCTTATTCAGTTCTGTCAACAAAGGTAGCACAATCATGATCAGGTTGATACCCCATTAATTAGGTACTTCACAAAATATTTGTATGCTACAAGAAAATAAACATTGCTCCTTATAATAAGGAACTTTGTTTTTTTTTATTATTATAAGAACTTTCAACTATTATTTTTTTGACATTTATATGGAATGGACGACAACAAGTTGACAAAGCAAATCGTCAAATATCTGTGGCGGAAGAAGTCAACATCAAATTGTATTAAAGAAGTCCAAAAGGATTTAGAAAAAAATAATATACACGCAGAAGAAGCAATTGAAAGAGACGTTTTTCGGGCAAAAGTGTTAAAAAAGGAAAGAGTCCAGGGTAGGAGAGAGAAAAACGCAGGTTCAAAGTGGACTGAAGACAGGAAGAAGAGACACAGTGGAAAGATGAAAGAATATTGGAGAAAAAGAAAAGAACAAAGAGTAAAGAATTGAAATTGGCATGTGGTCCTTAGATGGCCCATACAAAAAAAGAACTTTTTGAGAAGGTTTCTCAGCTAGCAGCTTATATTTAAGATCAACTTTCCAATAAAGTTTCAATTTCCTAGGCCAGTGAATTTTACAAGTACAGTAAAAATTCATTAAGCGGTATTTCGCATTTAAGTACATAGATTTTTAATGTGCAGCTACATTATACACAATAGAAATGTAACCTGTTTAGCACATAGGTCATCGATATGAGCGTGCAGACGTGTTTCAACCCCACTATCCCGCTGTCTCCGTACCACGTTAATCTACTAACACGACAAAATATTGGTTTTGCCGTCCAACGTACACTTTTACTTTCTGGTTAATTCTGTAGACACATATCAACGTCCCGGACTGTACCGGCACGAATTCCATTATCGGCCGAGCGCTCGGTGCAGCATAGGCAAACGGAATAATGCAAGGAAACATTATTGTAGGATTGTGGAAGTTGGAAGAAGTCTGACCTCGAGAAATGTCGCCGGCTGATTAGATTCAGAGAAGGAAACATTATTGAATTCTTCGGTGTGTTGGCGCCTGGTTTGATTAGCTGTGGGCACACGTGGGAGGCGAATCCATACAAATCCTATTACCGGTCCACTACTGGTCTTTTAAACACCGCTCTCACCCCCCCCCTCAAATTCGCCGGCACATTTCACCGTCTTCTGAAATTGAAGAAAACCAATAATACTCTTTCTGCCCGGTAATCGAATACTTTCAAATTATTTACTCGTAACCATTTAGAACCCTAATTACTTCGATACGCAGTACAGTGGCTCCACCAGTTCATATATAATTTTACCATCTGATATTTGGATTCAACTGGTAATTAATTGGTAATTAATGGATCCACCTATCGATTAATTACGTCGCAGAAGGCGTTATACTTTTTTCAACGGAAACAAGTTATGTAACTAACGTCGACTTTACGAAACTAGAATTAACTATAGTTCGTCTTACCCGGAAATACGAAGATAGGCGGACACATTACATAAACAACAACGCCATTAATGTATATCACAAGAGAAAAGTCCTTCAAGTAGTCTTGTACTCTCTTCTTCTTCTTCTTCTTGTCATTATTAAGAAGTCTAAAATCCTCCGTGGGTTTTACCTCGCTTAATGATGATGTTCTATTCCTTTCTAAAGCATATTTTTTTCTCCAATTTTTCTCTCCCAGACCTTTAGTCTTCTATTTCATCACCTTTCCAAACCTTTTTCGTTCTCCTCTTTAGCCTTCAATGCATCATAGTTCATTATAAAAGTGTCTTTATAGTTCTTGTTTACCCCGTTCGTCTGTGTCCAAACCAGGCTAGCCGTAATATGTTTGTCAGTCTTAAATATTTTTAAGATCTTTTCGAGTTCTTGGTTCATTCCGATGCGCCAGTTCTATCTCACGTGGGCTGTAAATTTTACTTACTATTTTCCCCTTAAAGTTTATCGTCCTGTTCTTCAAGGTAATCTATAGTGTTGTGAAAAAAATCTACATGCAGTTTACTGTGAAGTCTATTATTAACGATTAGACGTTACAAATGAACGATTAAACGAATTGTTTAACGACTTGGAAATAACTTAACATTTAGTTTGGAAATTCTGGTAAATTGCTGTTTTAGGAGGGGGGCAGTGGCTTTAGTATAATCTGATGGGAACTTATTAAACAACAGTTTCTCAGAAAACAGTAATGGGATAAAATCGTATTAAAACAGCTTTCGACAGAGGAAGACGTTTTCTGGGTAGCAGAGGAAATAACATTGAGTCAACAAACTTTTCTCAGAGTCCTTTGTGACACACTGTAGTGTACGCGTTCCGTCAATAATATTTGGAAGGATTCGAAATGTGGTTGTGGCGAAGGATGGAAAATGTTAACAGTAGCGAGATGATGACAAACGAAGAGTTATTAAAGGAGAATAAATTACGAGATGAAATTAGGAATAGGAAAACAAATTGCAAGGCAAAAAACCAAGAAGATGAGTTACTCTGTCGTCTTAGAAACCATAGTCACCTGAGGATCTGAAAGTTAGCAGATAAGTTCCGGATAGCTCCAAGTAGTGGAAATTCTCTTTTTTGGAGAAGGTATTATAGGGTATACAGCTCCCAATGCGTTAGAAATGGCAATATCAGAAGGCAAGTTCGTGTAGACAGAACAATTTTAAACACCATAAATACCTCATATGATATGGCCGCGAAGAACGAATGCCCGATGATAGTTGATACAGAAGGTTCTTAGACCGAGTTTCAACTAGAAGGCGGAAGGAAGATAGATGCAGAAGATTGTGGATGGAGAACGTATATGATGATATGGAGGAAAGAGGGTTGCAACGAGGTGACTGGAACAACATAAACCCCTAACGCGGAGACTGAGAGAGACAGAAGCACAGAGGCGTGTGGATGTGATTGGTCACGTCTTGAGAAAGGAATGGTTATAGAAATAAACAACATGAGAAAACGTTGCAGGAAAGAGAAGAGGACCACTTAAAAGATATAGTATTTTGACGGACTTGATGATGGGGTGAAATTAGAGATACCCTAAAGGCGAAGAACAGGAATGGACAACGCGGAGAGGAGGACAGTTAGGATGAACACTGTTTTCGGACAGAATTATAATTGATGTGAAATCCAGAATAATCACTGGCACTCCCCGCTGTTGGTATCAGGAGGAAACTCGAAGCGCTTGAGCCAATTAAGAGGTTCAATTTATCCAGAGACATGGAACAACTTGAACGATTGATTGCTCTTTAATGTGCTGTTCTAGCCTTTGTCTACGACCTCTTGGAAATTGGTTACTTAAACTGGTCGCAGTGTCCGCTTTTAAATAGCAATGGATTACACTACCTCGAACGTACAGTCCGTTGATAATTATTCGGAGCAGTGGCGTAACTACGGGGGAGCATAGGATTAAGAAAGACATAGGATTGAGGCTTTTGAGATCCAGAAATGAGAGAACAAATGGGTTTAATACTGTAGGCAATGGAGGAAAACTGGACACTTTTAAATGCAGTCCAAAAAATGGGGGGAACTGGGATCGGAGGAATCAACCCCACCCCCTAAAACTATTAAAATTTCAGCGACATTCCGTAGTCACTTAAAGTACATCTATTTCTAAGCCAGTTGCGTCTGTAAAAAAAAAACAAAAAAAAACAAAAAAAAACAGGCCTGAGACAGACAACAATGGCGTATAGCTGGCCCATTAAACTATTAACGTCTTAAAACAACAATTACGTATCAATCGGAATTATTCTTTATCTCCACCAGTGTAGTTACATTGTTCACATGATTCGAACATAACTGAAAGAAAGGCTACACCGACAACGGAATGAAGACGACAAGACGGACGGCAGTTGCTGAAGGTAATTAGCTGAGGTTGATGAACATTAATAATTGTAGCAACGGGTAGCCCACGTGGACTGAAACGATAATGTTATTTTGCTGTCGGGAAAATTTGATTGCTACACAAAGACAGTGTCGGGACAGTTGGAGAACGCATTATATTACATCAAAGGCTTCCGACTGTTAACCGTTTGACTGAGGCATTATTAAGAGACCTTCCAGTCGGTGTCCGCAGATGGTTATAACCTATTCAGGTCTCGGTTAACCGAGGTTTCCGGTGTCCGAACAACACTAGACCGAATGTATCGGATAATTTAGGGATTCCCGTAAAACGTATCTCGAGACGTATGTACAAGCAACATGCTCGACTTAACGCCACATTCTGGTAACATTAACAAAGACAAGAACGATTACGGCTTGTGGCACAACGTGCAGAGATTGTGTTGTGTTTCCGCGGTCCCATCTGCCCTAAATAAATCAACAGCGGTGCTACAAACAACTGTTTTACATTTTCTTTACGATACGTGAAAACGTCCAATTAATATTCTTTATTAAAATTCGCAAAATAATAATTAATAACTACAAATAGGTGGCGTGCAAAATAAGGGATACGCACCATACAAGAGTATTTGCGTGTATCAGGTTACCGTAGACCGTAGATTTTACTCACGATAATCTCATTAATTCAACACACAGCATAAATTTATTATTTAATTTTTCTTCTCTTTTTTTTTTAAGCTACCGTGTAGAGTTTATCGCTGCGAAGTGACTTCACTTTGTAGTTTCTCTCACGAAGCTTGTTTTGGAGGCACGGGCACAATAAACGGTCTTAATAAGATTACTTTATGAACGTGTGCCTTATAAATATAACCTACGCGTGTAACGGATGCCGCTACGTCTGTTGTCGCGTTTACACGCTTTAGATTCCTCTGTTCGTTCAGATTTGTGAACTTATATTTCATCCCTACAGTCACGTTATTTGTGATTAACTTGAAGAACCTTCTACAGTATTCGTCTTTCCCATTACTTTTCTATTTACATTTATCACACACGTACAGAAAAACGCGGCATTAACGACCTCGGCTTAAGGTTAAGGTTTAGCAGAATCGACTGGAATGGGAAAAATACCTAATGAAAGATACAGTGCATTCATTATTATTGCTATTATCACAGATAGCAAAGTGTGTGAAAACGTCTTCTTTTTAACAGCGTACGATAGTATTAAACATAGCTTAGTAGTTGGGTTCTATGAGGGCTATTGAAAAATTAATCTCCGATTAGCAAGAAAAAAAAACTAAAATATTGAAAAATATTTTGTTACATGCATAATTTAAAAAATAGTCACTATTAATATACATGCACTCATTACATCTTTGCAGCAGTTTGGAGTTGCTTGTTGAAGACTTCTGCTCCAAAGTACCCGGCCAAGATTTTACGCCGTTAATAAAATCCTCATTGGTGTCAAAGCGCTGAGTGACCATCTAGGTGACACGTGGGCACGTCTGCCCAGGTTTATCACGCGGTATATCGGTTGAATCACGCGGATTTGACCGCTGATAGGGCACTTGCCCGCTATTCCCGTCTGTGGACTTCCCAAAAGTTGATCCTTTCAAGTATGGAAAGTCTGGGTTCTGATTTGTACCGACGGATCTCCTCCGAACGGAGCCGACCGCTTGAAAGTCATATCGACGATAACTGTGACTGATCTAGGCGACAGCCGCCCACACCGGGTGGACGCACGGCACGGCAGCACCAGACGATTTCGCTCCCGACCGAGAGGCTTGTCAACCGACACCGTTCGGTAATTTAGGACAAAGTCTCGAACGTACCTAGCGGGCATTGGGAAGTTTCAAATCATATCACTACGCATATTTCGTGGTGTCCGTGTTTCGTAGGTTACTACTCGAACAGAAATAAACGAAATGGGCAGCGGATGTATGTGTAACAATGTAAACATATAGGCCTACTGGTGGCTACTGCATGTGTGCCGTTTTCCTATGATAAAACTACTTCTGTGTATAGCAGCCAAGCGGAGGTTAATTTTACAACACTTCTTGTATCCATTTTTAGGAGCTAAAAGTAACCACCGTTGATTAGGCCTATCTGAAAAGTCGTTTGTCTGAAATGAAATATCTCTGCCCCTTTATTTCGGTTAAAAGGAGTTATTATGCAGCCTGTAACTGCCTCCTCTTAACCGTTTATTTCCATTCATGTTTGTTGCCACAGTTATCTTCTCCCCGCCTCGTGCACTTTCGCTATCCATCGGTCCCGGTCCGATTTTATTACACTTCCGTACCCTCTATATAAACTGGTGCGTTTCCTCTACCCCCGTTTGATTTATATTCGTCCGTTTTTCTTGATTTCCTTGGCCTGTGTTCTATTCATCCGTTTAACTCCAAAAAATCGCCGCAGAAAGTCCAACTTGTTGTCTGAAGTTTGTTTACGACGGTTTTGTTACACATCAAAATCTGCGCCATTTATCCTAATACCGGGTACCTACAACAGCATTTTACATTCTCATATTGGTAGTTTTTGTGAAAACTTATATACTGTATTACAGAATGTTTCCATTTAATTTATTTGCCTTTTACAATGTAAGTTAGATTCCTGTCTAATCATGAAACCAGACTCCTTGTCTAGTCACTTTCGAGATCCATAATTTATGTCAGCTCTGTCGCGTAGTTATTTGGTGATTGCTTCGAGTTGGACGAGACCTTCCGACAAGTCCTGAATGATAATGAATATTAGGATTAGAATTACGAAAACTGCTAATGCGGCTGACCGTGATTTGTCTGTTCTTACAATTAAAATCCTGAAGTTCGCGATTCGTTATGTTTTATCACATTTTTCTTTACATTTGTTGAAGCGGATCCAGAAATTTCTTCAACAGAGATCTGTGTTCAAAATAAAGAAAGAAGAATTCGTTGTCTCTTTGTCAGAATTGCCCCGCATTCATGGCCCCCATATTGTATTTGATAGCACGCAGTCTCACGTATTGACACGTGTGAGAAATTAGAATGAAGTCAACTTATAATGGTTTACACGCGTATCACCTACAGAATTAAGAAAATAAAGTAGACACGAACTGTGCTAACAGGGAAAAAATGGTAGAATAAAACTGGTAGGACGGAGGAAAGTAGCGTAAAGAAGACATAGCATGGTCACGACGACGACCACTTTGCAAACTGAAATAACGTCGTGGTTAAACGGTAAGTATGGCGAACTGAACACGATACATGATGCCGGGGGTGGCATTCAGAAGACCAGTTCATAATACGTTGTCGGTTATGATGAAAATGATACTTACTTACTTACTAGCCAACGCCCACCCTTTGCTGTTGGGCCATTAGGCGGCGCGCTGACCAGTAGAGACATGAGAGCCTTGCCGTACCATCTTCGTCTTGGACTTGCGTGTCTGAGATCAAGGCTGGACATGCAATTAGGTGATCCGCATTCATGGAAGCGTATCCACAGAGAACACATTCAGGAGACGACAACACGCCAATGCGGTGCAGGTGGGAGGCCAGGTAATCATGACCGGTTGTAGTTCTAAAAAGAGCAACACTAGTTGCTCGGGGTAGAGTTCTGTTGATGGGGCCGTCCGTAACCAATGTTGCCCATCTTTTTCCCATACAGGCTCTTAATTGTTTTTCTTTTAGCCATAGGCTTATTGAGGAGTTTATTCTTGCTTTCGCAGATGCATATGAGCTGGGGGTCTCCGGCTGAGGTAGTGCTGCGCCCATTTTGGCGAGGATGTCGGCTTTTTCATTTCCCATGATGTTGACATGGCTGGGTACCCATTGCAGTTCAATTTGCCAGCCTAATTGTACAAGGTTCTGCAGTTCTCGCCTACACTCAATTGTCAGGGAGCAGTTTGTGTCACCATTTGAGGTCACGTTTTGAATCGCTGCAGTCGAATCTATGAGGAAGACGGCTTTGTTAGGTGGTGAGATCTTGGCAAGCTCAATAGATGCTGCCTTTATGGCTGCTACCTCTCCGTCATAGTTGCTTAGCCGGCCTCCTACAGCGAGGTGGCCTTCAAATGGAGAGCTGTAGAAACCAGCCCCTGTTGCCCCTGTAGATGGTATAGAGGATCCGTCTTTGTAGATTCGTATACACTGCTCAGCGGGAAAACGTTTTTGTACAGTGTGTAAGGCTGCTTGACGAAGCTCGGCTTCATTCGACTCTGTTTTTGTCTTATTATGGTCGAAGAGTTTCAGGTTAGCATTTGGGAGTTGGCTAAAGAATTCACGGTGACGTATAAATGGTGCTGCCTCATTTGGTTCAATGTCATATTTGCGTTGGAGTTCTTCATAGATCGCAATCGGGCATTTCTGAGTTTTCAGCCTTTCTGTCGCTGTTTTATAGTTATTCCACCGTTGTTGGTAGGCTCTTTTACATCTCTCCCAGGATATAAGGCACAGCTTTTCCCGTCTTACTTGGATAGGTTCGACTTGCAGTTGTGGCTCCATAGCAAGTATAGGAGTTGATTTCGGCGCACCAGTTATCGTTCTAAGGGCTGCATTTTGGACCAAGTGCAGTTTCTGGCATGCCGCATTGGAGGCAGTAATAGTTGCTTCTGCGCCATATTCCAATAGCGGCCGAATGTAGCTCTTATATGCAGTTGTCAGAACATCTTGATTTGCTCCCCATGTAGTCGCAGTGAGTCGTCTAAGTAGCCGGCAGCGCCTAGACGCACTGTTCGCGGACTGTTCTATATGGCGAACAGTGCGTCTAGGCGCTGCCGGCTACTTAAACGACTGATGAAAATGATGATGAAGTCGACAACGCTGATTGTAGTCCAGATTAGAGTGTTTTTGCCATTATGAACATTGCATATTTCTTAGTCATGGAGACGAGACATGGACATTAGCAAATAAGGAAGAAGAAAAGCTGTGAAGGTTTGGAAAAGAGATTGTACGACGTGTTTATGCCCCGGTTATGGAAGACGATGAAGGGAGTTTAAGAAATAACCAGGACGACATAGATGAGCTGTTGGAGCATGAGGACAATGTAAGATTCGTAAAGGCTCAACGAATACAATGGATAGGTCACCTAGAGCGGATGGATGGTCAGCGTATGCCAAAGAAAATCCTAAGGGCGCAAGTCTATAAAAACAGAAAGAGTGGCCGACCTAGGATAAGACGGTTGGGTGATGTGCTGCAAGATCTCAAAAGAATGGATGTAAGGGATAGCAACGGATAGGAGGTCGTCGAAGAAGATAGGGCTCACGTTGGGTTGTAGTGCTAAAGAAGAAGTATATTGCATATGTGCTCTTGTAGATTTCGCAGGCCACGAGTGACTTTTAACGTCGCTGGCTTTCCGGATGTGACTGTGTTATTACTTTCCGATTCTTCCTTTGTGCGCTGTGATGTCTTCTTCAGGATCTTCTGACCGTAGATTTTTGTAGCCATACGTGATCTTGTTCATCCGCATTTAACTACAACGGTTCTGTCTCCTGTGCGACGTTTTGACACTTTGTTCGATGCCTTCCTCAGCATTATGAACACACACACGCACGCACGCGCACACACACACACACTTAATAGGAGGGGTGAGGCAGAGAGAGAGAGAGAGAGAGAGAGAGAGAGAGAGAGAGAGAGAGAGAGAGAGAGAGAGAGAGAGAGAGAGAGAGAGAATGAAACGTGGTGTAAGATAGTGAAGAAAGTTTATTAAATAAAAATGAAAGAAAAATATACGTTATATTTTTTTTAATTTCACAATACGCTTTGAGGGTTTCGTTTAGTCAGGTTAACGTTCCAGGAATACATTTTCGAAGTGAACAATAAGAAATTCGGCAGTGAGCGTAAGCCGGAATCGAACTGCACACATCGAGTATCATCATCATACGTTACCACCAACCTATATATTTTACATCGGTATACAATTCGTAGTGTTTACTTATACTTACCACTTACAAATCAAAATGACCACTCATGTAATTACACAAAGAAACTTAATTAAGGTATGATGTAAGTGTGTGTGTAATCGGCTGGTATTGATAATCCGAGAGAGGTGCAGAGGAACGAGGAAACTTTGTTCTGTTATTTGGGGTAGACCAGAGTGCGGACGAAGTTGGTCGATTGCGGTCGCGCTGGACTCAGCTGTCCAAATAACTTGAGATCCACCCCTCACCCCTAACCCCACAAACTTACCACAAATTGATTCCTTCTCCTTTGATCCATATTAAGTTTACTTTCTTTGCGGTCGGCGCACAATAGCCGCAGTTCACCGCAAATCGCTACCTTAACAAATTGCGTTTGACACGGCCACACACTCTGTCCTCTGTCCCCTCTTCCGTAACCGTTCTAGATCGTATTTTATTATTATTTATTAACGTGCGCCGGTGATTTGCCGTGTGTATCGCGCTCATGAATATGTGTGTACTCTACGATTGAATAACCACAGCTTTACACACCTCAACCGCAAATATTGGACCTGACGTCTTCGTATAAAAATATGGGTGCAATTTATATTTATTTATACAGGTACACGTTTACAGGTGCATTTGTTTATTTGAATCAAAATATCGAGCACATTTATCTCGAATGCTGAAACCGTCGCAACTCGAACCCAGATCTTAAATTAGGTCATTAAAATATTTATAATTTCGCTAGCGGAGTCGTTTGATGATAACATTGAAGCTATCAAACCATCGTCCATAGTTCATAATGTTATACCCTCGACTTCAGCTGCTAACGTCATCTTCAGCGGTGTGGTCGGTCGACGGACCAAGACGTCCGATCTAAGAATCGACTGACCAAGTGGTCGGATGTAAATATCTTTTATCGTCTGACGCCTAAAGAAAAAGTTGATTGGTCAAGATGTCCAGGATAAGAGTCGACTAGCAGTTTTACTTCAGCAGATCCCGAAGTAAGAGTCGACTTATCCTTAGAAAAGTCCATCGTTAATAATGCTAAACGTTTCGACTTCAGCTCCTAACATCATCTTCACTGGCGTGGCCGACTGACCAAGACGTCCGATGGAAGAGTCGACTAGAAGTCTTACACTGCCCTATGTAAGAGTTTTTCGTCACCTGACACCAAAAAAAGTGGATTGGTCAAGACGTCCGATGGAAGAGTCGGCTGACCAAGATGTCCGATATAAGTGTATTTTATCATCTGACGCCTAAAGGAAAAGTCGATTGGTCAAGATTTTCACCATAAGAGTCGACTAGGAGTCTTACTTCAACAGACGCCGAAGTAAGAGTCGACAGGTCAAGACGTCCTTAGAAAAGTCGATTAGAGTCTTGTTTCAGCGGAACGCCGAAGGGAGAGTCGGTTAGTCAAAACGTCCAATGGAAGAGTCGACTAGAAGTTTTTCTCCGCCTGGCGCCGAAGGAAGACACAACTATTGAAGGCACCCGATGGAAGAGTCTTTGACGCCGATTGACAAGACGATTGGTAATCTTGTTCCTTATAGTGTCTCACACTATTTGTATTCTTAGTGTCGGATGTGCTTGAAAGACGAATATAGAGCCAAATATTTCAAAACGAATCGATTCGAGTTATTGTGAAAGCATCACGGTACATCCGGAATGTCGACCTCGACAGATAACTTATGTAGTAAGACCAAATATTTTAAGTTTCTTGTTGGTTTAAATAAATTGTTTTGAACTATATTGCAGGATTATGCTGAAGATAAAAGTTGAGGAGAAGTTCAGGGAGATATAACATAACTCATTTGCTTTTTATAGACACCACCACTGTTATAAATATTGTAATGCAGCAGTAGGCACGGGAAGTTATAACTACTGGTCATCAGTACAACTATACCTAGACAGTACTGTTTACATTTGCATTGTCTTTAGTCTAATGCAGTGATTCCCAAACTTTTCAGTCCGCGGACCCCCTCAAAAAATTAAAAATTCACGCACCCCGTCTGAGTGTTCTGAAATAAAGCACACAGTAAGTATGATAGAAACTCTTATATTTTAATTAAAATAAAAATTCTCTTAACTTGCAAAATTATAATCTTAATGATATCAAACATAGTTTAGTCTGAACACTGAAGCTGCTTTTGAACAATTAGCTCTGCAATATTGGGTTTAATGTCTGATAATTTCAATATTAGGTCACTCTCGACATCAAGTTTATTTCTTAACTTCAACTTCACGTACGTAAGCAGTAGACTGAAACACAGTTAAACGCTTCATAGCTTTTTTTGTGATTTCAGGATAGCCAGTCATTACATATAACCATAAGTCAGCTAGCTGTAATTGCGAATACTGTTATTATAATGAACTGTCAGTTGAAAGTTCTGCCAATTAGTCTACTTCTTGTACTTGTACCAAAGAGACAGGTCTAGTCAGCTCGGCAGACAAACAGGTCTGCTACACGGCATGATTTTAAGACATAATTAAAGCCATTAGTTTGAAAATTACTTTTACAATTACAATTAGTTTGAAACCCCCCAAAAAATATTGAAATATTCCACTAATTGTTTTAAGATTCTAAAATTTAGATTTTATAGCATAAAGAATCGGAGAAAATTACGGTATATTCTAATTTTTTTTTAAAGTGTCAGTGGACCCCCTGAAACATTGTCGCGGACCCCCAGGGGTCCGCGGACCCTACTTTGGGAACCACTGGTCTAATGGGTAGTTTCGTAACATTTTCCCATCGTGGCCCGTCTGTTTTCTTCCTGTGCCCCCCCCCCCCCAACCGCGAGAAACGTAGACCCCTAACTATATAAAAATTTGGTTTGTAAGTAGAACAAATCGTATAATATAACTTTTATAATTATTTACGCAAAACACAATTATATAAAAATGTATGCTTTTAAGATATCTCGATGAATGCGACCCTTATCGTTGATGACCAGATACAAACTTGTTATATCCGGTTCTATCGCTTCAATTTATAAGGTCGACGTCGTTGAGCTAAAGGCCTTAGTTGCCAGCCCCCAAACTTAAAAAGAAACGATGATGATGATATTATTATATATACGACAATGCTATAAAACATTTATTATAAAAACTTATTTCTGATCTTGTAGAACTCATCGATGGAAACAAAGTAAAAGGACCAATACCATCCAGATCTCGAAAATAGCTCTCTTAAAACGATTTTTAGAGATACCTTGAATATACCTGCAATGATTTGGTACGATGCATAGAACTTTAACAGAATATATTTAACGACTGACAATAAGAATCATTTGGAGCAGTTATTTTTTTTGGGTTCTCGTTGATAGCGGAATGAATACCTTTTATTCAATTCAAAGAAAGTAATATGCAAAACTAAACTGACAAAATCCAGTCGCTCCTTCGAATACTACTGTAGATCAAGTTTTCCATTTTACGTGCGCACACACACGGACACCCAACACCCGGTCGTAAAGAACTTCTTTCGCATTTTGAAGGTCGTAGATTACGAATCCAAAGTTATCTTGACGCCATCACCATTCTACCAGCTCTACGTTGAACACGCAGTCAAAAGAAGAAATATTTGTTAGTAGAATTTTTTGCCAGCCACCTGTACTTATCACACTACACGCAAAGAGAATACTACCGGTTGTGAGGCCAGGTTAAACTGGTTTGGGATCTGAACAAGAAGAGGACATAATCCGTAGACTTATCAGTTTTTGTGCAAAAAGTCGTATAAATCACACAATCGGAACTGTCGTGGCGCGCTCTGGCGGCGATTTGTTCCACTTGACCTTACGCGCACGTAACTTCGTTTCAATATAAATTATTCATTTTGCG
Source organism: Magicicada septendecula (assembly GCA_034769895.1). Taxonomy (NCBI): domain Eukaryota; kingdom Metazoa; phylum Arthropoda; class Insecta; order Hemiptera; family Cicadidae; genus Magicicada; species Magicicada septendecula. Next base: position 73,849,776 of record CM068376.1, read on the forward strand.
TTACTTTTCGAGTAACGCGCGCGCGTACGCGCACGCTGCATTCTGATTAATTTATTCGATAGATTTAATTACGCAGTAATATTCTGTTACTAATTCGATTTCTGCGCGCGTACGATTTACTGAAATATGAAACAAATCGATTTGTCTACAGTGCGACGGTCGGTCGGTCGAATGTGACCGTCGATGGCTCGCCTGTTCTTGTATTTCACACGTTCCTGGCTTCTTGAACCGTAGTACCCAATAAACAGAACAACTGGATCTCTTTTTTTTTGTGTTCTCGATACTTATATTCACATAGGATTTTTTTTAATCAGCTACTCAGACTTAATTCTCAGGAAATATTTTTCAACTGAAAAGTACATGTCTAGCCAGTCACATAATAAAATCTCAACCTAATCTCATCGGGCCCCTGTCAAAGTTTCAAGGTAGGCCCACATGTTTCTATAGATTGTCATCTTCAATTGTTTTATAATTTTTCAAAAATTTGCTATCACTATCAACTTATGTATACCTATTGACGTGTTTCCAAATATCAATAGGATCTAGGCAAAAACTCCGATCTACCACCGAAGTAAGAAACGGTTCAAACTGAAGTCAGCGCTCTGGAGTCGGTTTGTAATTGAACCGGTGAGTTGACAAACGGAAGGCCTCTCCCAGAGCATGGAAACATCGTTATGCTAATTCGACGGTTGTCCGTTATTCCATTGTACAGTCGCAATGTACAGATTCGTGCTAAACGTGTTATGTTCCAAAAACGCACCTTCCATATAATAAAGGAAATTTCTTACTCTTGCATTTACCGATTCAATTCAAGAATGTGACGTTACAGAAATAAATGCTGTGCAGTTAGACGATGTACTCTTAAATCAGTTCTCTTAGAAAATAAATACGCCTAAGTATGTTAATATGAAATAAAAGAAAAATAAGGGCCTCGTTTTAACTTGTGGAGCACTGGACATTTGACTATCTGGCCACTGTCTAGCCACGCCGCTGCCAGAACTGTAAAAAGATACTGCTGGTGTGGGGCACGTGCTGTCTTTGTGTGTGACCTGTTTGCTTCATATTGATTCGACAGTGAACTTTTCTGAAATAAACCGAAAGAACGATGGTGGCAAGACTATATCTACTGTATTACGGACAATTGTAAATAAAAATACATTGAAAAAAAACATCCTCAAAACTAAGATTCGATGGGTCAACATTATTGTTACGACACTCGTCGTCGTCAATAATTTAAAAAACAACGTTTCGGTACGCTATCTTCGGCCGTGTTCAGGTGAACTAAAACAATTGCACATAGAACCAAGATGTCGTCGAAAGAATTACCCTAAAATGACTAAACGATAGATTATGAATTAGAAAATATAAATTAAAATATATTAAAATAAATGAAAGAATTGGTTTCTACGGACACATTCAAAGAAATGATACTGACAGACTAACAGGGAAACTTTTTAACTATTTCAGAAAGCTCAAATGCACAATCCGTGGTTCAAAGAAATAGAAAAATACATAGAAGAACCCCAGATTACTCAAGAAGACATTGAAGAACGCTTACCACTCAAGAATAAATTCAATTCTTGGGTGGGTTGAACGCTTACCACCCAAGGCTTTCAGGAAAACCCAAGAAGAGGACAGGTACCATCTGGACTGACGAAAGGAGAGAGAGAGAGAGAGAGAGAGAGACATCGATCAAGAATGAAGGAGATATGGGATGGAGGAGGTGGCGAGAGGATAAGTAGGGAAGAACAAGTTGAACCAAACGTAGTCCGCTGTAGCTCATATGAAATAATAAAAATAAAATAAATGAATGTTATGCCGTATTATATTAAAATACACGCCGAATCCCACTCACCTTCCAATATGTCCACCCAGTTGAGTGTGCGAAACTGTCGAATGTCTATTTTGTCTGTGGTAACTGGCTGTAGCTCTCACTTGAAATCCTTTCTGAGATTTTTTTATACTTCTGTTGTTACTGTTTGGGGGTATGCTACAGATAACAATTCTATGAGCTCCATTTCTTATTAATTGACTTGCACGGTGACATATGACACTAGAATTTTTATATACATAACCTTCTGCACATGTATCAAGGCTGCAACACTGACTTTTATTGTACGCATTCTTTACAACAGCTGACACGGTCCAGTCCAGAACATAACATACAACTATTGAGGATTCTCTAATATTGAGTTTAGTTAGAGAGAGGGGACAGACAGCCACAGATGTACTATACTGTGTCTTATTGGAAATCCTGTTATTTCAGATTTCATTGGGTTGGTTTTGCTCTTCTCTTTAGCATTTTGATTTATTGAAGGGCACTAAATTCCCGTTGGGAGAAGCAGCCAAGTGTTATAATTATGATTTTATACAATTATCATCTCTCAAATATAACGAAAATTTATTTATAAAATAAATTTTAGAATGCGGCAATATAGGGTACATTATTGTCTCTTTAAGAAATTCTGTCAAATGATTTTGCAGTTTTAGCGGTGCGAGTGGAATGTCTAGGTGTCTGGGTTGCTGATACATAGTCACTCCTACGGTTTCGTTTAATTTTAATAATTCGTCTGAAGAAGGTCACGTATTGTGAGTCTTCAAAACGTTGTGGTTTTTTAAATAGTTCACGCTGACAGGTGTCCACACAGGGATACAACTAGTAGTATTGGAAAAAATATCTCTAACAAATAAGTAACATGTATAACTTAAAAAATATCAATCTCGAAAACAATGATTCCGGCTTTCTCCGGCCTGACACATGTAAACGCCAACAATGTGTCAGGAATAAATAACGCATTCTAAGTGTTTTTCGATAATAACAAAGATCTAGATCGAGATAATTTCAGCCTTTATAATATATAAAATCGTTATGAACTGATGCTTCAAAAAAATAAAAACAGGAAAGAGATTATGATAGAATTGTATGAGCTACTGGCAGTACACACACACTGGTGGACCGCAGCGAAAATTGGGTCATAACTACGGTGATCATATTTTCTCAGTAGCAATCCGGGACATATGACACCAGTTGTTGTTGTTGGTGGGGGGGGAGGTTAGGTTCGGTTAGGTTAGGTTAGGTTAAGTTAAGTTAGGGGGAGGTATGAGGCATTTCTCGAAACAATGTTGAAAATATATATTGTTTTAGTGGAGGTTATAGTTGGCGTTAATTATTAACAAAATTATTTGAAAGTTGGTATGGAGGTTCACGTACATTAGTGCTATAATTGTATGAAATTTCATTCATTTATATCTATTATTTTAAAAATAACATTAATTTGTTTAAAATCGCCTGTGGCTAACTTTAAGACCAACTTGCATAAAAACAATTTATCGCATATAATGTTTATAAGTTCAGTTTTATTTGACATTTTATCCTGAACAATTATTAATTATAACTTTTTTTTGATCCCATTATTAGCAGCGGAGATATTTTGAGAAAACCAGAAAAAACACGTTTTTCAAATTAAAATATATTAAAATAAATGAAAGAATTACTTTCTACGGACACATTAATTAATAAAAGTATGTTGCCGACCGATTTGGTATTCTAAAACTTAAGGGTGTATATACTTACATGTATAAACTTTTTTCCGTACGTACGAAGAGTAAACTTAAGCAGACCATGGACCACGGCTGCTGTGTTTGCATAAATTAAGCACAATTTTTGCTTTGAAATGATAAAATATTTTAAAGTCTAAATACGGGACTTTTAACAATTTTTCGGAACACCGGGGCATAAGTCCTAAATCCGGGAGTGTCCCGGAAAAGCCGGGACGTGTGGTCACCGTACTCATACCGAAAGAAGAAGAACAAAGAATCCGAGTACAGGAGATACGGAATCGAAGAAGAATTAAAGTACAATCAAATGAAGCAACAAGGGAGAACTTGAAATGGTTAATGTGAACTAAAATATTTTGTCGTGAACAGCTGGAAGGGGTGCTAAAAGTAGGAAAATGTAAAGCGATGGGGTAAAGAAGTGTAGGTAATCTTAATAATTAGCGGAAACCGTAACAGGGAAACGTGAAACAGAAATGACGAACCGGGTGTTCAAACGTAAAGAAAGTTACTAAAATTAAGACTAAAGTAGTTTTAATAACCCTTCCGCCAATAGCCTTGTTGCGGTTAGTCCGTAAACTTTGAAAGTTAATTGGCTAAGTACCGCATAATCGTCTACACAGAATATAAGCAGCTGCTTGTGAAACGATTGAACACATTTCAAGACTTACTCTGAATTCTTCTTTCTACTGGACACGTACATAATTTAGGCACTTTATTGTATACAATACATTTTTTTAGCAGTTTAAAAACATAATTTACTTTTATCGATTAAATTAAAGAGTTGAACTGTATCAGCCGGAAGGAAAATTCCGACGATTAACGTAACTTATAAAAACGTTAATTTCTAAACATTACAACCGACTACGTTGGAGTTCTTTTTCACAAAAATTTGCGTTAAGCAGCACTCCTCGTTATGCCTAACAAGTAGTAATACATTCAATGTGAGTTGACCGGTGTGACTATGAAAAACTCCATCATAAAACTAAAGGTACATCCAAACATAAAGATAATTCGTGTTCTCCCTAGCCAAGTCAGATTTGCTAATTTGATGAGGCTACACCCAAATGAGCACTCTAAATACGCGTTTACAAGCTGTCGTCAAGGAGCTTGTTTCCGAGCCGTCTGGATCCTGACTTAAACTTTCCTTCCTATTCTCCACTGGTTCAGTGGCTGGGGACGAAGAGAGATTTGTCGGGAGCAATGGATACTGCGAGTTTTAAAGACGGCGACCGGTCAAAATTGGAAGCTGAAGACGATCGTAAAGATTCCGCTGACGTTCGTTCCAATACTCTCACTTTGTCGCAGTGTTTTCTCGAGTGACAGCGAACCGCAGCAAGCAAGAAGTCGTGCGGGGAAAATTAAAGAAAATTATAAATTTCCGATAAGATTTTAATGTAATTGTATTGCAGTATTTTTCTCTTGTAGTCATAATAGCTGCTGGTGAAGCTGTTACGCCGAACATCCCCTTCTCTCTCTCTCTCTCTCTCTCTCTCACACACACACACATACTGCAACAATACATATATTTGCATATTTGCCCAGGGCGGTATGTTTGTAAATATTTAGCATAGAAACATATATGAACAGTTTTTAACAATATTATGCAGGATAAGAATTGTCAGAAAGCGTAGGCCTACACCTGCCCCCGCGAGTGAATACAGCGCTTGTGTGTTTGTGTGTGTGAACGCAAGCTACGACAGGCAAGAGTCTACGATAGGGTGATGCGTACGAATTCTCTGTAATCAGGTTTTAACCGGATAAAAATAATCAAATTAATACGTTTTAAACCTGTGAACAAAGACTTACCCCAATTATAAAAACACCATTACATTAAGGAATTTTTATCGAATATAGTGATGTAAAAGTTTTGCAGAAATTTGCAATAATAAAGACGCCAGGTAATTTAATGTTAATTACTAGTGTAATTAAATAGTAATTAATAAGTGTGTTATATGTGAGTGACCAGGAAAAAATTACGCAAACGATGATATCGCTTGTGCTACGAGTATGTTTACGAAATCGTGAAAATGAACCAAAAAGTGATTTGTAATTAAAAGGACGCTTTGCACGAAGTGACAATATCTAACAGGTCGAAAACAGTCCTGGACTTGTCAGATTGCCGTCCAGTATAAATACCACCGGCAATTTTGGGGCGGTCTCAGAGACTCAAGATATGAGACACAACGTCACGCTGCTGGTCTGCCGACCGATCGACATCTTTACCACACACACTAAGACTTATGGAGGAACTCTGGACCATCACAAACAACAACCCGTAGAGACAGAGAACACAGCATTAGCATAATCATCATCATCATCATCAAATTCTCAGGATTCAGTACACACGCGCGCGCGCGCGAGTGCGCAACGGTAACGTCGGCAGTACGCAGGTGATGAATAAATAATTATACTTTTGTTTGTGAAAAGAACTCGAAAAAAAAAACTTATATATCAACAGTAAAGACTTACTGTATGTTATACTGTATGTTAAAATTTGGGTGTGTCAGTAAAAATAAATAATAGGTTGGAAGTAAATGTTATAGACCTATTTTTATTTTGTTTATAGCAACAATTAGTTTTATTCTTGAGTTTTAATATTATTTTTGTTTGTAAATGAGTTGCTATTATTATTTAAAATATGAGTCAAAGTCAGACACACTGAAATAAAGTTTTTAGAGAATTTGTTTAACGTGTCTGTTTAGCTAGTAAGATTATATGGTTGTTTATTTTATATGCAATGAACAGCATTGAAGGTTACATTATATTTTTGTAAACTTATAAAAGAGAATATTTTTATTTATCTAATTCGAAATTTTTAATATTTGAATTTTTTCTATTAATATTAATAAATCATAGAATGATTATTTTGAAACGGTTTTAATTAATTATTCCATGTCAAAAACATCTCACTCCTCTTTGAAAATTATTTAATTATTGTGCAACTATATATAGGCCTACTTGACGCAACGAGAATTAAAAAAATCCTGCGACCTGGCCGGTGTAATACACTTCATAGTTGCGTTGAGTACGTGGTAATGTATTTGTGTGAATTTTTGAAATACTTGTAACGTTCCAATATATTAATTCATATGTTTAATTTTTATATAATTTAGTGAAGTGCCTGTATCTATAGCAACCTATATTTATTTACTAATTTTTGTCGATTTTGTAATAAAAGCAAAATTAACGAAAACTCAATATGGGCGGATGACAACTGAGGAATTGTTTGTCACGATTCGAATCACAGCATTCGCCGAACAATGAATCGGTTCGCTTTGTTTGTGGTGGTAGGATCGATACCGTAATTGACTGGTTTCAAATCATAACCCTTGATAACGTTTAGCGCCCAAACGTAATCATTTCGTGGTGTGAGGGGACGGGACTTGTGTACCTTTTCATAATTTACTTTGACCTACATTAACGTTCACCCTTCGTTCCCCTTTCCCCTTGTCTTCATTTACCCTTTCACCTTACGCGAGCAAGATTGGCGTACGGATTGTTTTCTCATATTTCTGTTGCATTTTGCTGTTTGGTAGGTAAACGGAGTCGACGGCCGGCTAAACAGTCCAAAGCTCAGTTCTCGGTGGAACACCATAATAAAAACACCATAATCAAATAATTATAAAAAATTAGATGATTTTTTTTTAATGTGCATTAATTTAATCCTAATTTTTGTAGTTCTGTTTTCTTCATCACTCCTGGAGCCAGTGTCCAGTGCAGTTCCTACACCATTCTTAGTAAATTACACGATCTTTGTTGCCATAGAGAATTTTGCTAATGCCACATTTCTTAAATGTTTTTATCATGTTCTCAGGTTTGTTTCGTCAAGAAGATAACGTTTTTAGAGATCTTTTATGTGCGTATTCATGCATGCTAACATTTATTTATATGTTTATTCACGTACATATCGACTTTACGCAAGTTCGCACGCACACGCACACACAATTTAAGGTTGACTCTTAAATATTATATAGGCTACTTGTGTATCGTAAAACGTCGTTCGCATTGAATATTAGAATTCTTTAAATATTTATAAAGACATCGCTTCTCAGTACAACATTAGAACTTTCGTGTATATTTTATTAATGGTCTCGTTACTTTTAATAAAATCGTAACCACCATTTTATGGTTTAAATTTTGGAAAAACTCGTCCAAGAATTATTAACGTGAAAATGCGTTCGTCTTGAAAGAAACACAAAGGCTAGAATTACTAATAAAAATTAACTAGTTTGTTTTTGCCGGAAGTCATTAATAAGTTTTGTTACAATAACTAACAGTAAATAAAATTTACAGTCACAGCGAACAGGCAGGTGTTTGTTGCACACGCTCCTCGCTGTGTGACGAGCACGCGCGCGCTCTCGCACACCAACACTTAGATAGAGAGGGGGAGAGAATGTGGGGTGAAAATATTTTGTATGGAATTATTTTGTTTTAAACTACTGAACAATTAGAGTTGAACACGCGAGGCATAACTATCCTGCGACTCTCACAACTGCCCGCTCTCCCCTTGCGTTGTTGATATTTGTTAGCGCTTTTTTCTATTTCTTCTCTGATCCAGTTTATTTGCTGTCGTCTTTCTCCTGTCCGTTTTTCCGCCTCGCTCCGTCTGCAGTTTCGTCTCTTCAGTCTGCAGTCTTTCTAACGTTTCTCTTTTGAAGTTTGTCGTTTTGTGTGCCAGTGTCTACACCAGTCGTTCTCAATCTTATTTTGTTCACGGCACATTATCGTCTATAGTGAGTCCCGGCAGGACACTAACGTAGGAGTTGGTAACAATTCTCCCCCACGTCACTATCGGCAGGTATGACTGGACGGGCAATCCCTGTGCTGTGTCCCCAGAATTCACCATCGCCCTTCCTTTGGAGAAACAACAACTCGCAGACCGAAGTTCCGTCAGACCGAACACTTCAACTGAAATATGGTGAAGTACCACTTCTCACGTTCTTAGTTTTAGCGAAGAAAGAGTGTTTACTAACAGCAATGAAAGCAGTTACATTTTCTACCACCTGGCTGTGCGAGCTGCGTTTATATAAAAGCACTAACAAATGTATAAAAAATAAGAACTACCAAAGACTTCTCTTAGTAGAACAGGAAATGGGTGTGTGTTTATCTTCATTTCTACCACGAACTGAACTTTTGTGCAAGAAACAACAAACTCAAGTTTCTCATTAATAACTCAAATAACTCTTTTACTATAAGGTATAATCCAATAAATCCATTTTAATAAGTTTAATCTCTTGAATATTTTTCTCATGTTCCTTTTACATAATCGATTTTAATAAATTTATTGTAATTACTTTTACCAGTAATACCACTAAGTTTCGCGGCACACCTAGCGAATCTGGCGACACAGTAGTAGGCCGCGACACTCCCGTTAAGAACTATTGGTCTAGACTCTCAGGTTCTTACGTCTCAGGTACTTAAGAAGTCGAGGCAAACGAAACGGGGCGGGAATCGTCAAACAAACTAGATGTTACATAGCTCTTGGTAAAGACCGAACACAAGCCAGGAACTGAAGTTGCAGAACAGCGCGCGGAAAGAAAGAGTTTATGACACCAAAAGCATTTGTAATCGTTGAGACGATAAATATTTGTCCTAGAAAATATTCTAAAAAACATTTTTTTAGACGTGTTGTCGCCTGCGTCTCGAAAACATTGACACAGAAGATGAAAGACGGTGGATATTTGTTAAATTTAGCTGTGAAAGGAAACGGGAAAAGTTAAATGGGCAGATGAGTGGCAAATGGAAAAGAACTGAAAACGGTAAAAAAAAACTAAGAATAGTGCAAAGCATATTACAGATAAAGGAAAGTAACTGAGTAGGCAGCATTCTGAGGAAGAACTGTGTGCACAAGTCAATCACTGAACAAGAAATTGAAGTAAATGATATAAAGAAAGACCAAAGTACGGAATTCCGACCGACGACAATTCTTGCCGTGACCTGTAGCTAACTGAAACCAAATCAGAAGAGCATAGAGGCAGTGGTGCGCATCGCCCACTCCAAAGCCGTCAGTGGCTGATTCCCCTAAAATTTCCCAATGTGCCCTCCCAAGTTTCACCTTCAGCTTATACCTCAAACGAAATTCACGATAACTGTTGTAAATCACTACATGACTTGAAATAACATGTTTATTTTTATCAATTCATCACAATCAAGAAACTATAATTAGAATTAGAATTAGAACCCAAGAAATTGAATTAGAATAAAGTAATTGCCGTATAAAACAATGCACTGAAAATTTTAAATAACAATTTTAAACTCCTTGAATACTTTAAACGACGAAGAGTTGGATGGGTAAGAAAAGTAATGAGCAAGTCCGAGCTGAAGTGAACGAAGATAGATCACTTAGAAGAAGAAGGACAAAATTGATCGGATACGTTTTACGACACAGTCAGTTTTTAGATAACATTTCTGAAGGAATGGTGTTGGGGGAAAAACCAACAGAACGGCCAAGAGCAGCGTTCTTCAAAGACAAGGGAAAGGAAAGGAACTTCCTATCATACTGCGATTTAAAGTGGACAGCGATGGAGAAAGAGATACGTGGCTAACTCGACAAGGCATGGCCTTTAGATGATGATGATGAATACTTTGAGCTTCTAGTGCCAATTTTAGTTTTTCTTTTTATTTAACATTTTATTATAAACATAACAACGCTTTTATTTTTTAATATTTTATGTAAAACCTTTCATTTAGGTTTAATGGAAATATCAAAAGAGACATAAACATAAGCTTTTATTTATACATATGATTATTTAAAAATGAGTGGCCTTACGGAAACGATACGATTGCCCTTATTGAAATAAGTAAGCCCTCTGACTTTACCACTAATGTAGAACAGAACAAAACTTTATCAGCTGTTTAGTTTCATCAGCTGTTTTACTTTATCAGCTAGGTACTTTAATAGTTTTCTTGTCTGTACACTGGAAATGTGAAATCTGTTAACGTTTTCCTAATTTTGAACTTGCTTGGGGATGTTACTTTTACACAAAAGAATAAGTAAACGGAATACAGTGTTTAGTAATGGAAATTTCACGATTGTTTGGACGTAAGGGCACAAACAGCGGATCAACATTTTGAACAAATCTCAAAATCCCATGGCGGGTATCAGGCTAAATGGAATTTTCATCTAAATCATAAAACAGTGGTTTACTCTGAACATTTTTCAAGAGCGAGCATGAGCCAAAAATGGAAAAAACATATGTCTACATGGGCCATCATGTTGTGAGGAATTTATTGAAAACACAAAATCGGCATCTTTAATATAATTTGACTAAATTATTATTATTAATCCGGCTGTACAATGTTTACACATTTTCCGTAACCAAAGATTACAGAAGTGATTGAATTCTCATCCTCCACTGCTGTCCATCCATCATTTCTGTCCATCCAAATATCTTCAATTTCTCGTTCTCTCAATATAGTCTGAATTTCTTCTATCCAGGTGATAGGTGGTCTTCCTCTTTTCCTTATTCCTGGTGCGGTCCATTCCATAACTCTCTTTGTCAATCTTTCCTGTGTAATTCCTTTCGTGTGTCCATACAATTTGACCAAGTTAATATCTCTTAACAACTTTTGCAAATTTTGGGCCGCCTTCGAAAAATCTGTAAACTTTTTTTTGCTTTCAAAACTTTACAAGTTTTATCGCTTATGTATACTTGTGAAGATATAGCCCTATAAATATCTATGGAAACATAAAAGCTGGGAACATAAGTTCTATGTGAACTTAAAAGCTGGGACTAAATTATTTGCCATTTAGGCGTTACGCTTATAAATTTAACTAAAAAGCCAAACCGTAACTGGCATTTTAAGTGCCTGTCTCGTGATTGCTTTACAGTTGTTATTTTACTTAAAAGATAGTGGAGTAAACCAGGACTTTTGTAGTCAGAGTATTCGATCTTTGGAAAACTCTCTAATATAGAAATTTTTCTAATAACAAATGCATTTCGTTCAAAATAGTGAGCGAGTTCTGCAGCGCATGGAGCTTACTAGTTTAAAGTTTCTGATAGGGATAGGCAGAAAAATAGAAAGATGAGAAAAAGACTTTGGAACAAATCATATGCTATATGTAGATCAGAAGGAGTTCTAGGGGAATTAAAATAAATGGGGAACAGATACACAGTATTCGCTTCGCAGATGATATTGTACTGATGGCTGACTCAGAAAAGGATATGACCCCAATGTTAGGTACGTTTAACAAAATTCTTCACGCTTGGAGATTGAGGATAAATGTTAAGAAAACTAAAATAATGGTTGTAAGTAAAAAAAGAGAAGACATTAAATCAACCGTTATGTTGAACAACACAATATTGGAGCACGTTACTGAATTTTGTTACCTGGGTAGCATAGTTACAAGTGGGAATAAGTGTCTGGCAGAGATTAAGAGGAGAGTAGCTCTGGCAAAACAAGCATTCCAGAGCAAAATGAACTTATTAACAAGCAACCATATTAGTATTGAAACAAGGAAAAAGTTTGTTAAGGTATTTGTATGGAGTGTTTTAACTTACGGGTGTGAATCGTGGACCTTAGGGAAGGTGGAGAGTGACAGACTTCAGGCAATGGAGATGTGGATTTGGCGGAGAATGACAAAAACTAGTTGGACAGATAGGAAGACGAATGAACAGATCTTAGAGGAAATAAATGAGAATATAACACTGCTTAGGAGTATAGAGGTGAGAAAGATTAAGTTGATAGGGCATGTGATCAGACATAGTGCTTTTTTAACTAACATCTTTGAGGGCAAAGTAGTGGGGAAGAAGCCCAAAGGAAGACCAAGAACTGCATACTTCCGCAGCACAATGAGTGTCGTGAATAGTGGGTCCTATGAAGAAATGAAGAATATCGCAAGGGACAGAGTGACGTGGCTACAGCGACAAGGCATTGCCTTTAGGAGTTAATAATAAATGTAGATTAAGAGGAAGGCGAAAAGAGCGTATTAACGTGGATAGTTGGTTGGTTATAGCTCATAATAATCGTACCTGACGAAATTCTATCTGTCAAGTCGGGACTAGAGTTTTGAAGTTAGCTCTGTGAACGGTATCATGGCTGGTGTACAGGAGGAACGGTATCATGGCTGGTGTACAGAAGGAACGGTATCATGGCTGGTGTACAGGAGGAAGGGTATCATGGCTGGTGTACAGGAAGAAGGGTATCATGGCTGGTGTACAGGAGGAAATTTAAACGACTCTCGGTAAACTCACAAGTTCTTTCATACCACAGTAATGATAACAATAATTAAGATGTAAATAATATGTGATCAGTACCTTAAACGGTGTACGTTAGAGGCATCACCCTCAACCAAAGCCATGACAGGTTTATGCTCGAGAACATTTTTTAATGCTCGGTGAACACAGGAGTTCTTTTATACTACAGTAATGACAACAATATTGAAGATATAGATAGGTGATCAATACCGTAAAGGTGTACGGTAGAGCCCTTAACCCTTAACCGAAGACATGACAGGTTTTTGTTAATCGAAGGCTCGTGAAAATTCGGTTAATGCTTGGTGACCTCAGTGGTTCTTTTATACCATAGTTACGATAACAACAATGAAGATATAAATAAGTGATCAATACCGTAAACGGTGTATGGTAGGCACATTACCCTTAACCGAAGGCATGAGAGATTAATGCTCGTGAAAAATTTGTTAATGCTCGGTGAACTCAGTGGTTCTTTTATACCATAGTTATGATAACACCAATGAAGATATAAATAAGTGATTAATACCGTAAACGGTGTATGGTAGGCACATTACCCTTAACCGAAGGCATGAGAGATTAATGCTTGTGACAAATTTGTTAATGCTCGGTGAACTCAGTGGTTCTTTTATACCATGTTACGATAACAACAATGAAGATATAAATAAGTGATTAATACCGTAAACGGTGTATGGTAGGCACATTACCCTTAACCGAAGGCATGAGAGATTAATGCTCGTGAAAAATTTTTTAATGCTTGGTGAACTCAGTGGTTCTTTTATACCATAGTTATGATAACACCAATGAAGATATAAATAAGTGATCAATACCGTATAGCGTGTATGCTATAGGCATCCCCTTAGCCGAAGGCATGACAGGTTAACGCTCGTGAAAATTTTGTTAATGCTCGGTGAACTCAGTGGTTCTTTTATACCACAGTAATGATAACAATAATAAAGACATAAATAAGATGGAAATGGAAACAGTGTACACGGGTTGTGGTGGAAGCTACGTTTTATAATCCATTTTTAATAGAAACGAAACAATGACACAAGGTTTTGCCACTAAATCAATTGCTGCCTACATGGGATACCAGTAGTAGTTGTGGCATCCGCCAAGGCTGCAACTCTACTAAATCATTACTACCCGGCTTAATAATACTTAATGACATATAAAAGTATAATCAAAATTTATATTCGTTTCCCTTTGACTAATGTGTAAGAAGAAGAAGAAGAAGACGAAGGAGAAGAAGAAGAAGAAGAATGAGCATCAAGAGAATGAACATGATGTATTGGAATTTTGGACGCACCGGCCTTCTTCCCCCTCCTCCCACTCACTTTTCTTCATTTGTTATTTATATTGCCCACCCATAATGCATCATATCCTTCTCATTCATTCGCATTAGCTTTATGTGTATTTATTAGTTTTTTTTTCTTCGAATTCACGCTCAACTTTCATTATATAATTTATAACGTGTTTTTTTATATAAATTCTGTTCGGTAGATATGTTATTTGTGTGTGTGTGTGTGTGTGTGTGTGTGTGTGTGTGTGTGTGTGTGTGTGTGTGTACCGCTCGAAGCTGTACACTTTCTGTTCGCTTGGTAGTTCAATACGCTGAATTAACAGATACATAACATACACACCCACGCGCATACACACGTACACACACTCGATACCTTGATCATGTTTACAAAGCGACTATCGCTTGCCAGAGTAACTGTTTCACTGTACTACGTTTATCCCACGCGTTTGTGTGTCTTATTTCGACATTTATAGTAGAGGTGTGCTAAACTAGTATTTGTAAAAAGAAACAGGTACGAACAAAACCGTTCCAAAAAAATAACACGTAGAAATACCTGTTATTATATTGTACCCTATTGTACATATACCTGTATGATATAATTTGTTATAAAAAATAAGTTGAAACTAAAAGTATTAACAGTGTTACTTTACACTGTGACTTTATTAAGCTGTTACTGTTTAAAAGAAAATAAGAAAGGAGTATTTATAGGCCTATCTCCCTTTGGGAATACTAATTCAAGTTTTCACTAGGAGTAAACAAATTGACATAGATTTAGTATGAAACTATTGATTCCATTTTGGTTAGACAAATCAGTTGGAAAACTCAGACAATGAAATTTAGAGTGCACGTAATAACACAACAAAGAATGTCAAAACCATTTACGTGAGATGTGCAGTGAAGTTAAAATCATCTCCGAAATCACGTTAAGAAAAAGTACTATACGGCCTATCAGCCAATCTGTAGGTTGTAACACAATATAATTCGGTTTTTCAAAATTTATCAAGTTGGTGACTAATATAATGTATAATTTATTAATATAATCTGTATTATATATCTGCATAACACACGAGTATAAATGTAACATCAGTATGAATTTTTTCATTTATTAAAAACAGCTTCTTCTCTTTGGCATAGAGATATTCTGAACCTCGCTGTTTTGCTTCGTTTCGCAGTTGTATGGCAATCTGCACATGCGCAGAATGAAGTATTCAGCACCAAAAAGTTACTTTGTACTCGTGTACTCGTAATACTCATAGAACTCGTTTATTCATTAGTTGCGTAGGGGGGTTCATTAGTTCCCGCGACTTGGAACCGTGAGGCCGCGAGTAACCGGAACGAGTATTTCGACTTTTCAGTTATCGTTGAATCGGAACAGGTATTTCAACTTTTCAGTCACTGTTATATCCGTTCCACAAAAATAATCATTCCAAAATACCTGTTATAGGTATATCGGACTACCTCTAATTTAGACCTTCAAGGCGCACATTTTAAAGGCTACGATACGGAAGAGATGCTTACAAAAAGTTTTAAGCTTATGTAAAGGAATTACTGCACTGGTTTATGAACTGGTTAAAGGATCGGCGTTGCTCTGTAACGGAAAAGTCGGAGACGGGATGATAAACCATAAAAATATGGTGTTGCCATCTTCTAAAATGAACTCATAGGACAGTCAGGTACAAAAACTAGGACAAGCTACATGCCATGTCACGAAAGCTGTAGGCTTAGGCCTATATTTAAAACAAAAAAATTCGACACGTCATCCAAAATAAAATTACTTTGTTGTTGAAAAAATAAAAAGGAGTTGTTGATTTAGGAAAAGCGATTTCTAATTTATGAAACACATTTGACGTTTATTGATAACAAAAAAATAAATATATTGTTACGACATTATAGAACAATCTACGTGTTTATCGAGTGTTCCAGAGGAATGTTCCAGAGGAATCCAGCTAAATGGTGTGGCGTACGTTATTTCAACATGCGCTCGCGAGACTTTTCTGGAAGCCGCCAGCCGCGCGGACTTTGTCAAGGCCGCAATTAATTACGTCTCAGTTTAGAGATAACGCGTAGTTTGGAATATTCAGGTGGTCTGTGAGCGTTGT
The DNA here is from genome assembly GCA_034769895.1 of Magicicada septendecula. Lineage (NCBI taxonomy): Eukaryota > Metazoa > Arthropoda > Insecta > Hemiptera > Cicadidae > Magicicada > Magicicada septendecula. The sequence continues at coordinate 73,865,927 of CM068376.1, forward strand.
ATAAATACAAGGCGTCACCGGCCTTATTTTTCAGTTATTATCAGGCGATATTACTGTGTGCGTTCAAGTGGTTATTAGTGAAGTGTTGTGTTTTATAGTCGGGCGGTATAATTGTAATACAAGTGTGTTTTGTATTAGTTGATATTTTATTGCGTGTGAACAATTGTTATTTGACTTGTTGTAAGAGACTGTGTTGTTAATTACGAACTGTTTAACTGTGAAAATTAAAGCTGGTGATTAGTGACTTAATTGGTGTCTTGTATTTTGTTTCCACTGTACCATACGACGATCAGTTAGACCGACGTAACAATATATACACATACAAAATGCTGCTGTCGTTATTTAAATGTTATCGTTTTCTTAAGAGAAAAAATATTTTAATTAAATAGGAAACAGTTAAAAACACGTAACTTAAACACAATAGGAAAAGTAAATTTAAGTACGCATGAATATACAGTGTACACAGGGTAATACACAAATGGAAATACTTTTTTGTTCTAATTGTCAGCTTCCCAATCAAGTTTTCCAATTCTGAATAAGGGATACCTGTTTGTAACGCATCAATCGATAAACAACCACTTGTGCTTTGGCATTTTAGAATTATTAAGGTAAACAAACTATGAAACGCTTAAAATAAAAGACGTTGGCACTGCTTTTATTATAGCAACATAAAAGTCATTTCTCACCTGACTAACTGCCTGTAAATGACATCAAACCTAGTTGCTATGCTTCTTAAAATCAGCTTTACCGACCATTTTTAAGACCGATAAAACCCCGGTTATTAGCATCTTTAAAAACAATCTTGTTACAAGAGATATAAAACTTAAAGTATATTATAATCTTGTCCGACCTGTTGTTACATATGGATCAGAGGTGTGGATTTTGACAGAGAATGACAAAACTGCTTTAAAATCGTTTGAGCGCAAAATATTGCGTATAGTTTATGTGACCCAGTAAGAGAAGAAGACAGTTGGAGAATACGCAATAGCAATGAATACAGGCTCTCATACGTGGAAAATACATAGTGAAATTCATAAAATCACATAGGTTGCGTTGGGTGGGGCATGTGGAAAGAATGTCTGAGGAAAGAATGCCTAAAAGAATGCTGAGGGGAAGATTATATGGTTGGATGGCGTAATAGAAGATCTTGCTAGCATGGGAATCAGAGGGTGGAGAGGAAGGGGAGAACAGGGAAGCATGGAGGAGTATTGTTGAGGAGGCTAACGCCCACCAAAGGCTGTAACGTCGGATAAGAAGGAGAAGATAAAATCCCAGACATAGATGAAAATTCCTCCCTTACGTGTTCCTTGCGGACCAGTCCGGGAAAACCAGAACGGATGGGGACTCTTAAAAACATCCAAACAGAGAAAGATTATACAGAGAAGGTTGGGCAACTGAACAATAACAACAAGGGAAAGCCTTGTTGACGTTACCATGCAGCAGAGACGAAATTGGAAAGGATTTTCCTTAAAGCCCGCGTACTCTCCTAACCAAGAAGAGTTCTCTTCAGACAGCGGATTCGAGCGTTCTGTGTTTTCCAGTTTTTAGAAATGACACTCTAACGTCGTAACGAATCCTTCGCAAATGTTGTGCTTGTATTGTGTGCATGCTCCAACGATCGTGGAACACAAACGTGCTCTGTTTCCATGCAATTTTAGTTACCTCGTGTAGTGACGTTTTCAGTTAGTCGTTAAAAAAAAACACATGCGCGCGCACGCATTGAGTAGTAATGAAAACCTCGGCGCGAGCGGTAGAGAACGCTGTGTTTATGAAAGAATACGCGGAGGGTATTGGGAGATGTTACACGTCAGGAAACGGGGTAGCGTTTGCAGCGAGTGCCTCCTTGAGATTAGTATGAAACCAACCCCCCTACCCCACTGCCACTGACAGATTCAATAACATGATAACAAAGGCACCGAACTTGTTAAACTTTTTTAAATACGATGTCGCCGTTTTCTCTCTCTCACGGCGGATTGAATGCGATGATATTTCCCTATTTTTCATTTAACTTGAGATTCAAAAATGTCTCTTCTGCCTTACAATGCGAAGCCGGAGGGTAACTGATAATTTGATTGAAAACTTCAGAATTGAAGTGAAATTATATTAAAATGAAGGAATAACGTTCCGAATAGCTTAATAATGTTCCTTGTGCCAGAATTTCTCTCTCTCTCTCTCTATCTCTCTTTTTCATACACAAACATACACACGCACACGAGTTTACATTATAAATCCGTATTTTATTAACAACGTAAAACTCTACGTATAGGCCTACATGAAACATGAATATGGGTAAGTGTAAAAAATTATTTCCTAAACATATCATAAATATCAATAAGTATGGTTGAGCGCATGTCAATACAATGCTGCGGCACACTTTTATACAAATAATACAAAGATTATATAATATAATGAATTTGTATGCGAGTGTTAATGACTACAAAACGTTTTCGTACGTGGGGCAGTGCCCTGATGTAGAGTGTCATGTGATGTATCCGTACATTGTTCATGTTGGAGTTACAACGTAACGCTCGAAATGTGTCTCATGTTAGACATCTGAATGTGTGTGTGTGTGTGTGCGCGCGCGCGCGCGCGGGGACGATAAATCTTACATTTTCGCTGGCGTCATATAACGTACTGTTGTCTCGAGAATTCTTCTTCTTCTTTATCTGAAGTTCGACTAGGGTCCTATTAACTCTGAAGACCTGACTTATGTTTCCTGGGCTCTCCGACCACTGCCGACGGAAAGAGATCCTCTCCACAGAAACGGAGACTAACGCACTTCGCCGCTACAGGAGTACAGGAGTTGCGGACGGGGCAGAACAACCCCACGAACGCCAGCCAGGTAAAGGCCCCAGCTGCGCCGGTTAGAGAGACTACAGGCAGAGTCGTCCCACCGGGCTCCGGACTCACGCTTTGTACTGATTCGTCATGCCGCAGAAAACCGGGTTAACTAGAGTAACATGCGCTAGGGTAGGTGTTTTGGAAAGAGAAAAGAGCCACCGGTAACCAAGGGTATAGCACCCACTTGGCGGTGTTAAGCAAACTACACCGCGACTTGCCTAAACCCAGGCGAGTGACAGTCCGATTGGCGACAACCCCAACAAACACGAATGCAGAAGAAAGCTACAGTTATAGGGTTTAAAAGGAAAACAGAATTTGGACTACGTTTTGACAGCCTGCAATTTCTTCCGGCCACGAAAGCATGTGGACTTAAGATTTTTGTATTACCTCTAAAAAGTGGCATTTTAACTATGTATTAAATACTCCAAGAAATAAGCAACAACATCAGTACTTTCCTACGTTTGACTGTCTGCCCCTGAGCTGTTGCTCCACATGTTCGAACGCATACATTTACATTAATATAATTTACCTTTATTGTGCTTGGACCGAGCGGAATGTCAGTTGTATTGTTTTCAAACATTAATGCTGTGACATTATTCCAAGGTCGCAAATCGCAGATCATTTAAGGGATTTGTTTCGGCAAAGGATATTTCAATAATTTCCATCGCCGTATTCAATTAATACAACGGTCGCGAGGGGTTAATTTTGGTTCACACCGGAACGATACCGAGGGAAACACAACCGATCATTAAAAGGCCCATTATTTAAAGCCCCTAGTTTTTTTATTACGCTTTTAAATCTTAGCGCGATTTACATAAATGCATATATAATTAGCAGTATAGAACAGAAGGGAGTATTGCAGCCAGGTATACGGACGACCTTTATGTGAAATGGATAATTAAATATGCGGATCGGGGACGGTAAGTACACGGAATTCTTTCACGCCTGTTTTAACAGTTTTCATTAATCAAACTCGCGCTGATCGATTTCTAGACCGTTCGATACAGCGACCGAATATGTCGTACATCGTTTCTAGCGTTGCACGTAATTATTTAAAAACGGAATTATACTTCACAAACAACGACAGTCAAATTCGGTAAACAGGATCGGTTGATAACGACGGTTGATGAGAGGAATTGGGGTTGAGAAGAAATAGATTTTTTCCACGGTCCATTCACTTGTGGCCATTTAACTTGTAGGAACGCTTTTTTCTTTGATTAAGTGATTGAAAATGATATACCACGAAGTCATATTGTACGTACAATTAAAAATATAGACAGAAGGATTATCTAAATGGCACAAATATTTAGCCAGATCAGGTCTCCATGACTTGAAACCGACACGACTTTCACGAAAGTGACAACTCATGTTAACACACACACACACACACACACACACACACACACACACACACACACACACACACACACACACACACACACACACACACACACACCAGCTATGATGCACGCGCAACTTTACGTGCTAGAAAATGTCTATGCGTGCGTTTCAGGAAACGATTGCACACATGCATAGCAGGTGGGTGTGGGGGGGGCGTATTTATTCGGCAGTAGACGATAAACAAGAAAATAATTCATTTACAGGTAATGCCTAAACCTCAAGAAACCCGCCAACGTTTAAACGATAAACACCTGCCCTCGTTCCCATCTTACCCCCAACACACACACACACACACACAACAAAGTGCACGAGTCCAACATTGCCGTTCACATTCTGCGTTCCTACATAAGTACAGTTCGTATTCCCTGACCACAAATTTGTACACGATTTGAGATAAGAAACAAAAAATTATTACTGTTTTCGTTAAAAAGGCAGTGCTTGATGCCCAAGTAAAGATCCTTCCTTCTTGGTTCTCATATCAATACCCATATGATTGCTGTTAATGATGGCAGACATGCAACGTACAAGAAGCCTGTTAGACCCTTTAAGCGAGGCTCCCTCATTTTAATAAAACAACATACAAAAATCAGTTTTGTGGGCAAAGAGTATCAGCTGCCCACATACATAGTTTTCATCGACTTCGAGGAGGGGTTTGACAGGGTGAATCGGAGCAAACTATGGTCAATAATGGCAAGGAAAGGGATCCCACAACATCTAATTAGTGGAGTCTTTATGTGCAGAATACAAACTTAATTGAAGTAGGAAACCGAGAAGAGCTCCTAGAGTTGGCGATCAATTGTGGAGTACGGCAAGGGTGTCCATTATCACCTTATCTTTTTAATTTATATATTGACGATGTTATACAAAACTGGTAGATGTGTCTTCCAGAGCATTTTATGATTGGTCACTATAAAACTGACACTTTGTTGTTTGCGGTCGATCAGGCTATTCTGTCGGACTCGGAAAACAGGTTGCAGATGGGTATACATTTGTTAAATCGAATCTGCAAATATATCCACACCTAAGACCAAGGTGATGGCTTTTCCTGGAACTGATCCCGTACTGGCCATAATTGTTGTAGATGGTACTTTCGTGGAACAAGTCAGCAATATTGAATACGTGGGCTGCAGTGCAGTGTGTCTTATAATACAAGCAACGACGTGGTGAATAAGTTGCATAAGTTCAACCTTATGTGCGGGACCATTAAGCGAACTCTTACGTCAGCAAGTAAAGAAACACGCCTAAAATTCCACAAGGTGATGTGGCCCTTCCCACACTTCTTTAAGGGTCTGAGAATTGGACTTTAACGAAAGGCCAGACCAGTCGCATACAAACGACTGTAATAAGATTTCTCAGGGTATACTCTCCATGATAGTAGAAGGATCACAGATATACTGTAGGAACTGAATATTATGAGTATATCGACAGGATTGCCCAGTATCGGCTGAATGGATGACTGCCGCATTCCCAAACAACTGTGGAACTATAACCCGAGGGGACGGAGGGGTGTGGGACGTCCTAGGAAGCGCTGGAGTGACCAGCTCTAATCTTTGAGTGTTTGAGACCGGCACAAACCATCCTTGGTTTAATCCTTGAACATGATGATGATGATGAACATCAAAAAATAAAATACATACCATTAAAAGGCTATTGTAACTCCAAATGTATTTCAACAGAGTTCTGACAAAACGTAAGGTAGGATATATACAGTTTAATAGAGTGTATCAAACAATTATTGACAGCTCCCTCAAACAAATGTCTTGTTAACAGAGTACTTGTTGATTGTCCTTATACTGGTGATGATTGTTATTACTGAACAAGCGAAGAGAATTCTGTTTTAAGTCGACCGTTTGGTATTTGTCGGTCTGTCTGTCTAGCTATCTATCTATCTACTTGGTGTATGTCTCACGATAACGTTTGGTATCTGTCGGTCTGTCTGTCTAGCTATCTATCTATCTGCTTGGCGTATGTCTCACGATAACGTTTGGTATCTGTCGGTCTGTCTGTCTAGCTATCTATCTATCTGCTTGGCGTATGTCTCACGATAACGTTTGGTATCTGTCGGTCTGTCTGTCTAGCTATCTATCTATCTGCTTGGCGTATGTCTCACGATAACGTTTGGTACCTGTCGGTATGTCTGTCTAGCTATCTATCTATCTGCTTGGCGTATGTCTCACGATAACGTTTGGTATCTGTCGGTCTGTCTGTCTAGCTATCTATCTATCTGCTTGGCGTATGTCTCACGATAACGTTTGGTATCTGTCGGTCTGTCCGTCTAGCTATCTATCTATCTGCTTGGCGTATGTCTCACGATAACGTTTGGTATCTGTCGGTCTGTCTGTCTAGCTATCTATCTATCTGCTTGGCGTATGTCTCACGATAACGTTTGGTATCTGTCGGTCTGTCTGTCTAGCTATCTATCTATCTGCTTGGCGTATGTCTCACGATAACGTTTGGTATCTGTCGGTCTGTCTGTCTAGCTATCTATCTATCTGCTTGGCGTATGTCTCACGATAACGTTTGAAGCATTAAACGACTTTCGTAAAACTTGGAATAATTATTCACACATGTAGAGAATCCTTTTGTTTTTAAGATTGATCTCCCCGCCAAAAAAGGCTCGGCATGGGGCAGAAATGTGAGGGGTAAAAATCTTCTTCTTCTTCTTAGTCATCCTCTTCTACCTGCCGGGTGTCGAGGTTTTCGAGAGAGCTCTCCATCTCGTCCTGTCCAGTGGCAAAACCCTGGCACGGGCTCAAACTGCTCCTCTGCTTGCTACACTCTTCTTGTTGTTATCCTCCCATTTCGTTCTGGCCTGTCCTCTTCCTCTTCTGTCTTCTGGTTTTGTCTCCCAGTCTCGTCTCGGCACCTTTCCACATTCACCCTACGGACGTGTCCAAACCAACGCAGTTGCGAGCTTTCAGTTTTACCGTTTAAAGAGAATAACTTCAACTTCTTCCGGATGTTAACGTTTATCACCCTATCTGTACGAGTCTTCTTCTTAGTTCTCATCAGGAATCTCATCTCCATTGCTTGTATTCTCTTTTTACGTCCGTCATTCGGAGTCCATGACTCGCAGCTGTACGTCAGTGTTGGAGCATTACAGCGAGCAATGTTGTATACTGCGAATTTGGTTTTCTGTGACACTTAAGTAAAAATTTTGAAAACAATTTAAACATGCCCATGTGGGATATCAAATTAAACAGAATTTTAACCAAAACCTAAATGTAGTGTCCAGTTTTGAAAATTGGTTAACTTTGGACACCAGGGTACAAAAAGTACTAAAATTATGAAAATATGTCGCAAAAATCCAAGTGGGATATAAAATAAAATAACCGCAGTGTGTATAAATTATGGTGTTTAGGTTTGAAATTTTAAAAATTTTAGGACATCAAAAATGTATTACAATTTTATAAAATTTGTGAAACTCCATGCCGAACATCAGAACAAAGGAACTGATGTTAATCCAAATCCGAATGTAGTGTTTCCTTTGAAAATTTTTATCTTAAAGACACAAGGACCTAAAAATGTAAGTTAAAATTTTGCAAATATTTGTAAAAGTCTGCGCGAATTGTGCAGTCAGGGAGCATTGAAGCAAAGCGCATTCTCAGTTTTAACTCGACAGTTTGGTATCTGTCGGTCTGTCTGTCTAGCTATCTATCTGTTTCTCTATTTGGGTTGTGCCTCACGAAAACATTTGAACGCGTCAAACGCTTTTTGTAAAACATGACAATTATGTCCATACTTTTACCCTAGAAAAGGCTGTTGTTTTGAAATTGATAACCCCAAAGTGAGGGGCGCGAAAGGCAAAAATTTGAGGGGGGTCAAATTTGTGAAAAAGTCGCAAAAGTCCATGTGGAGTATCAAATTGAAAGGATTTTTCATACATGTAGAGGTCGTTTTTGAAAATTCAAAAAATTTTGGAAATCCAGGGTTAAGAAAGTAGGTCAAAATTGTGATTAAATTGCGGGTTCCATGTGGGGGTATCGAATTTTAATAATTCTAATTAAAACCTGATTATAGTGTAAAGTCAAAAATATGACGGGGTCAAAATTTTGAAAAAGTTGCAAAAATCCCAGCGGGGTGTCAAATTATAGGGATTTTAGAAATTAGAAATTTGTAAAAATTTAGGCAGGTGACTATAGGTCTAGGGAATTTTAACCCAAATTCTAATGCTTGGAATTTTTCGTGTTTATTGTACGATTGTACGCTATACACCTAATATTTTACTAAAAATAATAGTAAGAGTAATAAGGGAATTTGTAATTCTTCTGATAATTTAAAAATTATCTAACGTCAAAATTTATCTAATAATAAGTGTAATAAATTCGAAATCGTGAGCGAGTTCTGAATTTCAGGGAGCATATTATTATTATTATGTCATATTTCCGCATGTGTTTCACACAGACATTGGTCTCATGATTGACAGGCCAACACATAAAACGTGATGTAACATAGTAAGCAGAACGTCGTTAAACTATTTTTCTGTGCAGAGTTCACGAATACGCTTTAAAAAATGGAAACAAAACAATGAACACTACTGTCAACGATCGTGGAGTATTTGCGATCCGAGTCACAGCTACAAGAGGCTGTACTTGACTGTTTGCATTCAAGGAAGTCGACCGTTGTAAGAGGCCAGGACCCGAGAAGGGTTGTGGGACCACAGATTGTAATGCAGTCACAATTTTTCAGTAATTCTTGTTATCCGCCGACGATATGACTTCCAAAGGTGAAATTGTGGCTCAAAGTTCTGTTTACATTTTGTCCCGAAACAAAGTGGAGCGATGCAACATTTAAATTGTACCCGTACTTTTGTTTTGTCGGTTTGCACAATCTTTTTGTTTTGTTTTGAATTTGTGGCGTAATCCGCGGGCGTAGTCATCAAGTGGCGACATTCTGTTCGCAGAACCTAATGTAACATTAGCGTTGATACGAGAAATTCGTTACGACGTCTTTAGAAAAACTATAAATCTTGAACCTGTTTAGCTATCAAAGGAAGGATTATATCTCAGTTGGATACACTCCAAAGATAAGTCCACTTGTATTGAAACTGGAACCTGACACTGGACTGGGAAACTAGCGTTGTATTGTGTCCACACACACACACACACACACACACACACACACACACACACACACACACATTGTGTATACTAAACAGGCTACAATATAGTATGTATTACGTCTATATGTATCTTCATGTTGGTTTATATGATGCTATCCGTTGAGTGTCGTGAAACTCAATTTCACTTGTTTCTCATTACAGAACTAGCACCTGTTATTAATAAATGTTATCTATCACCAGGAAGTACTTGTGGATATTTCGTATCAGCCCTACGACATACGTAACAGCCAAAGCAATGATAGGGCTTCTTGTCGAACGATTGTAACAAACTGATTTGTTTGTTTTCTCGTCGGCTGGCTCCTACCACAAAGAGGGATTTCTGATCGGCGACACTACAGACAATTTCCAATCGAGATTATCAATAGAAGTGCACAAAACGTTTCACTAATGATAAAATAAGGCCCGAACCAGACATTGTTTCATACGGAAAGTAAGTTTGTAGGGTCATCCAAAACACGTCGGACCATACGGTGTTCTGTAAATCCGCAAACACACACAATTTACAGAAAGCACGTGGCGGTTTGGGAAAGTGACAACCGAATCCATACAGCGATAACGAACAGACGCTGCTAATTACCCAACAGAAGGCCAAACCATTTTGAACTGTATGTTATACTAGTAGATTTAAATTCTGTTTCATACATATATCAGATAAGACCCTTGGTAGAGGCCAGCATCCATGAAGGATCCACGGTGTTTTAATGAAAGGATTAATGAATACAGAAGAAAATGGATTCAACACAGGAATAGAATGGAAGAAAGTAGAATACCGAAGTTGGCGAAAGATTACAACCCTAGAGGCAAAAGAAAAGTTAGTAGACCTAAGAAAAGGTGGCCTGTGGAATAGGAACAGGCGCTAAAACCTAAAACCGTTAAGAAGATGATGATGATGATGATGATTGTTATTAGAATAAGAAAGAGATACATGGTTGAAAGAAAAAACGAATACATACCATGTGTACTTTCACATACCATGGGTGAACGAAATCCATCAGGATATAAAGAAGTGGAGTCAGGTGAGAAGATACTAGAAATAGAAAAATGATCAGAAGGAAAGTTTCGGAGGTAAAGGATCTGTCTGAACAGAAACCAGAGAGAACCAAAGCGGTGTCATCGGAAGCACGAGCGAGCCAGATAATGGAACGAAGACTGGCGAAGGAGAAAAGAACTTCAGGAGGTAAAGGAAGTTGTGCAAACGCAAGTGATAAATGGTCGAAACGAAAACGAAGGAATAATAATAATAATAATAATAATAATAATAATAATAATAATAATAATAATAATAATAACACGCTTAACATTAATAGTAATAGCTATAACAAAATAACGTATGGAATATAACAGCTCCAATAAAAATGTTTTCAAGAAAAAATTATTCTGTAGAAATGTCCCGGATTTTCGTTCAGACGATTTGGTCACGAACGCCAGACTTACGCGACGCAAGCATGAATCACACGGGGCACGTGCGGTCGCTAGTCGATCAGTGTCAATTGATTCGTGACTCACTCAGACTAATCGAATGTCAAATCGCCGCAATCCCAATCCCCTGTGCAGAACTTTATCTACAGCGCCTACGTTTTCGGGCGAACGACCCGCGCTCCATTGTTCCAATGCTCTCGGTTCACGGAATGTTATCTCACTTGTTTCGTCGAAGTAGCGACTCGACTTGAAAATAGAAAAATGATATTGGTGTGCTGAATCGACTAAGAAAGCTTAGCAATGTAAACGGAAAGCTATGACAGTGCTAAATTCCTATCTCTTCTTGTGCGTAGGACTTTTGTTTCTATTGTAGTAGAGTAGTAGTTGGAACCTGAGCGCGTTGTGGTGGGCAAGCGCGTACGCAAGTTGTGATGCAGTAGTGTCATATGGCAGCCGTTTCGCACTTGCAAGTGACACTCGCCCATTTATGATTACAATTTGGTTGTGTTTTCGTTCACAGCATGAATTCCAGTTAATCTACGTCTGTCAAGGTTATCTAGCACCTGTCGATGACCTTTAACTAGTTCAGTAATATTACTGAAATTTGTAATGTTTGATTTGGTTATGTAAAGAAATCAAAATTAGATATCTCGAACATTATTCAGCTACTTTTATACAATACGATTATGATTTTCTACATTTCCTGATGTCTGTCCGACGAACCTTGCTGGGTTCTAATTGGTGTACAAAACGACACTTTACATATTGAGTACATTTTAATATATTCTGAAACTGTTTAAAACTGCATGAAAAAACGTATAAAGTATGAGACGATAAACAAATGTCAAAAAATAAAAAATGCCAGAAAATCATTACTGTCAATGCGAAACAAGCTGTTGGTGTACAACATTGTCTTCAAGCCTGTGTGGATAAATGGCTTACAGCTTTGGGGAACTGCATCTAAATCCAATATCGGCATAATGGAAAGGTTTCAGGCCAAGGTGTTGCGTGCCATAACCAACGCACCGTGGTTCATCAGGAACAAAGACATCTATACAGACCTCGGGACCTGCCCTCAGTCAGTGAAACCATTGCGACGTTCAGCGAAAGATATGTGAAACGACTTGAAGAGCACACGAATCCTTTAGCCATAAATCTACTAGACAACAGCCTACAGACAAGACGTCTAAAGTTAACATTTCCTCTGGACTTACCTAGACTCTAACACTATAAATATATTATACATAATCTGTTACTTTTAAATACTCATATAGTTATAAATACTTATAAATGTTATACTTATAAATACTCATATAGTCGATTGACTAGTTCTCTTCATGCCATGTATTCTGTAAACAATTATGCTTATTGTTATGTATTAACAGATTTCATAATTAAACGTAAAAAAAAAATTAGGTAGTGATGTCATTCTAGGCACTCTAGTACCCAACGCACTGAAGTGGGCCACCTTTTCCTCCACACACGTTGACCAAGGTACGAACCCATGCTTCTACAATTACCTCCAACGTAGGAATGTGTACAGAAAGAAGAAATGGTTAATTATCGTTGGTGAAGTTAAAGCAAAGTACAGCTACTGATTCGTAAACACTAGTACGGTAGTTTAGAAGAAAAAATAGTATAAGAGTAATATAAATTACTTGTTGGTGTGGTTAGTTATTCATATTTCTGAGCCAGTTTGATAGAAATCCAGTTATAAAAATACAGGAAATTGTATCGAAAGAAAACAAACAACGTACGTAATTAAGCAGCGTATAAAAAACACACACACACACACACACACACACACACACACACACACACACACACACACACACACACACACACACACACACACACACACACACACACACACACACACACACACACACACACACACACACACACACACACACACACACACACACACACACACACACACACACACACACACACACACACACACACACGTATATATGTGTATATGCAAATATATAAATTAAAAAAAAGAAATACAGCAGAACCTCAGTAATTCGTCACCTACGGGACCGAAGGAGTGACGAATTAGTGAAATAGACGAATTAGTGAGGGAGTAAGAAACAAACGCATTAAAGACAATATAAAACGTTTTATTACAATACTAGCAATGTACAGTACTAGTGTTATGCTCGAACATATTTATTGCTGGAACTTTTCAAACTCAAACAACTTAAGCACTGTAATTGGAAAAAAGTTTAATAATTGTGAAAAAAATCTGTAAATTTCTTCTGTTTTTCTGACGATCGTACTTCTCAAGAGGCAAATTATGTATTTGGCGCTGTTAATTATTTTAGGCAGTTCTGTTTCGTCTTGGCCTTCGTACCACTTGATGGCTGTAGTCACTGATTGAATGGCCTCCTTATGACAGATTTGTTGGTTGGTCCTTATTGGTCCTTACGCAGGCTTTATTGGTTGGTCATCTTCTTCATTATTAGTTTCTGTAGGTTCTCTGAATACGTATGTAACAATTACATTATCACTAAATATTTCGTACGGTTAGTCTATTTCACACCAATTTTTGACGTCGTCTTTATTCAAACTGTTAAATGGTGGTAGGGATCGGCAGATATCTAACAATTCCGATGTGAAGTCAAAGCATCCTGGTTCTGTGGACGCTGGTTGTAATTCAAATGGCCTGTAACTTATTCCAGGCAGATTTTAAGCTGTTTTCCGGAATTCGTTGTCAGGTATCAGCTGCATTATATATTGGATCCTTTATAGTGTATGCCTTCCAAAGTTGTTCAATGTCCACAAAGTGCCAAACACATTCTGTGCTGCCCCGGCTATAATTAGAGCGTATATGTTACTCGCTTGTTAATAAAGAAAAACAAAAAAACCTTCAGTGGGTTACAGAGGGAGACGAATTAGTGAGCTTTCACTGTACAAGATAATATTTAGTAGGCTACATTTTAAAATTTGCCAGTAATATTCTACTAGGTAATAATATAATTTGGATGATATATGTATACAATTATATATAGTCATTATCCAAAACCTGGAAACGCCATACTACGGACGAGTGGGAAAGTCTTATCCAAATGGATTGTACGAGGTGCTTTGGATTACTCGTAGTAATGGCGCTTTCAGATTGTACACTTCGGTCTAGGTCAGTTGCGACCAAACGACACTCTTACAGGAAATCATTACTGTCAGTGCGAAATACGTTGTCGGTTTCCGATATTGCCTTCAAACCTGGGTTGACATACGGCTTACAGCTTTGGGTAACTGCTTCTAAATACAACATCGCTGTAATTGAAAGGTTTTTCAGACCAAGGTACTGCGTGCCATAACCAATGAACAGTGGTTTGTCAGCAAGAAAGACATCTGTACTGACCTAGACCTGCCCACAATCAGTGAAACCATGGCGATGTTCAGCTGAAGATGTACGAAACAGCTTGAAGAGCACACAGATCGTCTAGCCATACAGCCTGAAGTCAAGACGATTGAAATTAACATTTCCGCTCACTTACTTAGACCAATTACATTGTGCATAATATGTCACTTTTTAAATAGTTGGACTAGTTAAATATCATTGGACTAGTTGCCTGTATACCATGTATTCTGTCAACAATTATGATTATTCTTAAGTATAAACAGAGTGCATAAATAAACTTAAAACAAAATTCTTCACACTTCTTTGATAGAACGATGTTTCCTATCGCATTGTCGGGTCGCAATCGACTGGGACCAAATTTTACCTCGGTCGCAAATGACCGGGCTATTTGTACGCTTGGGTCGCAACTGACCGTGGTCCTTACACCTAATCAGTTTCATTATATTGTACAGAAATTCCCATTGCCATTACTTCAGAAAGTCTTGTTACTCGATAAGAACTTACAGAACAATACAAGGAAGGTAACGTGGCCAGGACTATGCATGATGTGCAGTTATTACGTAGCAAGACGCCTATCCTATGTCCTGGTACCAATAGACTGATGAGCCAATCTGAGGACTGACAAAATCGTTTTGGAATTATGGTGCGCCAAGGATCGAAGCCTCGACCTGCAGATTGGTAGCCAAGCATCGTAACTAAATGACTACCAAGCCCCAGGTTTATTATCGTTATAGTAGTTGTTGATATATCACTTGTGTAACAGTGTATGTTATTAGTGGAGTGCAAAGCGAGAACGCTTCGCAGTGACGTTGAACAGATAGGAATGAGCGGTGCGGAGGAATCCTGTTAGAAACTGAACTAATTAAACAGAGTGAAACAATTGAGTAAATTCCACATAAATTATTATTTTCTCTGACCCAAACGCAGGTCACACAGCAGGGCCTGTGAAATTTGCGGTTAATGCCATTGAATTCAGAAAGTGTAAACCAGACATAACTGTTTCAGTGCCTCTACCGGTAACTGGTTGAAACGTTTGTGCTAGTTGTCAAGAATCTACAGTGAGATATATAAATATTCTACACGTTTCTTCGGATATTTAAGTACGATTTTAGTGCCCGAGGAGGGTAGCGGTGATGCTAGTGAATCGTCGCATCAGTCCTGTCAAGGGACAAAACAACAGGAGTAGTTCTTATAGGGGCCAAAAAACAAAACAATTGCTTCGACCCTTCTAAAACCCAGAATATCAGCACTAGCCCTTTTAACGGGGTGGGGGGGGACACAAAATGTTCTATATACGGGAGAAACGAATGTTCTATATAGGCTACATGTAAATAATATATTATATTTATTATAATAATATAATGTTATATATTTCCAATATAACCAATAAAACAGCTACTCAAGTAAGTAAATATGAAAACAGTCGTTAATTAATCGAATGAAATCGATTATTCATTACTTTACATATAAATCGAAACAAATTCGATTATTCGTTAGTTTCTATATTGACGTAGAATTATTTCGATTGTTGTTGATTAATTTACAAATCTCTGGCGATGCTGATACGTTTCAGTGCAATATACGTCAGGTACTGAAACGACAAAAACGTAGTACACTACTTGCAGAAGAAACTATATTAAAAAATATCATATTATATAATTGCTGCAAGAAACATTAAAGTTACATATATAGAAAATGTAACATTTAAATAAGTAAGCAAGTAAAATAACCAGACATGTATACATAAAGATATTCATCTGAAATATATAGAGAAATAAATTTACACTTATATTCACGTCATGTAACGTGTGCCGACGGTTAGAAATTCCTGCCGTTCGGATAGATGGGAGATTTTGACAGTCCAGTCATTCGAGCTCCAAACACGACTTTGAGAAATGACATTTCACTAGTTGGCCAGCGTGGAAAAATTTAAAACATTGGGACAAATTTTTTAAATGTTATAAATTTAAATTCTCAGGAGTTTTGGTCCATGTGTGAAAACAAGACCTATTATTTCTCGACATTAATATTACACGCATTAGGTAATAGGCCTATACGGATTTCTGATTCTGTTAACAAAAAAGTAGTTTCAAAATATTTTTATTATTATTCCGGTTGTAAAATGTTTACACATTTTCCGGAACCAGAGACTACAGAATGGATTGAATTCTCATCTTCCACTGCTGTTGGACCATCCAAAGATCTTCTTTCCCTCTATATAGTCTGAATTTCTTCTATCCAGGTGGTAGGTGTTGTTCCTCGTTTCCTTCTTCCTGGTGTGGTCCCTTCCACAACTCTCCTTGGCAACCATTCCTGTGTCATTCTTTTTGTGTGCTCATACCATTGTAATTTTGTTGTCTGAATAAAATTAATAGAATTTTTCAGATCCATTCGGTCTAATAATGTAATTTCTAATTTTCTCACGTCTGGATGCTCTTACCGAACGTCTCCAAACTCCATCTCTGCTGTCATTAATTTGGTTCTTGTGTGTTATTAGTAGTCCAAACTTCTGAGCCTAGGTCATGATACTTCTAACAATGGTTTTAAATATTTTGATTTCAGTTTCCGCTGTAATTTGCTTAACCTACAGGATTCCATTTAATGTAGAGATATCCATCTCTCCCAAATTAATTCTGGATTTTGTTTTGTTTCAAAATACATTTTGATTTTACAGTGCATAGCTTGAAGAGCCTGTGACGATAAGCAGGGTGTTATTGAAATTTCCCATTATTGCCTGTTACGGACCAAAACTCGAGTCCGCTCTTTTGAGTACTACTGTCACATTGTTTTCGTCAAGTCGACTCAGTCACACACAGAGAATACTTGTAGTTCTGGCATTGCGTCTGCATTACTGATGAAGGCCTGTTGTCAGAAGAATTTTACGTACTCTGTGAAGTCTACAACAAAGTAAGTACAAGTGCAGTGCTCCCCAAAAGTGGGGATCCTCAAAACTAATTACTTCATAAAAATGTTTTCATTAATTTGTCTGTCAACTAAAATATATAAAGATATGCTTTATCAACTAGGATATGTCGATAAATAATGTTATTCACTGCACTGGGTTGTGCAGGTTGACAGTTAGTGTGCATTAACTGTCCGTTACTGTTGCAGTGTCATCTGATATAGATTTTTTAACAGCATTCAAAAGACACTACATTCAAACATATATAAGGAACTAGATGTAGTTTTCCAAAACGATGAGCGTGAGGCAAAACAGGAGGAGAAGAGGCTGAAAAACTGTTCCCCAAGACTTCTCGAGGGTCACGTTTATTGCAGGCCTATTGTTCACACAAGGAACACTTTCTGGCCTAACATGTAACACTTTTTGTCTTATTTATCAATAAATATGTATGCCTGAAATTACAAGTGGATGTCAAAGTGGAAACTCTATGGAGAAAACAGAAGTATTTAAGTATTATATTTAACTCATCGTAAGTTTCATGGTTTTCATTATTAAGAAATCTTTATTTTGGGGTTTATTAAACATTTTATTTTTATTAGCACTAAAAGTTTTATCTGTTCTATAGTAAGATGTCCTCAATGACTAAATTTAGACTAAGTTTACCTACTGAAAATACCTCATCACAGAATAGGCAAAACTTTTGTTGTTAATAAAATTAAAGAATGTGTTAAAATTAACGAAAAAAAATTCTCAGTATTACAACTCAATGTTACGTTTTTGGGTAATTAAGTATCAGACGTCGGTTACGTTAAATATAGGCCTACATTATTTGGAAACTGTTTTTCGTTAATAAATAAATACGTGAAATTTTTGTCACACGATTGTTGCAGCTGACAATAACAGTTTCGCATTTTTCTGTAACAGAAAACAAGACCTGACTTGGCGCGAATATTTGCTACCAAACGACGGCCTAATCCAGAATCAGGTGACACGTGTGTTCTGTGTTCAATTACGCGTGAGTTACGTAAAGTTACGTTGTGACCGCATCGTGATCAGTTACAGAATGCTGTTGAATTTTGAGAACATCGGGTTCCAAATCAGTAAATCAAATTCAGTCGTTTTTATTATTATTTGAAAAATTTATTTACTAATTTTCAAAAATGGATAAACCCTTGACTAAAGTAAAAACAGAAATTAAAATTTCCTCCCGAAGATACAGTAAACTGGAGCGTCCAGTTGTGTAGGCGCCACGTTTTTCCTTTTGGAGTGAAAATTCTTTTCAATATGCTGTGAATATATTCATGGGTATGCTTTAGGATCAATGTGGTCTGTGGTTATTTTTCACTTTTTGCACTGATTCCCAGGATTAAGGAAACTATAACACAGGTTAAGGAGCTATAAAGCGGTTGTAAAAAGAAGGGTAGGAGAGCCGATGATGAGATGGATGGTGACCGGTCAGTGTAAAGTCTGAACTATGCCCGGAGTGGCCATAAGGGGGCGATTTTGAGGATATTATAGAGTTGTTTTTCTTATTTCCATTAAACCTAACTAAAAACGTTTTTCATAAAATATTTAAGCAGTAAATGTTTTTTATATTAAAATATTAACAACTGTAAAATAAAAAATACAATTTGGCAGTCAAAACTGAAAGAAAGTGTTAAGAAGTTCAAAATTTATATTTTCATATTCAGTTGAATTGTTTTACATAGCTTTTAAACAAATTCTAACACAGTATTAATTATTGATTCTGATTAGAAACTTAATGCAATTTTTATTAGATAAAAGTAATATTTCGACTCTTTTGGCGGTCTACCACAATTATCATAAATTACATTTCAGGCATAGACTGAAGATGAAACTCGTGGTGATCGTGAGAATTTGGAGGGGGGGGGCATGGGTTTGGTGGGACCGAAACCACTGGGCTATGAAACGTAATCCATATAGTTCTTGACAATGTGAAACGTTTGTAGACACTACACAATGCTCAACTATTCTGTCTGTCGTCTGGGCGCACATTGTTAACGGATGAGTCATTACTTGACTAACTGGGTTATTACGGATGACTAATTGCGTGCTTACACCGTGATATGTGTTTATTTCACACATTTTTACTTATATTGTCTACTTATATTTATTCGTATTCAAAGTTATATTTGTTGTATTTCTATAATAACTATATTTAGTTCAAACAGCAGTAAAGTCAGAACATGATTTCATGAAAAACTGTTAGTACTTCAGGTATAAAATAGTTTGCCCTTTGTTACATTAGCGATCGGAAAGGTGGGTGGAGCGATGTGTATGTAGATTGGGCGAATGCTAATCAATCTGGCCTGTCTCAGCAACTGTTCTGTTATTGATTTATTTGTTACACGGACACACAACTTAGCATTCAGCCCGCGCGCGCACACGCCCTTGCTAATAATTAAACACCGCTCACGTGTTTTCCCAAGTAATGTCACATTTATGCAAAACGCCGACCCTAAATCCCCTGCCCGCTCCTCATCACACCCCACCGTACACTTGCAATTGACGTATCTAGATTCTTACGATTCAGAACGTTGCTGGCTCTACTCGATACCAGTTAGATACAAATGAAAAATATAATTTCTACGTAAAATTAAACTTCATTTATACGTTATCGTTGTGAACCTTTGTTGTTTTCGTAGGTACGAGCAACAGTGTTTTAGGAATTAAGAAACGTTACGTTTCGCCCATTCTAGCTTGATAACTGAGTATGACTTATCAAGCTATAATTGTCTAAACGCGAGTAACGTCCCCGCCTCCAATGTTGGTATTAAGTTATTCTCTTAGCTTATCATGTAGTTACGTAACAATAACAATAACAATAACAATAACAATAACAATAACAATAATAAAACAAAACATGCATGTACTTATAATGCACACACCCACGCGCGCGTAAAATAAATTTATAATGTGATAACATTTTGCAGAAACAGACAAAATAAGGATATTTATTGTTGTATTGGAGTGTTAGTGGTCTCAAATATTTCTACTAGTAATTTTGTACAAACCACTATGTTGTCTTTGGTATTGACGAGCGCTTTCGGCAGTCAAGCCATCTTCTTGATAAGAGGAATTTATTATTTACTTCGTTGGTAAATGACCTGAAGATGGCTTGACTGCCGAAAGCGCTCGTCAATACCAAAGGCAACATAGTGGTTTGTACAAAATTACTAGTAGAAAAATAAGGATACAATTCTTAAATTGAATTTAAGAATTCAATTTAAATAACAGGACAAACGAAAAAACCTTTTCTTGTACTATTACATAATAACAACATAACCATTAAACAAAAGAAACTCTCTCCCTCCCTCCCCCTCCTCTCTCTCTCTCTCTCTCTCTCTCTCTCTCTCTCTCTCTCTCTCTCTCTCTCTCTCTGTTTTGTACACTATCAAGTACACAATCGATGACTTATGCTTAAACAAAATCTGTTTAAATGCACGATTACTTACGCTGATTACAAGTCAGTTCACAATGATACAACATACAAGTCGAGTCACATTACGTCTCGACGAAATGTGGGGATCATTTCGCACAGAAGTATATTAAAATACAGTCAACGTGCAAAAGTTTAAGAGTCCATAAAAGTTTACAGACATAACTTCATTACAGACATGCAGTTCCATTCCAAGCGAATCTTCCGGTCGAGCACCCCAACTATCCAAACGGAATCTCTTAGGGTACGTATGTGTCCAGCAGTGGACGAAAAGAGCTGGAGAACGATGACGATGATGTTAACAATGGATTGAAATTAGTTCAGACGGAAGCTATGAGAAAAACTTAAGGCGGTAAACAGGCTCGAACTCCACTTACCCCAGATGTCACCGAGAGTTGTGCCACTCCGTTATACCGATTCTGTCCTGTAAGCAGACTTTTAATTGTATATTATATTATATTATATATTTATAATTTAATGGTATAGCTTCCCTTTCATTTATAGATCGACAGAATACATATGTCTACCTGTACCGGTCGATCGACTGTCGCAACGTAGCCCACATCGTGTCCTATCAGGGTTGAAAAAACATCTACGTAAATAGCGACGTTTCGGATTCGCTAAAAATCGGCATCTTCTGGTTTAGCTAGTATTAAAATGTACTAAATAAGACTACATGTGTAATACTCTAATGCTCATATGTAAAGAGGGAGCAAACAATAGTCACATAAAATGTCCTCTTATAATACTAATTATGACTGGTAGGAAAAACGAAACGACGTTGACTATAAAGTAATTAAAGATACTAAACACAGCTCTAGTAACAGTTTATGCTGAGCTAGGATACATAGTCGTATTCCTTGAGTGATAAAATAAAAACCCTGATGCTGAACCAACAAAAGAAAACCGCGCTCATTTTCGATATTTGGATTATGCGATTATTGGCATCGATAAGTTGTGAATATCTCATATAATTTTATTTAGACGAAAGAATTCGTTAAAATTTATGTGTGTATGTTATAAAGTAGTTTGTTGACGATTGCAAACGTTTTTCTTTGTCATATTGTTTTATGAAAAACGTTTCTAGCACTAATATAACACCAACGTGTGCCTGTGACGTCAAAAGTTGATGTTGTTAGGTTAACATGTAAATTGTAAAACATGTAACAGGTAACATGTAAAATATCGTTCTTAAGAGGAGTTAAAAGGTGTTCTAAACTTGACCGTGTAAGAAACGAGGCCATAAGAGAAGAGTTACAAGTTTCAACGTGAACGAAAAATTAAAATATTACAAACAACGGTGGAAAGAAGACTTAGAAAAAATGTGAAATTCTAGACTGGCCAAATCTATACGACACAGGTGTGTGGGTAGACGCAGGAAGAGTTTGTTGGAGGATCTTTGAAGGCAGAACAGGCGGCACCTTGCTTATGCCGTGTTGCGAAGATGATGGTGGTTAGTTTAGATTGAAGACAACTAATGATTTTTATCCGAAAGTTTACTTTCTGAATTTAATCCGCCTCACTGGTCAACGTATAATTTTTAGATCGCCATCATCACCTTCATCTTCGCTCTAAGGAATAGGCCCTAATTGGTCTGTCTCGAGACCAAGTTCCTTCCCGGTTTGCTGGTGTCTCTCAATCCAATCGGCGTTGCGAAGATGATGATGATTAGATTGAAGACAGCTAATGATTTTTATCCGAAAGTTTACTTTCTGAATTTAATCCGCCTCACTGCTCAACGTATAATTTTTAGATCGCCATCATCACCTTCATCTTCGCTCTAAGGAATAGGCCCTAATTGGTCTGTCTCGAGACCCAATTCCTTCCCGGTTTGCTGATGTCTCTCAATCCAATCGGCTGATACGCTAACATTTTTTAGGTGACATGCGGTTTAAATGTTCATACCATCCCCTCCTATACTCCTTGACGATCTCATATTATAACTCCTGTATGATTTCCTGATTCTATGATTTCTTGTCTGGGACGGAGTAGCCCTGAACTCTTTTCAGGTGCTTCAGTACTGCAGCCTGAACCTTCCTTTCCACCGTCTTCCCGAATGTCCACGTGTGACAGGCATAAAACATTACTATGGCTATGTGACGGGACACATAACATTACTATTATCAGTCGCCTCAGAGAGTCCGCTTTATCTCCGGACATTTCTTCAAGCCGGTTACCTAACTGCGCTTAAAGCAGCACTAACAGCGATCATTACCAATCGTAAATATTGTGACCGAGGCGGGAGGAGCGCGCCGGGGAGTCATTCAGTTCGGTTCAGTTATTTCATTTATCACTTCTGGAAACGTGATTCGAAATATTTGTAACGGATTAAGATTCGAATAAAATAACGGAGCGAGGGTAAAAATTAAAACAAGATTGGAGACGGTTTAGTCAATCGAATGGAAAACATCTGTCGCCAAAACTTGTCTTGATCCCCTTCCTTGAGCCCGAAGCATGACGATTCCGTGCATATTAAACATCGGGGGCTGTAGAACAAGACAAAAAACCAGACCCTCATTCAGATGCGGGACGATCGGTCTCAATACGCTCCTTTACACACGTTATAACAGAATAATTATTTCTTTTTTTTTTCTAGTACAGAAGCGAGACAACGCTAGTTTGTTCCATCTGTGCGTTTTTCTTTACGTAATACGATTTAGAAACGGTACTTGATAAAAAATAATGCTGCCAGATAGACGTTTGTGGTGCTTGCAATCATTAATTTAGAGTTATGCACAATGTTAAAACATTCAGTTCACGATTATATCATATCGCTTATACCTTTCCTTCAAAGAAGATCAGTAGACTTTTTACCGTCTAGCAGGATCGAATAAAAAGTGAACTTCTGATTATATTATTAAGAAAATATCAATAATAAAAACATTTAAAGGTTATAATATATATAGCAATGTGCAAAGTTTCACACAATGTGTGTGTGTGTGTGTGTGTGTGTGTGTGTGTTAATGTGTAAAATATGCGTACTTAATTTTATTGTTTAAGTTGCAGTAACCAGTATAAAAAACTTTACAACTAATATGTTTTGTTTTGTCAGGTAGACATGTGTGTGTGTGTTAATGTGTAAAATAAGCTTATGTGTACTTAATTTTATTGTTTAAGTTGCAGTAACCAGTATAAAAAACTTTACAGGTAATATGTTTTGTTTTGTCAGGTAGACAAAACTGCTGATTGGGGAAGAAAGACGTTGGTACCATACCCTATAGGAAGACTGTCCCAGAGGGCCGGTTATGTTGTAAGCATGTATTGCGGAGGCCACACTGTAAACATGTCACACATAATCGACACACTCTCATGAGCGCGAATAGCTACATACGTTAGTGTTCGTAAACAGTTATCCGTAAATTCAACTATTTTCATATATCAAAATATTTAATAAGTGCATTTGTGGGATAAAATTGAATAATTTACGGTATATTAAAAAAATCGGAGATAGTGTGTTTAATCAAAATTGGAAGATTATTCGTTTAAATACAAGTAGAGAACAGTATTTGGATTGTACTCATTCAATTTCTTTTCTAAAATTGGTCTTATCAAGGGCTGTGCCAAAATAATTCGGGAACCTTATAGAACCGTTGACAGTATTAGCCGGATTTCTTTGATACAGAAGTGCTGGTGATTGAGAGAGCCGAAAACCACAGTTATCCGTCGATTAGAATAAGGACAGGGTTGCTACATGAGTACGTTATGCCGGAGTTTGGTAGGCGGAATGGGATAATAGAGAAAAACTTATAATTAGCCGTATATTTCTTCTTCTTCAACCGGCCTTGTCGGTGCAATCAACTTCTCCGTCATTTCTTTGTGTGTATCGTACGTTCCATTGTCATTTCTCCCGTTATTCAAATATTTTCTCTTTGATCAAATTCTCTCCGTTTTCGCAGCAGTTTGCCTTTAAAGTGGGAATTATGCGTTTAATCTTTTGCTGTGACACCGGCTAAGACTGTGTGGTCCACTGTTGGACGTCTTCTTCAGCCAGTAGTTTCAACTAAATCTGCAGTTGTTGGAAAAGTTAGTACAACTACTGAAGAAGGACTACGCCTGCGACTGTTCTCGTTCTTCCGATTCTGGTGGAGACCATATTCCTTCGGGTCGGGTCGCCCTGTTGTCGCCTCCGCGTCTTACAAATCTGTTTCTGCTGTCACTTAATCAAAGCTCTTCTTTTTAGATCTTCTCCCAGCAGTTTGCCTATTGACTCCGATACGATAATCATATAGTTGTTGTGCTTCTTTCAGTATCCCAGCCGTCGGTATAGCCGTCCCTATTGATGAAGTTTCTCAGCGCCAGTCACCTAATCGCATCACCAAAGCCTGTCCCGTTTTCCAGGACATGTTTTAAAATGTCTAATGGTTTCTTGTATTTTTCTCTATATTCTACGCCTCTGAGTTATACAGAAACACGCTTCTCACGGAGAAACTCTACGACAAATTTTTCCCCGTTTTTTTTTTTTACGTCCAGCATTCTTGATATTAGCATAAACGCGTATTTCATACCATAAAAGCTATTTATACCGATGATATCATAGAACTAAAATTCGCCACGATGATTTCTTATATTGTGCCTCTGCTGTGTATTCTATTTGACTGTAAAATACCTCGCTGGGCAGCCGGGTTTGTCAGTACGTTTTCAACGGACAAAGTTACGAAAGCGGAAAGTCCAATGCCGAGGAAAATTTTAAACACGAAACTCTCGGGTAGGGGAAGGTATGAGCGGTTCGCACACAGAACTACGATGAAGAGAAACGAAGATTGGAGAGGAGACGTTTTGCCGGTCACTACATTAGACAACCGGATGGCAGACGGAATAAACGCTTTGCGCACGAGAAAGGAAGAGGTGAGTAAAAATTTAGCGAATCCCGTGTGATCAAGAACTACACGAGGAACCGGGCATCGTCACAGTAATAAAACAAGGTAGAATTAGGCGGGAAGGTCACGTACAAAGAATGACAGCGGATAGGCAAGTGAAAAAAGTTTCCATTGGAGGACAAGAAGGAAGAAGAGCAAGAGGGAGGCCAAGAAGTAGATGGGTGGACGATGTAGATGAAGACTTGAGAAGGCTGGGGGTCAGAAGGTGGCGAAGAGTCGCACAGGATAGAGAGGAGTGGAGGCACGTCGTTCTGGAGGCCAGGGCTCTTCATGAGCTGTAGCCCCGTTTAGTAGTAGTAGTAGTAGTAGTAGTAGTAGTAGTAGTAGTAGTAGTAGTGTCCTGCGGGATCAAAATGGATGCCCGTGCTAATGCATACAGAGTAACAGAACGTCAAGGTGACCTGACTGACTACAAGAAGAACAAACTTGGGTGTATGTTTTCGGGGCTTATTACGAGTTTGAAACTACGCTACCCAGGTATTTACCCTTCTCATTGTCACGCTACCATTTAAATGCTCATTGTATCTCCATCACTTCCGTTTTCTTTCTGTTCGTGTTCATTTCACGATGTCCACTACCCGAAATAAACAGATTGTCGGTAGATCATATTGTACGTAACTGTAGGGACTTTAATGTATTCATCACCTATCTAGGTGAGCATTAACTGCCAAGGTAAAGAATGAGAGAGAGAGAGAGAGAGAGAGAGAGAGAGAGAGAGAGAGAGAGAGAGAGAGAGAGAGAGTGAGAGAGAGTGAGTACACGCCGAGCAAGCTGCCAAGAAACATGTTACCACGGTTAATGTGTTACCAGTCGTAAAGTTGCTAAAACCTTAATTCAAATAGTTTCACACATACATTAATATAATATTATTTATTGTGGTGTAGGTGTAGGCGCGAGCGAGCGCGCTTGTGCGTATAGTTTTTACGTCTTACGTCTAATTGCCGGCTGTTAAACTGAAGAACGCGTCAACGTGTAAAAATCCATTTTTGTTTCGCGCGGTAACAAACGACCGCGGAAATCGACGCGACCTTCTCTTTAGTTCCGATTAGCAGCGCGTCGTTAACGTGTACACGTATAATTTTCGCAGAAACAGATTTCAGATTAAAACGTTGGCAACAACACGAAAGCCGATAAATCAATCAATGGGTTAAGTCTTTGTTGTGTGGTGCCAAAACCCGGTGGGTGTATTCGCTTCCTAGACGCAGCCAACTTTTAATAATGCCTGCAAATTAGTTCAGCCCGTATAGAAATAGCTCTCTATAGGATGCACGTTATACGCGACATGTTTAGAATTTTCCCCAACAACAAATATTCACGTTTTGAAATATTGTTCGTTATTAAAATAAACCGTGATAGAAAGAGCGGCAGAAGAGGGAGAGAAGGAGAGAGTGAGCGAGAGAGAGAGAGAGAGAGAGAGAGAGAGAGAGAGAGAGAGAGAGAGAGAGAGAGAGAGAGAGAGAGACGAATAAAAGAAAAGAATAAACGGAATAACGTGTGAACGTTTGAATGCCATCCAAACGTATGACGGCGAACCGGGTAGTATTATTAGTTGTGAACATTCTTTCGATTAAATGTTCCGCTGCAAACAACTGTACTGTATTTATTAATAAACTACCGAAGTAATCTAAATATGATACGATTATTCACGCACCTGCGTCTTATAAATTAGCTGACGGTTCGGTTCGTGATGTACGCTGCTGGGAAGCGGGTGTCGCGGTTTCGCTTCAAGCAACGTGTAACGAAACGTTTTTTTTAAATTTATTTTCTTAGCGATACTTTTAGTGATTATGGAATAAAATTGATTTTAATTTATTAATAGTCACAAGATAATACGAATTCTTCGTCTGTTTTATAATGCGGAACCGTAGATTGTCGGCTGGTCACGTTTGTTGATCGCACTTTCTTTGAGACATTGCAGCCACTTGCTGTAACAGTCGATTACCATTTCTCCCGTTAACCTTCCCCTTTGATAGTGTAGTCGCCTATCTATTGCGCCCAGTTAAATGTCCCATCCGTATGAGGACATGTTTTTGTCTTGTGAACAGTGGCGGATTATCGATAACGCTAGGGTACGCTGCAGCACCGGGCACCAGAGGGGCCATCATCCAGCCCTAAATCACAAAATCTTTTTGAAGATAATAAATGTGAAAAAAAAAACTAAAAATGTCTTCAATCCAGAATCACAAAAAGATGTGTGCCCACTTTTCGACGAGTAGCCGTTACGTTTTTTAAGCGACATTTTGAAAGCGAGACACTTGAATCGCTCGATTTAGAAGAAATTATACAAGACTTCGTTAAGGCGAAATCAACAAAAAAATGGATCGATTAGTATTTTTTAAACTCAAGTACTACTATGTTTATTGTTATCACTATTTAGCTAAAACTTTGTTGTAATTTGAGAATAAAAAAAATGTTAACTTTTGAAATTTTGTATGCCATTTACCTGTGTAAATAATTGATAAAAGGTTGAATTTTGAATCGAGGGGGGTACCAGTCTGATGACAGCATAGGGCACCACGCGCTTCTAATCCACCCCTGGATTATAAAGAAATAGACTCCTTTCTATCGAACATATCGTCATCGTCCGATTTGTAAAGTCCAGAAGAATCAGCTGGATAGGAATGAATGGACAACCAAAAACTCCCCAAAGGATAATGAATAGGCATATAGATGGGCGCAGAAGACGAGGCAGGCCAAGAAAACGATGGCAAGACAACAGTGGAAGAAGTCGGACTATCTGGAGGCAGATCATAAGGAAGGCCAAGGTTCATCCTGGACTGTCGTGTCGGACACATATGTATGTATGTAATTTCTTATTAACTTCTGAAAATACTTTTTTAAGAAAATACGTTTTTCGTTCAACTTTCACTGCCCGTTTCAAAATTCTGGGTGCTCGGCTTTAGACATTTACGACAAAATCAACGCTTTGATCAGTATCCAATGTACGTTACACAGAATATTACTGCTTCCTGTTCACGCTTAAGAAGTGTGGCTTCTTGTCATAATAATAGTTTCGTCACTTCAGTTATTAAGCAAAGAAAGAAAGAAGGAAAGAAAGTACCTTTTTCTGTTTTTGTGGAGAAACCTGAACAATGGCGGATTATCCATAACGCTAAGGTATGCTGCAGCACCGGGCACCAGAGCCTCAGCTGTCAGAGGGCCACAATCCAGCCCTAAATCACAAAAACGTCTTGAAGATAATAAATGTAAAAAAATGTCTTCAATCCAGAATCATAAAAAGACGTGTGCTCACTGTTCAACGAGTTTTCTTACGTTTTTTAAGTGAGATATTCAAAGCGAGATACTTGAATCGCTCGATTTAGAAGGAATTATACAAGTATAATCTAACAATCTGTTTCTTAGGATTTGACGGCCGGCGACATTATCATTAAAACTACTGTCCGATCTGTAAGGCCGTGCGCTTCCAATTTCTTCATGCCGATAGGTGTTAATCGCTCGACCAGACGTTTCGACCTCACTCTGGAGGCCATCTTCAGTGTAAGACTTCAAGAAAACTGACAAGGTGTACGTCAGTACAACCACAGTACTGTGGCAAAGGTGAGGCGGAAGGGGTCTGGTCGAGCGATCAACACCTATCGGCATGAAGACCACGGCCTTACCGCCCGTAACACTTCATTCAATCCTTCCTACGGAGTAACATGGAGATTAAGAAGCATTAATTATTATTAAGGTATATGGTGATTAAGAAAATTTAATCGGTCCTGATCTATCTTCCCTACATTTTTTTCCCGGCATTACGAATAAAAGAGGTGGTAAGGAAATAAAGCTGCACGGCGGCTCGCCAACAATAATATAATTAGGTAAATTATGGAGAAGTCGTTACTTCTGAAATAAAAGGATGATGAGGCTGTTCGTGATGCTTATGCTTCCAAATACCACGTGAGGATGGGAATCGTGCACGCTGAACGCCTGAAATGAACGGCTTCAGAACGTCGTAGATTGCTCGTAGGACTAACTTGAAATAGGCTATGAAAGTCGGTTGCTACGAACTGTGCAAGACAGAATGGAATTTAAAGGGTGGTTGTTCTAGGTAAATTAGTGTGAAGACGAATGGAAATCGATCACCGATCCGATTTATCGGTCAAGTTCAAACACTGACACTCGAGGATTAACGAGAACGGCCAGCGATAGAGAGTTACTGCACAATGAGTGAACAACGACGAAGCAAAAGAATGTCTCTTCCCAACGATACTCTACGATTCAGAGCCAAGCTTCATACGAAAGGTCACAAGATATATTCGTTTTTCAAATCCAGTATGCCTTGTGGTCAGCATCCACTTTTCTCTCTCATAAAATCTATTTTCTCCTGAGATTTCCTAGATTTAATGTCTTATGTGGAACTTCCGCCTGCAGAGTCTCTCCATCCCACCGAACAAACCTGCATTTTTGTAGCTAAGAACCAAAAACCTGTTTCTTTGTCTTCCTGAAGAATGCCTTTCGTCAACATCCGGGCAACCTTGTACGACGGTCATAATTTACATTCAACAACCACGTACAGGAGATACTTCTAACTAACAGGTAAAACAGAGAATTACGATTACTTACTTCTGAACCGAATGACCAAAAACATTAAGTCAGAGACGCCGTTAAGTTTACAACAATGGACGAAACTGATGGGTTGGCAGAGCTTCATTCAGATCAATTAAAACGTTATTTTGCATCGTATTTTTGGGAGTAAGAGTTAAATTGTTACGCTGCCAAATTTTCTCTTGGTTTGAGTAATTGATAACGTTTTTTTCTGTCTAATTCTCAATCAACTATTATCGGGCACCACAAACAAGAAGAGAAATGCAGAATTTATTTTCACTTAAAATAATTGATTTAACAATAAGAAGGTTTTTTAGTTAATATGAATGTATTATGTAATGTAATAGTGTAGTATCTTACGTTATGTAAGAAGGGTGAAACCCATCTAAGGTCACACAGTCGATCCTACGACAACAGTCAACAAAACTATTTGCATACAAATGAATCAGCCAGTCAACCGTGATCAGTTACTTTTCTACTCACAGTTAGTTAATTTGTTCGTCCTTCATGCGATTATTAATTTTATTCCATTTTAACGGTAGAAAATTTTATAACAAAAATAATATAACGATTAGGCCTAGTTATAGGAGAGATAAATACGTTATATACGCCCAGTGTATCTTTTAGTACTGGCCGTGGAGACAGAAAATCCTTCCCACGGTGTGGAATTGTAATCGAGCGGACAGGCTGAGGGTTTGTGAAATTTGCGACAAAATGAACACATTTAACAAACATAATAAAAAAAAAAAGAATAGCTGGGCTGAACATCTGGACTGTATTGGTAACGACGGACTACCATGGGAAATGTGTGTAAACTAACTATATGCCTAGTTATATTGTCACGTAGGCTTCCGCGGCCGGTGTCCATTGTGTTTATCGGTATGGACCGCGTCAATAATGTCTTGTATGACAACGTCTCACTCATATCACAATGAGTATCCTCAGGGTTATGTCGCACGTACATTGAGTGAAACCTTGACGTACAAGACGTTATTGACGCGGTCCATACCGGAAGAAGACTTCAAAAACATGTAGCCCTAGTTGGTCGCAGAAGTTTCGGGTGATCGGGAAAGCGTTACGCTCCGTAACAGCAAATCCGTCTAATAATTGTTGAAGTAAGAATCAGTTTATCTTACTTCAGATG
Source organism: Magicicada septendecula (assembly GCA_034769895.1). Taxonomy (NCBI): domain Eukaryota; kingdom Metazoa; phylum Arthropoda; class Insecta; order Hemiptera; family Cicadidae; genus Magicicada; species Magicicada septendecula. The sequence continues at coordinate 73,897,011 of CM068376.1, forward strand.
ACTAACCGAATTGTTAAGTAATGTTACAGACTTTTTACCCTTATAACCAAATCAGTCAAGGTTTGTCACAATTTTAGTTTAGTCTGATCACATTTCTCACGATCCTGATAAGTCCATAAGATCGGATAATTACAGCCTTGCCTATGAGGAACTTTTTAATGTATCTATATAGAGCTGTATATATTTGCTGTAATTTTTAAATTTATTTTTCACTTAATGTTACTTTTGCCATAAGTTTTGACGTTTGCTATTAATGGAGATATTGTTACGACAGTCTATTCGATCGTCGTGGGTTCAGTGGAAACAAAATAAGTACAAGACACCAATTAAGTCGCTAATCACACCTTTAATCGTTACAGTAAAACAGTTCGTAATTAACAACACAGTCTCTACAACAAATGAAATGAAAATTGTACACACGCAATAAAATGTCCCCAAATATTAAAACTCAATTGTATTACAATTATACCGTCTGATTATAAAACGCAACACTTCAGTAATAACTACTTGAACGTACACAGTAATAACTCGAACCGCTCTGGAAATATATCGCACTAATACCCTCGAACCGCACTATCAAATATCTCGCATTGAACTGAAAACTAAGGCCGCTACCCGATGTATTTATAGTCACGCTCACACACCAGAAGCTTCCAAACTGCGTCTTATCTCTCGTGAACTACGTAATTAGTACGGCCTTGACACAGTCCGACCGCCCGAGCGAAGCCCGACACAGTCGAGAAAATTCTCGCAAAATGCGTCTAGTAGCACGTACACCACACGCTTACATCGAGATCCTTCTGGCATATTCGATAAACGCGTAGATTGTTCTGTGCTGTCGTAGCACTTCCCCTTCCTTAAGCCTGTTCGTCCCGAACTGGCAAAGCGTCTCTAAATTTGTACTTAGCCAGGCGATCTAGGTGGACGACCTTGAACTTTCGCTGTCCTTCCTGTTGAATCCGATAAACAACATCGTTATTTCTCTTTTTCACAGTGTAGGGTCCTTCCCAGTTAGACTGAAGCTTAGGTGAGCGACCACGACGGCGCTTTGGATTGAAAAACCAGACCTGATCTCCTTCTTGGAAACCCACACTATTGCTGCGAATGTCATACCGAGTTTTCATTTTATCACTGGCAATCTTGAGCCGTCCTCTTACCAAGCGATTCATTTCTCGCAGTTGGTTTTCTAATTGCGAGGAATAGTTCTTTGGCTCTTGGGACTGAGTCTCAGGTGATCGAAACATCAAGTCCCCAGGAAGACGAATCTCCCGCCCAAACACCAATTTTGCTGGAGTCATGCCGGTTGTGTCATGTACTGATGACCTATACGCCATAAGGAATAGTGGTATACGTTGGTCCCAGTCTGTTTGGTTCTCGTCAACAACTTTCGAAAGATGCTGCTCAAGTGTCCTGTTGAATCTCTCAACCATCCCGTCCGACTGAGGATGCAGAGGCGTTGTCCTGGTCTTTCAAATTCCAAGTAGACGGCATTATTCTTTGAACACTCCTGATTCGAAATTCCTCCCTTGATCCGTATGGATTTCCATAGGGGCTCCATAACGGCAACAGAAGTTGTGAACTAACTGCTTTGCCACAGTGGTAACCTCCTGATTTGGAATTGCGTAGGCTTCCACCCACTTAGTAAAGTAGTCACCTATAACCATGATGTACCGGTTTCCATCGTCAGTAACTGGGAATGGTCCAGCAATGTCTATGGCAATTCTCTCGAAAGGTTGTCCAACGTTATACTGTCTCATTTTCCCCCTGCTTCTGGTTTGTGGGCCCTTGTTTGCAGCACATATTTCACACGTCCAAACCCATTCCTCTACGTCGTGGCGAAGATGAAGCCAATAGAATCGCTTCCGTATTTTGTCAAGGGTTTTGTTAACGCCAAGATGGCCTCCAGATGTTCCATCATGCATCTCCTTCAAAACAGACTGCACTTTACTTCGGGGAACTATCAACTGCATGACCACGTCTCGTCCATCTGCACTTTCCCAAGCCCTTTTCAGCAATCCGTTTTCTAAGGTGAGAGATTCCCATTGTGCCCAGTAGCCCTTCAGCACTTCGGAACCATGGCAGATATCTTGCCAATCCGGGCGGCGACCTTCCTCTTTTGCTGTCAAGATCGGTCCAATGTCTTCATCAGTCATCTGTTCTTGTCGACAGTCTTGTGTTTTCCAGCCATCAGCCAGGAAATCTACAGTGATGGCTTGAACATGTTCGCTTGAGTTTTGTTCTTCCTTTCTGTGGCAATTTCGGCAGTCTTCCGGGCATGTTCTTCGTGATAAGCCATCTGCATTACCGTGCAGGTGCCCCCGCCGATGTTGTACCTTGAAGTTGTACTCTTGCAGACGTTCGAGCCACCTTGCCAACTGTCCTTCCGGATTTTTAAATCTCAAGAGCCATGCAAGTGCAGCATGGTCGGTACGTAGTGAAAACTCTCTCCCATAGAGGTATTTATGGAAGTGCTCCAAAGCTCTGACAATTGCCAACAACTCTCTTCTTGTAACACAATAATTTCTCTCTGGTTTAGAAAGCGTCTTGCTGTAATACGCTATTACTCGTTCTTCACCGTTCTGCACTTGAGACAAAACTGCTCCTAGACCAGTATTGCTTGCGTCTGTGTCTACGATTTACTTCCCTTCGGAAGCTGGAAAAGCGAGAATTGGCTGCGAACATAATGCAATCTTCAACGTTCTACATGCTTATTCACACTCTCTCGACCATTGGAAGTTTCGTTTATTTTCCGTTAGCTCATGTAGTGGTTTAGCAATAGTAGCGAAGCCTTTCACAAAACGTCGGTAATATGAGCATAACCCCAGGAAACTCCGAACTTCGTGTTTATTCTTCGGAACTGGCCAGTCTCTTACGGTGTCTACTTTATTAGGATCCATGCTAACGCCCGCTGCCGAAACCAGATGGCCCAAATACTGTGCTTCCTTCTGGAATAGCTCACTTCTTCGGGCTCAGCTTCAGTTGTGCACCGTGAATTCTAGTTAGAACTTCCTTAAAGTTTTCCAAATGATCTTCGAAAGTCTTCCCGATCACTATGACATCGTCTAAGTAAACAAGGCAAGTTTTCCACGTCAGGCCTCGGAGTATCAGGTCCATCAATCTCTCAAATGTTGCCGGTGCATTACAGAGTCCAAATGGCATGACGTTAAATTGGAATAAGACACTTGGGGTCGAGAAAGCGGTCTTTTCCTTGTCTTCTTGATGAAGACCCACTTGCCAATATCCACTCTTCAGGTCCAATGTGGAAAACCACTGTGCTCCGGACAACGTGTCGAGTGTATCGTCAACGCGAGGTAATGGATAGCAGTCTTTCTTTGTAACGTCATTTAACCTCCGGTAGTCTACGCAGAAACGCAATCCACCATCCTTCTTCGCTACCAGCACTACAGGGGAAGACCAAGCACTTGACGAAGGTTCGATTACTCCCTCTGTCAACATGTCCTGTACTAACCGAGACATCTCCTCTTGTTTAGATAATGGAGGCCTTCGAGGAGGTTGGCGTATCGGTGTTGTGTCCCCGGTCTTGCGATGTTGCACAAGAGAGGTTCTTCCCAGTGACTGTCCCCGAACTGCAAAACAATCTTTGAATCGTGTAAAAATTGTCCGAGTTCTTTTACCTCACCACTTGAGAGGTCGTTAGAAGATCTGCTCAATAATTCTTGCAGTTCCTCTGGTAATTTAGAAGTATCCGAAGAACTGGGTCTTCGTTGCGTCATTCCGGCTACCCAGGCCACAGGAGTCAATTTGCCTAGGAGCGTATTGCTTTGTAAAGTGATAGCTTGATCCAAAATATTCGCCACTCTAATAGGTACATTTCCGGTTTCGTCAGGTTTTACTAAACTTCTGGCAATTAGTATGCCCGGTGTGCTGACTACCTGGGGTTCGAATATAGAGCACTGATTGCCCATAGTATCTACCGCAGTTCTAACCATGATGATCTTTTCGGAGTTTGGCGGAACTGTTACGGCCACTTGGTTTATGACGTCCATCGATTTTTCTGCTGTCGTCATTGTTGATAGCATTACCTCTTCGCCTCCGATTCTCAAGACATTGTTTTTGAAGTCGACTATAAATCCGTATGCGTTCATAACGTCCACACCAAGAATTGCTTCATCCACAATGTCTGCAACAAGTACTTGATGATTAAACTCAAGTCGACCGAGGCGTAGGTGTATCTCCACTTTTCCATACACTTTTACAGGCCGTCCAGTAACTGTCCAGTTGCTGTTCGCAAGCTGCAAGAGCACCAGATTGGCTTGAGATCTTTCACCACGTCGGGGCGCACAATAGAAACTGTTGCGCCTGTGTCAACTGTAATCGAGGTTGGCCTTTCTTGAACAAATCCGGTAACTACCAAGCTCCCGCTGTTTTTCTGAAGCGTAGAAATTGCGTATTCTCTAGGGGCTTCGTTCCTCCAGTTAGTCAGCACACGCCCCGTTGCACCGACTATTGCTAGTTTCCCTGCTGCTGAATTATAACCCGACAATCTCGTTGTAGATGTCCAGGTTTCCCACATCGATAACACTTCGGTCTTCCATCCTTTCTTATTTTATTCTGTGGTGCCGACCATCGAGTCTCTGTTCCTTGTTCTTCTTCCTCATCGTCTGTGCCGTCGCGACCTTTTAGCGCGCGCACTTTATGACTTGTCCAACCAGACGCTGATTTGGCGGCCTCAAATTGCAAAGCATGTACCAGGGCGTCCGCACTGTTCTGGTGTCTTGCCATTCGTAACACTTGCTGTAGTTCGTTATCTCGGACACCGGCAGTAAATGTCTGCATCGCAAAACGCGTTCGAAAATCTTCTGGCGCTTCAGGATAGGCCAGTCTAATTAGTCTGTCGATACTTGCTTCAAACTCTTGAAGACTTTCCGCGGAATGCTGTCGCCTTGCTCTCAACTGGGTGCAGTACACATCTCGCAAATGTTTATCACCATACCGTAATTCCAGAGCTTTTATCAACTCGGCATAGGTGTTCTGGCTGTCAGGTGGCACTTTCTGTAGTAGTTCTGCCGCGGGTCCTTTTAATGCAATAACAAGTGAAACAGCCTTGTCTTTTTCTGTCCAATTACTTGCGCATGCAGCAGCTTCAAATTGGCGGAGGTACGTTGCCCAGTGACTGCTTCCGTCAAAGGTTGGAGCTTTGACATGAACTGTCCCTACTTCAGGCAAAGTGACTTTCTCTGTTAACTTATTTTCTGTGTCTTTTTCTGTCTTGATCACTGGTACAGTCTGTTCAGAAATTTGTTTTGATTGAATCTTCATGCACTGTTCAACTTCAATTTTAAATTGTTCTCTTACGTTTGCCATTGAGTTTTCTACTGCAGATATTTTTGTTGACATAACGTCTTCCACAGTCAAGACAGATTTTTCTACTTTAGCTATTTTATTTGACATGGATTCTTCTACGTCAGATATTCTGGTAATCTGATTGTTGAGCTCACCTCGTAATTCACCTATGTCACCACGTAGGAGACCCAATTCTGCGGTAGTATGTTCTTTCATCTGCTTTTGTTCATGAATTAATGCTTTGATGTCACCTGCTTCACGTTTACGTTCCTCTGCCTCCTGCTTACGTTCCTCTTTTTGTCTTTCTTCTGTTTCTAGCATTAGTGCTTTCTGACGTTCCTCAGCTTCTTCTCTTTCTTGTATTCGTTCTTCTTTTTGTCGTCTTCCTGCTTCTTCTCTTTCTTGTATTCGTTCTTCTTTTTGTCGTCTTTCTGCTTCTTCCTGTGTCTGCCGCAGCAGTGTTTGTAAAGCTTCCATCATCTGACTGGGATCCATGTTTACTGATTAATTACGAATCACACTCGTCTTGTACAAAGCGTCCACTGTTTCCACTGTTAACCGTTCTATCCCACTTCTGACACCACTGTTACGACGGTCTATTCGATCGTCGTAGGTACAGTGGAAACAAAATAAGTACAAGACACCAATTAAGTCGCTAATCACACCTTTAATTGTTACAGTAAAACAGTTCGTAATTAACAACACAATCTCTACAACAAATCAAATGAAAATTGTACACACGCAATAAAATGTCCACAAATATTAAAACTCAATTGTATTAAAATTATACCGTCTGATTATAAAACGCAACACTTCAGTAATAACTACTTGAACGTACACAGTAATAACTCGAACCGCTCTGGAAATATATCGCACTAATACTCTCGAACCGCACTATCAAATATCTCGCATTGAACTGAAAACTAAGGCCGCTACCCGATGTATTTATAGTCACGCTCACACACCAGAAGCTTCCAAACTGCGTCTTATCTCTCGTGAACTACGTAATTACTACGGCCTTGACACAGTCCGAGCGCCCGAGCGAAGCCCGACACAGTCGAGAAAATTCTCGCAAAATGCGTCTAGTAGCACGTACACCACACGCTTACATCGAGATCCTTCTGGCATATTCGATAAACGCGTAGATTGTTCTGTGCTGTCGTAGCAATATTCAAGTTACTCTGAGCAGCGTATGGTTTAGTTTCATGATGGTCTGTGCAAATTTTCTCCTGCTGTCATATGGTCATTTGCTTGAAAGAAAGTGGTAAAAACTGTATCCAGATTTACTCTGTTCTTGAGTATAAAATGTTCTTCTACTCTCTATTTCTTTAGTCGGTAACATAAAGACTGCAAATGGTACCTACCCTTGCTGAACCCTCTGTTTGTCATAATTTCTCCTCACCAGTACGATCCTGTTCCTAAAAGAATTCGCGGTTCAAAATTTTAATCACATTAATAATGTGTCTTCTTATATCTTTACCTTCAAGAATCTTCATAAAAGGAGGCTGTTAACGCCATCTTCGAAAACTTAAAATAATCTTTGATTAGCTTTATTTGTTGAAACTTCAATGTTTTTCAAAAGATATTTACATCCGTCTATGATTTCTTTGATTGTGTATGAACAATTTCCAGTCTTGTTTTTCGAAGGACGCGTATACGTTGTGCGCCTTGTTTAAAAAATGTATTTACTTATTTTCGATTTAGCACTCCCTTGCCATTCTTAAGTATAAAATATCACGCGAAGTCTGTAGATGGCTATTGACTTGTCTATGAAACTTTCCGTAGTGGGTAGTCCCCCCTCTTCCACTGGATCAAAAATTTGCCTGAGGATCATCCTTTCAAATATATTTAGTTGTCTTTCGTCTGATCTAGCTAGCGTCCATGTCTCTGATTCGTCAGTCAGTACTGGGCGCACTAGGATCTTATACATCAATACCTTGGTCTTCTTTAATATCAACTGAGACTTTAGGTGTTTTCTGAGGCCCTGCACATACATATTTACTGACAAAATACGCTTTCGGATTTCCACACTAATATAGCCTATACAGCTCCGTTATCGCCGTATATTAGACACATGATAGGTCTACATGGAAGTCTCTTGATCGTGAGAAATGTGAATGACTAAAAAATTATGACAAACCTTAACAGATCTGGCTATAAGGGTAAAAAGAACAGTGTGTGTAATCCAGAGAGATCTACAAATACCTTCAGTCACAGAAGAGGCAAAGCGACGTAGCACCAATTACAGCGACAGGCTGGCAAACCGTCCCAACGTCCTCGCCAAGGAGGTTGAGTGTAGTGTAGACTGAAACGTTTCGAATACAGTAGACAAATTTTATTAGGTTGTGGTAATTATTTGAAAACAATAAGTAATTTATAAAGTATTATAACATAACAAATTATATAATAATATTGAATTCATGGGTGTAATCGTAATAAGAAGATGATGCGTTATTTAAGTTTAAAATTGTTCCATTATTTATTTTTTTATTAAACAAAATCTTTCATTTCGCATATTGAAATAGCATCATCTATTATCAATAGATCCGATTATCATTATTAAATCGTTTGTACGACTCTTTCGTACACAACTTATAGCTAACAAATTACATACAACAGGTTATACATAAATCTTATTATCTAATTTTAATTAATTAAATATTATTGATCTCGGCTTAGTCATTGTGTGGTCATCTTTTTGGAATTGCTGATTAATTTACTTCAGTAATGAATTTACTTGTATTCCAATTTCTTTAATATTAATTGGTTTTAAAACTTTCTACTGCATATGCATTCTCCTTTATCAACAATGACTTTATTAATTACGTTAACTCAAAAATCAAATATTTCTCTTATCATTTATGTTACTCTCAATTACTAAATTTTATACAAGAGATATTATTCTAAATTTCACTCTGGTTTTATATTTATGTACAATTAGTTATTTTAATACACGTTGAATGTCTTTCATTCTAACTTTAATTAGTGTCTTTCAAATGTCTGTAATTACAATGGTTTTTCATCACCTCGTTTGACGTGGTTAATCATCCGTACGTCCTCCTTTGGTCCTCAGTCTGTGTCCTCCGTGTCCTACTGGTCCTCTGGTCGGATTCCACTGGTTAATAGTCGTCTCGCCTCACATCATATGCTGCAGGTGTGCCCATAGATCTCATCGTATGTGCTCTGCTGCTCTGGTTGGACTTCCAGTTTGTCCTGTGACTCTTACTATAGATTTAAAATAGCGTCGTCGACTGACATAGCCTCCTGTGGCAACGGTTGAATAGAGAAGAAGAAACGTTATTAGCGCGACCTGGTATTTATAGTCAGGTCGTGCAAAAGCTCAGGTCTGAACAATTTTTAACTTGTCAGATATTGTCGAAGCGTCTTTTCCCCCTCTCTGGTTCAATTCACTATTTTCGCCTATCTTCGCGAATTACGAAGTCTGTTTCACACCAATCGATGCTCAATCGATCACTAATTTTTATATGTTTAATATACTTAAATTACACTTCTTTATTGTAATTACAAAAAGAGCTATTCACTTTTTACGTATAGTAATTGCACTTTTCGTCACATTGGCACGGTCTTTTAACCCTTTGTTCACCTTTAATTTCTATACACTTTGGTGTCTTTTGTTTTACCATATCGTACATATTTTTCTTATAATTAAAATAAAACATAAAAACTATTCTACTTGAAAAGGTTGGTTACATTTCAGGAACCAAAATGCGTGTACACAACGCTAGCGACAGGTGTGCCAGGAATGCGTGTCCATGCATGCATTCTGCGCTCCCTATTTTTAACTACGATACAGCTTATGCAATCTGAATCATGTTTATTAATCCAGATTTATTTATTTTTATTATTTATTTAAATTATTTTGGCAATGCACAGTACCATTAATGGTTATACTGTGCAGTATATTTGCTGTAACACTTGCTTGTAATGGAGACGCTCCACTGGAAGCCCATCCTGCATGTCATTTTACAATAAGTCGTAAACATTACTGTTTACCCTTGCCGCTTAGATTGTAATATAAATTAAATAAAATAAAAAATGTATGGTAAAATATTAACATTTATCACTGTATAAAAAAATAACAAATGAAGAAAAGAAGGGCGGTTTTATTTGACATTTGGTGGACAACGGAAAGCGATTTAATTCCTGTATGTGTTCTGGTCGAATGAAAGGACATTCGAATTGTAATGAAACAATTACCATTTACAGATGAAATGAATTGTCAGACAATATAGGACACGAACTTCTCGCCGTGCCGCCAATCATAGTACTTTGCTCACACCACTGAGGACAACTTATTTGAGATTTCCGTTTTTCCACTTCAAAGATTTCTTCGCGGTACCAACTCCATACTTACCACATACACAGTGACAGCCGAGCATCATCTGGACAGGATAACTTATTTCCATATTTGAATTTTCGAATTAATTGCACTTGTTAAATTAACCTCTGCTGCGTCCAGTTTGTTTCTTTCTTTTTACTGTGTTCACTCAAGTGAGGTTGAAACTCGTACGAAATTCGATTTCTGATACTTCAGATTTTCTGGTCATGACTTTGTTTAGGAAATTTTACTCACTTCTTAACACTTAAGGTAGAAAGAGCAACAGTGCGTAAAAAGAAAAGAAAACCTAGAAACTGGGCGTAAAATACAGCAAATTGAACTGGCTTATGGGAAGACACTCTCAACTCTCAATAAAGTGGTGACATACAACTACATAATGAAACCAGTCTGGACTTACGGTATCCAGCTTTGAGGGTCTGTCAAACAGTGTCAAATAATAATATATATAAGATTTCCACAACACAGTAAATGTTCCACTGTAAGAGCGACTTCGATATCGACGACATTGCAAGGATGTTCAAACATTTTGTCGAAAAAGACGAAGTAATCCTTAACACATCAACGCTGAGACAATCCAACTCGTTAGCAATATTAATAAAAGATTTAAGGTGATTAGGCCCTTCGAATTGGTTTAGCGACAGAACATTAGAGTGCCGATTGTAGTGCTCGCCCATTGTGACAACTTTAGGACACCATTCGGTTAACTCAGATTTAGACATGTCGATACAGATGGGTGGTTTCAAGTATTTGGGCATTAGGATAAGAAATAAATTAGTGGTTATTCTGACAGACCAGTTTTAATGGGAAACAAGAGAATAAACGTCTTGATACTTCACATACGAGTAACGTCCAATATTAAATTCTTCGATTTATTTATCCATGACATTATTTGGCCATGCCATTATTAATACACGTACCGCACTATTTCCTACTATAGAACACTTATTTTAAATATTTTTACTTGAGCTACTTGCTCATAAGCTTCATCGGAGACTCGAAGTTATATCGTTATCATTTCAAGCTAAGTACACAATTGTTACAGTTCTTAGTGTAAATACCAGGACGACGGTGTGTGCACAGGAAATTCGAAACGTTAAAACGTTAGATAAACTTGCGTTGATTTTTTTTTTTTTAATGTCCGACTGATCATAATGTGTTTAAAGACGAATGTGGGACGGAGAGATGTGTAGGATACGAGACCTTTATGGAGGAGCGGACATAGTTGTGGCAGTTAAGGCGCAAAGGTTGAGATGGTTGGGGCACGTGGTGAGAATGGGAAGTGATCGAGTCCCAGAAATGGCAGTGGAGAGGAAGCTGGAGGGAGTAAGGAGGTGAGGACGTCCGAGGAGCAGATGATGTGAAGATGTGGAATGCGATTTGAGGGAGATGCGAGTGGCAGGTTGGAGGAGTAAGGCTCTTGACGGAGAAGAATGGAGGAAAATCACTGAGCAAGCCAGCGTTGTACAGGGACCGTAGTGCCAGAGGAGGGAGAGAGAGAGAGAGAGAGAGAGAGAGAGAGAGAGAGAGAGAGAGAGAGAGAGGTCCGATTATTAATAACGCACGAAACGTACAATTTCCGATTATGGACCACTAATTTTTAGATAAAATTTTGTTGTTTTCGATTGAGCGACTTGTGCTAACAAGATTCATCCGAGACTCGACGTGAGATCGTTATAATTTCAAACGAAGTATAAAAACGTTACAGTTCTTAGTATAAATACCAGGATGAGACAGTGTGTCGATGTTAAATCGGTATAAAGTGTTCGCATGAAATTCAAAACGTTAAAACGTTAGATAAACTTGCCCGACTGATCATAGTGTGAAAAACACGAGCGGTAAAGAAAGAATGGAGTTACGCAGTGAAGGGAAGTATCTCATTAGGAAGAAAAAACTGCGGCAAGAGACAGGCTGTAAAACAGAACCGACAGTGATCGTCCGTTTTATCTTAATCTGCTGTTTAGCGGACAAATTTAATTGGTGTGATGTGTTCCCGAGGCGTCGCCACCTACCTGTGTGGTTAACGAATAGTAATAGTACTGATAAAATTACAAAAACATCTTTGTTTTGTACTTGGAAACCTGTGTCCTTACAGTAGAATCGTGTGGATTCTGGTCGTTTTACCTCCGTCTCTGCCCATGTCTGTCTGTCTCTCTCGTTCTCTCCCTATCTCTCCTGCTGTCTCAATTTCTTTCTCTTCATCTCCGCAGGCTATTTCTCTTCCTTTTATCCTCTCCGACTTTTTATCAATTGCTCTTCGTCCTACCTAACCTCTCCTGTATTTTACTGCCCTTCAGTGCCAGGTTATCTTTATGTCCTGTTTTTCTCGTGATTATCGTCATCACCAGTCTACCGTATGCTATGAAAGCGAGCTAACTTGGGTAGTCAGCGATTCTGGTGCCCCGCTAATTTTTGTACAGTTTAATTTACCATAATTCATAACTAGATGAATGACGTAACTAGGAATTCCTCTTGGGGAACTGAAACTAGTTTCGGGGGGGGGGGTCTAAGCTTGAAGGTAGAGAGAGAGAGAGAGAGAGAGAGAGGGGGGAGCGCACACGGGTGTTCAGTTCCTGCAAATACTATAAGCAAAATAATTCAAGGGAAAGAGAGATTTTAAAATAAGATATTCGAGAGGACGCCCAGACAAATTCAGAATACAGGCGCCCACGAATCCGCAGTTTCATGTCAAAATTAACACCTGTTTTGTGTTTCACGTCGTCACACACGCTCAATGGTCGACGTCGTGTACAAAAAGGTCAGACAATGTGTTTCACGCCGAAAGATCTACGGTACACAAGAAATATAATGGTCAGAAAATATAACACATCAACCTGAATAAAAAACGAGCCTCAACAGTTTTTTTTTTCTCAAACTCAATTCCGTTGTAAATAAGTAAATAAATTAAACACAACGATTATAATTTCGCGTCCGGAATAAATTTATCGATAGTATAATTCATCAGGGCTGCGAGATAGCTCTTTGTGTAGCCAAAATTTTTTTCATTTTATTTCTAGACGCTGCGCTTTCGCTAATGTAATAATTTAATTTAGTTAGTTTAGCAGCAGTGAACATATATTTTTCATATTTCGTGGTCAATCGTTAACAAAGCGATATTTTGCTACGTCGGACAATAGAGCAATAATTTTACAGTTACGTGCTAACGACGTTGTAAATTTAACAATGTTACAAATTAATACAACAAAGATGTAGACGTGGATGGCTGTCTTCCAATAAACCCTGCTTACCAGAATGATTCATGGCGAGACATTGCATAACATCGGTTGACAATAGTGATTAAGCCTAGGAACAATGAGTGCGCAATTACAATGCAATTGTTATTACGTATAAAACCTATAGATTCGTAGCCTATTGAACCGACACTGTCATTTGGCCACTCCCTTCTCTCTTTCTCTCTCGTCTGCAGAAAGTTTCACAATGCGTCTGTCTGCAGGTCGTCGTTCGCTGCTATGTTCCTCGTGTAAGTTACGTTTCTGAACTAGTATAGGCCGATTGAACCGCTGCTCCCAGTTTTGCGAAGTGTCAGGTAGGCAAACAAATACATGGTTAACATGATGTAACATGACTGCTCGGTATTTTTACACTACAGATATGAACGCATCTTTACCAAATAAAAATAATTATCATCATCATCATCATCATCATCTGCAAGGATTAAACCAAGGATGGTTTGTTCCGGTCTCAAACAGGCAAAGTCTAAACCTGGTTACTCCAGCGCTTCCTCGGACGTATCACACCTTTCCGTCCCTTCGGCTTGTAGTTCCATAGTCGTTTGGGGATGCGGCAGTTATCCATTCGGCAAAGACGTTCCCGCCAATTCAGCCGATACTGGGCGATCCTGTCGAGTATACTCATAATATTCAGTTTGTATTTTATATTTCTGCATTTTTAAACAGTTTGTGAGTTTCGTCACGGTTTTTTTGTGAAAGTCAACGAGGCCCATTTTTTGTGTTCTTCTTTTATTTATTGGTGTTTGTTTCTTTATGGTTAGTACTTAAATATTCTCTTGGTATTTGTAACTTATTTTAAGTGTTCAAAGCATAACTGCGTATATGAGAAGTTATGTACTTTAACGTGTTCTGAGAGGACCATTTAATTGGCATGGTTCTGACCTATATGATGAGGTCCCTCTAAAAACGGTTTGGTATAAAAGCAGAAGTGAATACAATTTAAATAATGTCACGTTTGCCATTACCCAATTTAGCCGAGGTAAAAACTTGTTTTAAGAAAAACTATAATTACATATATAATGAATGTGAAACCAGTGTTGTAGCTTACAAATACTGGCTGCAAACACTAGGAACTATGGCCGATTAAAATTTTGAAACGGTAGGATACCGCGTTTTGACAAAATTTTTAAGTACAGGTTCAGGGGCGGATTAGAAGCGCGTGGTGCCCTGTGCTGCCATCAGACTGGTGTTCCCCCCCCCCGATTCAAAATTCAACCTTTTATCCATTATTTACACTGATAAATGGCATACACAATGTCGAAAGTTGACAATTATTTTATTAAGCTCTCAAATTACAACAAATGTTTAGGTAAATAGTGATTACAATGGGCATGGTAGTACTTAAACGTAGAAAATACTAAGCGATCAATTTTTTCTTGATTTTACCTTAACAAATTCTTGTATAATTTTTTCTAAATCGAGCGATTCAAGTAAATCGCTTTGAATATCTCGCTTTAAAAACATAACGGCTACTCGTTGAAAAGTTTGCACACATCTTTATATGATTCTGGATTGAAGACATTTTTTTACATTTATTATCTTTAAGAAGTGTTTGTGATTTAGGGCTGGATTGTGCCCCTCTGAGAGCTGAGGCTTTGGTTGTCCGTTCTTTCTACATGTCCTATCCATCAGATTATTTTGTACTTTATAAATCGGACGATGACGATATGTTCTGTAAAAAGGAGTCTATTTCTTTACTAAATCTGATCCTCCATTCTCCATTACAACATACTTGTCCGAAGATTCTTCTAACAATTTTCCTTTCAAAAGTCCTCAGAGCTTTCTCATCAACTGCCGTTAATGTCCATGTTCTGGAACCGTGTGTCACTATTAAGAAATTATTGTGAATTATTTTTACAAATATATTAAAGAAACGGGTATTACATAAATATACTAAACGTTACATCGTACACATTATACTTTTTGTTAGTGTATAACCTTTGGCGCAGAAAGTGAACTTTATGTCTTAAACTCCCGTACAGTGATAAAGAAAGAGGGGATAAAAAAGAGGTGTGGTAAAAATATAGTCATATAAGTCACACTAAATTATTAATCACACAATTAGCAAGTACGAACGGTGTGAATCGCGGTTTTTCGATTAATATTTAATAAACTTTCCGTATCTTTTAATTTAAAGTTTTATTTTCATTTCAAAAACAAATCAACTATTAAAATCTTAATACGACTACGTTCTTTCGTATTTACTAAGACCGAATACCGAACTTCAACAAAACGAACGGACAACACGTAGGCTACTTGCATAATATCACATTACGCGGAATGTCTGTACTGCCTGTTTTATAAAAACCTTTGATTCATTTCTGTGGTAAAAAAGTAGACCGGTTTATTTTCATTTTTTATAAATATTTAATCATCACGTACTCACTAAGACTAAGTTCCAAATAATTCGTACAAAACATTTACCATTATCAGCGTCTGTAAACGCGGAAGCAAATCTGTGCCAGTTTTCTGACATCGTATATTTTATTTACACTGTAATGTAAGATGTCGTATTTATTGTTTCAAGACTCTCTTAAATTTTAGACATCTCTTAATAGACATATGTTTTCAGTCTTACCTTCTTCACGGATTACAACAAGTAGATAGGAATTAAATAGACATTTTCCTTTAAGTTTTTGTAATTTTAGTCACAATACGTTTTATTCATAAAATCTCCCCCAAAACCCCAGAGAACCACATTCCCTAGAAGAAATCCTAAATTATATCTTGTAACACTATGAAAAAACAATGTGATGAATATAGAACTATTAGCTTAATGAGTCACCTTCTCAAACTCTTCCTCAAGATCATCCACAAGAGAATATACAAAATCTGTGAAGAACAAGTATCAGCCACACAGTTTGGTTTCAGAGATGCAGTAGGTACACGAGAGACTCTATTCACTATTCAGGTGGTATTCCAACGATGTAGAGATGTAAACTGTGATGTTTTTGCATGTTTCATCGATTACCAGAAGGTCTTTGACCTAGTCCAACTCAGAAAATGATGGATATCCTGAAAAATATTGGATTAAATAGAAAAGACCTAAGGATAATAGGTACACTGTACTGGAACGAATCTGCAGTGGTTAGAATAGATAAAGAGAAAACTGAAAGGATATAGATTCTGCGTGGAGTAAGACAAGGATGTATAGGCCTACTATCTCCGCTTTTATTCAGCATCTATTCAGAAGGTATTTTTTAGAGAAGCTTTGTGGTGTGGGAGTCTATCTGAACGGTGAAAGAATAAACAACATACGTTATGCGGATGATACCGTCATATTTGCAGATAGCTTAGAGGGGCTGCAACAATTAATGAATAGAGTGACAGAAAGCAGCCGTAGAATCTGATATGGTCTAGACATCAATGTTAATAAAACGAAGCTAATGATTGTATCTAAGAATAAGTTCACAAACTGCACCCTTAATATAAACCAAAGGCCAGTTGATCGTGTAAGCAAATTTACATATCTTGGTACTATAGTCAATGAACAATGGGACCACTCTCAAGAAATAAAGAGCAGAATTGAAAAGGCAAGAGCAGTGTACACTAGTTGAGTAGTTTATTCGAAAGTCACAATTTAACAATAAACACAAAGATGAGACTTTTACGTTGCTACGTATTCTCGGTCCTCTTCTACGGTGTAGAATCTTGGACTTTGACTGAAGCCACAACTAAAAAATTGGAATCTTTCGAAATGCGGCTTTATCGTAGAATACTGCGCATTTCACGGGCAGCACACGTAACTAATTTTGAAGTTCTTAGAAAGATGTAAGGGAAGTTATTAACACAGTGAAGATAAGAAAGCTTCAGTATCTGAGACATCTCATGAGAAATGAACAGAGATTGTACTTATTGCAGTCCATACTACAGGGAAAAGCACTTGGATGGAGGAGTCGGGCGAGAGAGAATCTCATGGCTGAGAAATTTAAGGACCTGGTTTGGCATGAATACAACTGACTTATTCCGTGCAGCAGTACAGAAAGTTAAAATATTCTGTACGATATCCAACATCCGAAACGGATAGGATCAGAAGAAGAACACTACGAAAAATTTGTCTTGTTCACTTTGTCTGGTATAATCGAAACACCAGAAGAATAACCGAGTAATAACGTTTGAAGCCAGGAAAGTAAGACCGACTTGGAGGTAGCTGGCGGCGTAGAGGAAGACTTGAAGATAATGAGAATTCGTTAACTGGACAAGGGTTGCCGAAGTACCAAGGAAGTGGTCGTCTATATTATAGGAGGCCAAAACCCACGCAGAGATGTAGCGCCAGATAATGAAGAGGCTATAAATCAATACGATGTCTAGTGAGGAATAAGATAGCAGGTATATGACATCTATGATGAGAACGCTCACTGTAAAAATGTTATTAACGGTACTCAAGCCACGTTAGTTGTCGATCTATCTTTCTTTGTTGCAGATGTTTCTGTGTCTGTCTGTTCAACGTTACAGATCCAACACTTCCAATATAGCTCAGTGTTCGAGAGACATAGGCGTGCGCAGGACGATTACAATGGGGGGACCACTATACCGGGAAAAATGGAATACCCTCAGTAAAACGGTCTACAAAATTAACATTAAAAAAGAAACTGGTTTAATTTAAAACATATCATTATCTTATTTTTGTGACCAAAACAACAACAATAAGAAGGAGGAGTGGAATAAACAAAAGCCTTAAATAATATTTATTGACTATATTTATTGAAAACTATGTACATAGTTTGATGATTTCAATAAATATTTATATCTGAGTTTGTACGTATTACAAAATTAAAATCTAATTAAAATAATTAAAATCTAATTAAAAATGATACAAAGCTTACGGTGACACCCTTCTCTTGAAAGGGACCATCTTTTTGAATTCGTCAATAATTTCTTCTGAACTAACGTCTAATGTAAGTTTTGTTCTATAAATGGTTCTATAAAAGAAAGTAAGAGAAAAGGGGGCAACGGGGGTTATCACTACTCCCCTGTCTAGACTGAAATCACTCTTCCATATACTTTTATATTAGTGTAGTTTTTTATAACACAATGTTTTTCACTGTCTTTTCTCATCTTTTAATTTTTCCAAAATTTTGTAAAATAATGGAGGGACCAAAGTCCCTCTGGTCCCTCCCGTGCGAACGCCTATGTCGACAGAGTCAAGGCGTTTCTTCAAACTACAGACGTATATAGTATTCTATCGCCTAATAACATTTTCACTGTAAAGATGTCGTTTTGAGCACTTTAGTTTATTGCGTAAGAACAAAAGAAATATCTAAACACTAGATTGATTAAGCTGAGGGAATAACAATTTTGTAAACACAGAGGGGTATTTTTTACCTAAAAAATTGTTTGAAGGAGGTTCAACGAACTCAAACGAAGTCATTACACTAAAGAGACGAAATCACAATGCATCGATATGTGCATTAGAAGAACCATAAAGTGGTGACCAAGGGAAGAAGAGAGTCTAATGACGACCTAAAGTAGAGGAATTATTTGAGGTCTGAACAAAGTATATAAGACAGAAGGATGGTTATGCTCAATTTTGATATTGTGTAAATTACAAAGCTCCTACATAATTTTACTACAAGAGTATTACACGATCATAAAGTGAGATAATTTCACGGCGAACTGATGTAGTTATTATTGCTAAGTACCAGCGTAATTTGCAGAATATAATTATACATAATTTGTTATGTAAATTGTGCTCGTTGTGTTAAGGTTTCTGCATTCCGTAGCTTGTTTTTGGGATACGTGAAAATGAATTACTTTACGGCTTCATAAAAGTCACAACTCGTCCGGCGTCTTTGAATGTCTTTCAGACAACGATTTTAACCAAGCGTATTTCTTATTCACAATTTGTGCAGGAGGTTTGTGCACCAGGTGTGGGGATGTTTCCTCCCAGTGGCAAAATGTGAAGGCTACAAAAATCATAAGTGGAGAAATTGGAAATGCGAGGAATTGGTGGGGATTTCAAATAATAAAAATCAATAAATAAACCGGAGTTATATTTGATAGTATTTTTGTATTTTAATAATTATTCCAGTATAAAAAGTGGTAAAAAGGAATGATTTTGAAGTGTTTCCTACTTTGAATAGTTTTGTGGCGTGTGTATATATATATATATATATGTATATATATATAATATTTAATATTTATACTGAAATTACCTCAAGATATTTTTTCCCCTTATTAGGAACATGTTTCGAGAACCATTGTGTTCTCATCCTCAGCCTTCGTGATTTTGCGTCTGGTGAAGTATTTGTGTGTTGGCTGGCCGTTATTGTGGTTTCTTGTTGGTCTTTGGTATTTTGAAGTGGTATTATTGTGTGTGATTGGTGGTGTATGTATTAGCATTTTGTGTATTTTCTATGTTGAGTGCTGTGAAAATTGTGTCATGTTTTGTATTGATTTGTATTTGTTCAGGTATTAGTTTGTTTTGTGTTTTATGTTTGTATATTTGTAAATTTTCCCAAATGTTCATTATGGTGCCTTTGTGTGGTATGTGTTTTATTAGTGTCATGTTGGTTATGTTTGGGAATTCATGTCCAGTGTTTATTGCACGTGTGGCCAAATTAGATTTGTATATTTATGGTTTTTTGTATGCGTTTAGGTGTTTTTTTAAGCACTAGATTGATTAAACTGAGGCATTAACAATTTTGCAAACACGGACAGGTATTTTTTGCCAATAAAATTGTTTGAAGGAGGTTCAACGAAGTAAAACAAAGTCAGTACACTAAAGAGACGAAATCTCACAACTGTTCGAGGAGCAATCGTCATTGGAGGGGGCTCTTTTCGGAAGGAAAGTAATTGCAGGTACACCAAGCTCCGGACTGAGGAGAAGAAGAAGAAGAAATTTTCCTTCCAGTGTAATGAGTTATTAAAATTTAGGATAACTACCCCATGTTAGGCAGTCTCTTGAGTAGAAATATATAATATAATATAATATTGTACATAATATAAGTATCAAGGCTTAGGTTCCCTCTAAAGTTGAATATCTTTTGAATCGCTTTTTTACACATTGTGTATTCAGGTTTTGAATTTTTTAAACACAAACAGAACATTCATGTCCAGATCAAAAGTTCCTTAAGTTGACAACGTGCGTGATACTGAATACTTCAACAGGACGAGTGTCTTGCAGTTTGGGCATTTTGGGGTTCCACCCCTTAGCGCACCTCTTCGAGGATGAATTTTTCAAAAGATTTCTTAGCAAACACTCAGAACATAAGAGTAACTAAATTCAAAAAGTCGTCTATACATGTCAAGGGGTTTCGAAAATACAGCAGTCAGTCAATGAGCGAATGGTATCTGTTATTAATATTCTTTTATGTTGCTTAGTGTACATTGAATGGCGCAACAAAGGAACCCTTCACCACGGAAAAGAATTGCATCTCTACTGCCTGTGTACCATTTTCTCGCCGTTGCCTCGATTGTTCTATATATTGGACTTTCCCAAACTTTATAGTCCACGGACTCTTTGAAAAAATTGAACATATCGCTGATCCTTCTAAGTAAAATAAAACTAACAGTAACAGTAACAGCCTCGATTGTTGACGCATGGTAAGTGATACGTAATTGTCTTTCGTAGCAATATTTTACTCTTTCTGGTTCATGTATTTATTTATATTTCAGGTTTTCGGATTTTATCCCACATATTTCAGACGCGATGAATGAAACTATTCTCTTAGGCGTCCACAATTGAGAACTAATTCTCAGAGCGCGCTACTCGTACTTAACACTGCTACGAGATAACGTTGTTGTTTAATACTGTTTTAGAGCGGTTATCAGAAAAATTATGGAAGCAGTAAGGATACCGGAAGGTTGTGAACGTTTGACAGATGATAAGTATTATAAAGGGTGAAGAACGGAAAAGAAATTATTGAATCAAACGTAGTGACAAACGAAGCAATCAATTGTAATAAACAGGAGGCTGGAAACGAAGCAAATATCAAAATTTAGAAATACCACGGACAGACATAGAAATACTTCGGGACAGTCGCCGAAGACATATTGTAAATCCAACTAATTATCTTCATTTGGTTATTTATTTTTGTTATCCCCGAATGTTCTTAAAATTAGCTATGTGTCTATATCACTGTTTAATCATTGCAATCTTTGAATTATTTCAGATACATGTTGGCCTATTATCAAGTTGTTTTCTCACACAGTGAACGTTATACATTTAAACGGAAATATAAATTTACGAAAACAATAATGTGCACAGTGTTAGGATATTAGTGTGCAGTTTATATCTGCTCTGTATCTTACTGTTTTATAAAATTGTTTCATTACCATTACCTCAGTTGCTATTCCAAGCTTAGGTAGTCATTAGAATTTTTCGACTTTTGCTCGTTATCTTTAGTAGCGTTAAAAACTAATCAGTAAAATTTTTATTTACATTTATTGAGAAAAGAGTGTGTTTTCGTTGGTGCGCACCTCCGCGCTGAAACCGTAATGAAGCGTTCTGTTTTATTTTGCAGAAACGATCTCGTACAAAGTTCTGTGTATTCTGCATGCAAAGAATATAAATTGCCTCTATAAATAAACACATAAATATTTGAATTAGATTCAAAGCGGAGTGTCCAAACGCCAGTAGACGGCAAACAACAGGTGCGCCACATTTCAAATTGGAAATATGATTCATACGGCTTCTCTTAATAAATCTAATTTAGATTCCAATGCGGAAATGAGATGAGCGGCGAAAAATACACGGTTTTGCAATATGACAACCGCCGGTGCCAAAATGATCAAATACCGACAGTCTTCATTAATGCCAAACCGCGATTTCAATCTTCGCGGACGTCACAGTGGATTTGGGAGGTCGTTTCGTGCTGTCATTGTCTTCGAAATCAGAATAAAATTAGTCCGGGCGATAAAAAGCCTATTTTCTGTTGAAAATACGGTGGGATGTGTACTGTTCAAATAACGAAACAACAACAACGACGACAACAATAATAATAATAATAATAATAGCATAGGAGATGCAGGATTAGCGGTACGACCATGTAGTTGGCACTAAGGAGTAAGCTGTTTAATATTTAATACCACCTGTCACCGTGTACTACTGTATATATATTTTGAACAATTGATAATTACAGAAATAGAAACGAATTACGTGTAAAGCAGACGAATTACACTTAAGATCGATATACGCAAAATCTACAATAGTACAAAAAAATAACTTTTGTAACAAATAAGAACCTGTTAATGTCAAGAAATGTTGCTCGAAACTAGGGAATCCGTTGTAAAACCTGCTTAAACGTGGATAGGCGTGACTATGAGACCTGTTGCTGCAGGATAAACTTCTTGTCTTGGAAGGATAAACTGAACTATGGAGAAACGTTTAAGACTGTCATCATGATGACGTTTTCCCTACTACTTGCGAAGTTATAGGTGCCGTTTTGAACTCTTCTGACTCGTGAAGAGAAGTGGGCGTGTTGACTCTTTTCACCCGCATAAGACGATACTTTAGAAAAAATATTATAGAAGAACCTCATCGAAGGGAATACTGACGGATACACGTGCTAGTGCTTGTACAATTATTATCGTCTCTTGCATCTGTTCCTTCCAGGATCTCCAGGGTCTACCCCGTTATCGTCGTCTAGCTGGAAACCAGTTTATCATTTTGGACCAACGATCGTTAAGCATCCGTTGCACGGGGCCATACTATACGATGCGCTTCGTATTTATGATGTCTAAAATTATTTTACACTGTTGCACACCACTATTAAAGAAAATTCCCGATTAGCATTTTCAAGTTTCACAGTTCATCATCGGATCGGAAATAATCAGAGCTCATGTTATGATGAGCTGTGAAGCTTGAAAGCGCTAATGGGGAATTTTCTTCGTTATTTTTTAAACAGAATTACGATAGCTAAATAAGTGTGTATTAAAGAGAAGGTCGATGGTGGAAATCCCAGAGGAAAGCCAGAGGTCCTTGGGTCAAGTGTCTGCAGAAACGCTTTTGAAATAATACACAGATTTTGGACACAGAGCAATAAATTCAGCGACCTGATGATTTTTAAATATAATCCCCCCTCGATTCACCGGATCGAGTTAGTTATATAAGATCCATTTCTCTCCATCAAACTGGTCCTTTTCCTAACTCTACACGCCGGAATAACTGTTCATGTTAAAAATACTCTCCCCGCCCATCATTTAAACTCTGCATTTTAATTATTAGTAGTAATAAAGTAGACGCACTAAACATGAAAACTGAAATTATTTTGTTGTTTACTTTGCACAAAAAACTTACATATTCTTTTCACATAATATGCGACGGCAATTACGTAACAAAGTCGGCAGGTGCGGTTACGTAATAGTTGTACACGTTTCTCGGCTGCAGTGTCTCTGTCAAGGCCGTGTACACAAGTACCTTCATAACTGTGTGAGTACTCATGACTGCGCAAATTGTGCTGGAACACCTGCGGGACCTATATAAATTACAGCGACCGGCTTAGAAGTTAGTTACACCTGGTGAGATTGTAGAGTGCGGATCAAGTGATTGTGGAAAGTGATTACTGTGTTATAATTAGTGCGGAATTTTTGATGGTTGACAGTATTATTGCGTGTGGACAAATTTAACTTGAATTATTGTGTGAGAGTACCTTGTTGATTTCACATTGTTATTTGTGACTACTTAAAGCTGGTGATTATTGACTTCATTGGTGTCTGTATTTTGTTTCCACAGTAACATACGACGATCCGTGAGACCGTCGTAACAATATTATCTTTAACTTAAAATAATTCTTAGCATAAACCTTTGAACGTAAACTTAAGGAATAATTTCTGCATCCTGGTGTTTAAAAACCCGTCTATGACTGACAGCATCATAAAAATTACACTGTTGGATAGTCCAGAGATAAGAGGATCTCCACGACCAATCGTACTTTTAATTGAATATTAAAAGTTTTAAAACATATTAATGACTTTGCTAACATTACAATAAATAGGCCTACTATGTTTATACACACGTGCACATAAATGAACACGTGTACAATTTTAAATACAAAAAATTATAGTTTATTTAATATTTATAATTTCTTTACTTCAAGATGTTTTCTCCTTATTTGGAAGATGTTTCGGGAATCCTATTGTTCCCATCCTCAGCCTTCTTAATTTTGCTTCTTGTTGAATACTTGTGTTTTGGTTGGTTGTTGTTATGGTTTCCTCTTGGTTTTTGGTATTATTGTGTGTGATTGTGGTTTATACAGTGGCGTACGCAGGGGGGCTCAGGGGGCTCAAGCCCCCCCAACCGCAAAAATGTAGGCTAATATGCACTTCGTTAATTTACTTAGTCTCTCGTTTAAAATTACAAAATTGCATATTTCGACTGATTTGGACAGGAATATAAATACTAACTAAATAAGTAGTTTATAATAACAATTATTACTTCAGTTATAATTTATAGCTCATTGAGCGGTGTATTACGCTGAGTTTAACGTTCAGTAAGCTACCTGTTTTCTCTCTCTCTCTCACTCTTATTTGACGGCGCCACACCGGCTCGGCCACTACTACCAGTGAACCTTAAGAATTTTTACTTCAGTATTAAATAATATTTTTATGGAACGTAACCTTAAATAAGTGCCTAAACCTTTTTCATAAAAATATTATCTAATACTTAAGTAAATTTCAGCACTTTTTTTGCAGATATCAGTCGATAAATAAAACGATAATTTTAACAATTTTCCTAATTTCATATCTTGAATAATGCTGCTGTAATAATGAAAAAAATTACTTTAATAACACTTTACATTTATACGAAAGTTTTGGATAATTTGTTTTTTAATGTTTTGGTAAGTCCCCCAATCACCAATAATACATTTTTAATAAAGAAAATATGAAATCTACTGAAAATAATACGCCTACTAATAAATTGTAACTATTAATTGGCATATGTACTCTATCTTATAGTATATGTTGTAGAAGAGTAGGCTAATATATGGACTGGTAAGGTTCAGCCCCCCACCCCAAATTGATTTCAGCGTACGTCTCTGGGTGTATATATTAGCTTTTTAAGTATTTTCGATGTTCAGTGCTTTGAAAATTGTGTCATGTTTTGTATTAATTTGTATTTGTTCAGGTATTAGTTTGTTTTGTGTTTGTATATTTGTAAATTTTCCCCTATGTTCATTATGGTGCCTTTGTGTGGTATGTGTTTTATTAGTGTCATGTTGGTTGTTATGTCCGGGAATTCATGTCCTGTGTTTATTGCACGTGTGGCAATATTTTCATCCATTTTCATCAGCAATTTGGTAAATTATATTTCTTTGTTTGTTTGTTTCCTGTTTATTTAGGCGTTTTTGTACATTCTGTACAAAAAAAGTATAGGTATTTCATACACTTACACACTAACATATACTCGTCTACGCACGTATACAGACATGCACTCACTTGCAAAAATCATTGTTAGTCCGTCTCAAAAGGCAGTATTCGTATTCATTTTGCACAGCCCATCGTTTGTCGTTAGACTGACTGCACAACTTCCGAAGGTATCGGCAGACTTGCCCAATGAAATTCAACCCTTTGCTCGGTTTGTTCATCGTAGAACGGCAACAAGCAAGTTTTGTTTATTACTATTATCCTATTTTTTTTTATTATTTGTCACGAGCAAAAACCTTCTCGCGCGGTCTTATTCGACCTTCTGCGTCGTATAGACGTGTTTACGACTTAAATAAAATGTCGCTGCGCGGAAAATAAGTTCAGAAATATTGCTCATATCTTGTAGTACTGTCGCGGTACAAAGATGGTTGAACAGATATTAATGGGCTGCCGCAGGGTCAAACAGAAATAAACGCCGCGCGATTAACAAACAGTTCGGAAGCTTCGCTGCGTCACTGTTATGAGTAATAACCGTTTCACAAAAATCGCACTCGCCAATTTGTATTATTCAAACGCATTCGAGCGCGCATTAGATTAAAGCGAAGTGAGACGCTCTAGAACAAAAAGAAAAAAAGTCACACTCTATATTTTTGCGACCACGGTGAATTAACTTCGTATTATTTTTGCGTCAGATAATTGGATACCTGTGTACAATTTCCACCGCCGTCATATTAATTTATTGTCAACGATGGAGCAACACAAACAGCAAAAGCGTTTAACCGAACGGTAAAAATAGAGACATGAATTATTTCAGTTATTTTGGTAAAGAGATGTTGTTTTGAGTATTTGTGTTGTTGGGGCGACAACCTCAATGTAGGAAGTAGTGTGTGCGAGTGCGCGCGCGCGCGTGTCGATTTCTACTTGGGAGAGACTCTAGGAAGATGGAGCAGCGCGCTGCCAATAGCCCGCTCCGAAAATACCACAGGTATTACCGATGCGAGCGTCTTGCGATTGGACACACTTATGGACACGGGTTTTGGCTGATCTTCAAATTACGGTGTGTGTGTGTGTGTGTATGTGTGTCGGTGTGCGCGGCGCACAAAAGCCGTACACGATAATTAACACATTTATATTAATCAGCCGAAAATTGTCGCCAATAACTTGGTGTCGCAACCTGTCTCTCGCTCGCGCCCGCGCGCGCGTCACAGCGTTAAAAGCAAACGCGGATAAACATGTTACAGAAAATCGTAACGGGATAAAAGTACCGAGCGGCCAGTATGAATTATCGTCTATGTTCTCAAAGTTTCGGTACACACTCGCCTCGAAAATATAATATTTTAAACAAACAAACGCACAAATGAGTTCGTTCAGAGCATATGCGCGTGCACGTGTGCGTGTGTGTGTCCGTTTGATTTATGCGTCCGAGAAGGTGCGATGCCAGAAGTCGTTAAGAGACTTGTGAACTATCGAGGAAAACGTTAAGCGAGTAACTGGTTTATATATCTGATCACAGAAACATATAAAGGCTGTGCAATATTAGCACAAAATATCGTATACCGACACCTGCGATTTTAATGACATAACATTTCTACGGAGTTATGTATATATATTACTCGAAGTCCATATTCCAGATACTGTAAAGCGTTGAGGGCCACTGATAATGTAATCTTTCTCTAGTGGGTAAAATTTTTGCCTGCAGTATCTGGTTACAAGCAGTGCCAGTTGTCAGAGAAGCTCGGAAGCTCTTCACAGAAACGTTTTTGAAAGAATAGACAGATTTTGGACACAGAGCAATAAATTCAGCGACCTGATTTTTAAACATAATCACGAAAAAATTTCTGTCAAAGGAAAGAGAGTAAACTGTGTAATTGGTAAAATAAACTTTACAGACGACTTCCCCAAATCTATGGAAAAAAACTTTCTTCTATCTTGTTCGTTTAAATGCAATCAGGAAGTCATGTATCCTGTTGAACGCGTCGAACCTTCCAGCTCCTAGCATCACCACCATCAGCAGAAGCGTGTGTACCTAGTATTTCCTCCTCTACCGATCTTTCCGTCCTCTCCGAAAGTTTTATTATTAAAATACTCAAAATAAATTCAGAAGTGTAATACACAAAATAAAAATAAATAACCGGTACAAATACGTGTAATAACACAGACATTCTTCTTCTTCTTCTTCTTCTTCTTCTTCTTCTTCTTCTTCTTCTTCTTCTTCTTCTTCTTCTTCTTCTTCTTCCTCTTCCTCTTCCTCTTCCTCTTCCTCTTCCTCTTCCTCTTCCTCTTCCTCTTCCTCTTCCTCTTCTTCTTCTTCTTCTTCTTCTTATTGTTGTTATTATTATTACACAGTATAATGTTACGAACAATTGTTTAAAAAGATATTCAAAACGCAACGTTTCGACCTCTAAAAATCTGAAACGTCTTCAGGTGTAAGATAAATTACTACATCGTATCTTCTTCTTCTTCTTCTTTAGCACTACAGCCCAACGTGAGTCCTGGGTTCCAACACAAATCTTCTCCAAAGTCTTCAAGCCATTGCCCTCTCAGTGAAACCACTCATATCCATTCTTTGTGGATCTTTGCAGCACACCATCCAATCATCTTATCCTGTTTCGGCCCCTCTTTCTGCTTTTATAGACTTGCCTCCTCAGGATTTTCATTCGCAGATTATCCGTCCGCTATAGATGATCTAGCCATTGTATTTGTTGATAGTTGTTGAACCTTTACGAATCTTACAATGTCCTCTTACTCCAATAGCTCACATATCTTCTGGTTATTTCTTATTCTCCATGCATCATCTTCTTTAACGGGGCCATTTACACGTCTTACAATCTTTCTTTCAAACCTTCTTAGTGCTTCTTGTTCCTTTTTTTTAATGTCCGTGTACAGCATCGTATCTATCAACACTAAATAGATACTACCACACAATAACAAAACGATTTACCAAAGTACAAACGATAAGAAACAAAAATTGTACTTACCAAGAAGCTGCCTCACAGGGTAAGAGGAAACGACAAGGCAACTGGAGGCGCTTATCCCAGTCATAGACAATTTATTCATCAGAACAATACGTAGTAAGGAGTGCTGTAAACTCACACACACGCACGTACACACATAGTATTATTTTTAATTTTATTTTTCAGTGACAGTCAACTAAGAACTGTTTGAATATAACTGGTTTTGATCTTAGGCCGTCGCGGACGGGGTTAATTTTATTCGAAGTATCGTTAGGCCGCGGTCTACGGATACTAAATGCAGACGTTTCGGCCTCGCCATCTTCGGTGCAAAATTTGTTTTGACAGCTGTTCGCCAAATAACCGCAGTACCAAGGTAGAATATCAAACGTTAGTTTACCTTAGTCAAACGTGAGGTCTAACGTGAGGTTAGACGTTAGTCTGGCTCAGTACTCGGCGACGACGGCCTCACTGCCCGGGCAACGATTTGTATAAGTAAAGCTGATTTTGTTTCAAATGCAATAATGTATTTTATTTTCTGTACTCAAGTCAATAACCGCAACATACGCTTGTCTTGAAAATGAACAAAGGAGGCAGTAAACCAATCAATACAGTTCCTAAAGATTCGTCTGAAACAGAATTTACAATAATCAAACACCCGTAAACAGGGTTGAACATTGGCCGTGCTACGGGATGTAGTGTTTTGGCACGTTACGAACAACGGTAAACCAGTGCTTGGTACTCCTGCTTAGTAATATCTCTGCGTATGTCACTTTGGACTTTGCGTTAAACCGTAGAAGTAGTTTTGGAAAGGTGGAAAAATTCGAAAACGAGGAATTTCATTTACGGGAAAGTTGGGGTCCAGATTTATCGGTAAATCTCACCATTGTAATTTTCCTTCCCATCATGAATGTATGATAACATAAACTTACTAAATTTCGGAAGTTTATTTTCCTACTTTCAGGTGTAAGTAATAGGTATGTAGGAGTTGTAACTGTATCTCTACAAAACAGCTGGATTTAGTGATCCAGCAGTTACATTGACATTCAGTGGCGTGGCGTGGGTACATAACAGTTGTTGCCAGTTGTGATAGGCCTAAAACTTGACCTAAAAATTAATTCGAATTTTGTGTGTCTACCAAGTGTTCTTTTTAGAGCATTTTCTATCATTCGCTGGGAGAAGAAGAGAGTCCCGTTCAACGGGATCTGACTCTAACTATACTTACACAGAATACATCAGAACACAAATAATCGAATTGAAAATAATAAAGACAAACAGTGAAACACATGACTAAACGAACAAAACACAAATAGGTACGAAGTATCTGCTGCACGTCAGTTCCGAAAACGAACATAGCTGCTAACTGAGTTTTTACCGGTTTATACAGCGGCAACACATGGGTGGACGAATGACTCCCCCCCTACACAGTTTGTACAGTGACAACTACTGCGAGGTCAATCACCGTATGCAGTAAAACACTGCCGATATCTGAGCCGGCAACACAAGACGGTACAAGAGCCCAGCAGTTCGAAAGCAATGCTACGCTTTTCTTCCCTACTAATCTTGTTCGGATTTCAAATGATGCAATAACTAAAGTATTTATTTATTCTGTAATATAGGTTACATGGACGCCAAAGCTACTGATTGACAAAATTAAATGTTTTAACCATACGTTGCAGTCAGCTTTATTCGTGTGTTGAATCCCACAAAGACGCTGTCGAAGAGATTAGAATACCGCTATATTGCTTAGTCGCTGGTGTTTGAATCTCTACAAATTTCCACTGCGTACAGAAGCGTAAAGTTGAAAAACTTTCGTGGTGCTGTTCCGTTACTGTAAGAGGCTGATTTAGTTCTGCCTCAGACGACAGGTGCCAATAGACTTACTCCGATATCATCATCAAATTTTCGAAAGGTTAGGAAAATTAAAAACCGATCAACACAAATTTATGTATTTAAACTATTTTCCTATCATTTTCCTAACGTGCAACCTTATAATCTTCCCTATATGCCTATAATTTTGTTCAACAAAATGAATAGTATTGTGTTATTAATTACAGAGCAGCTTTTTTATTGTTCAAACCTAACTTTGAGCGTTTGTAGAGCTTACGCAACTAACTCAGCTTTTATCTGATATATCGGAAATGTGGTAAGTTTTCCTTATTGAACTTTTCCGAGAATTTCCAACACAGAGTCGATCTCGAACAGCGGTGAGGGAGTCTGTATAGACACAACACGGATGTTACGTCGAGTGGTGTTCTTCGCCAGGGTTTCGCGACGGCGCCGTGGCCGAGGCAGACGTGGCTGAGACGGGTGGTGGGTGAGGCGGACAATTCTTGGAAAACGCAGATAAGGCCTGATAGGGTTATGAAACAAAGATTAACAGAAAAGATAGTTGCTCCGTCCCAAGCCAAGAAGACAAAAGAGGTTTTGAACTGAATGAAACAACCCGTTTGTATGTTATCATTATGTTGGTTCCTGTCAAACGACCGTTCCCTCTGTACTGTGCTATTTATTGAATATTATGAAATTATGTTGTAATAAAATATATATTCTACAAAGTGATGGTCCTTCCCAAACGTCTTTATGGTAATTAAACTATAAAGTTTTACCTTAATCCGTCTATGTGATCGCTTAACTTTTCTTCTTTTCTTCTAACGCGTTTCGGATTGTTAATCCATCATCAGAGGTTAAAATAATTCGTCGGTTAAGACTTCGTTAAACATTAAAAGTAGCGTAAAAGACATTTAAAATTTACACTAAAAGAACATTTAAAAATATAGTCCACAAACACAGTGACGTAGCGGATGCGAGTGCGCACTCAATACCGGTCAGCGACGTACTGCACAGTTTATTGGAGTTTTCATGTTATCTATTGATGTGTTGGGGTATGTATTCTATGGCTATGTTATCTATAATCTTATCGTATAGTGTATGCGATTTAAATTCCAATTGTTCGTTTAATATATTATTGGGATTATTTCTGAAGGCTCGGTAAATTTCGAACTCTTCTACCGCAATCCATATATCGTCCCTTTCTGCAAATGTGTAAGGGTTTGCAATTTGTCTCAAAATTTGTATAATTATGATTTAATGTGACGAGATGTTTAGCGTAGTTTGATTTATTTATAGCGTCTTTATGGGTCTGAGAATTGGACTTTAACGAAAGGCCAGGCCAGTCCCATCGAAGCGGCTGAAGAAAGATTTCTCAGGCACGTAGCAGGGTATTCTCTCCGTGATTATAGAAGAAACACAGATATAAGGCAGGAACTGAATATTATGAATATAGTCGACAGGATCGCCCAGTATCGGCTGAATTAGGGGGAACATCCTCGCCGAATGGATGACTGCCGTATCCCCCCAAACAATTATGGAACTATAAGCCGAGGGAACGGTGAGGTATGGGACGTCCGAGGAAGCGCTGGAGTGACCGGCTCTAATATTTGCCTGTTTGAGACCGGAACAAACCATCCTTGGTTTAATCCTTGAAGATGATGATGATGACGATGATAAAATATATTATATAATTTTGTGTGTGCGTATTACTTATATAACTTTACACTCTAGTGACGTCACAGCAGAAGTCTGTATGTGACAAATCGCAAGTGGTACCGACCGAGCGACGTGATTCTACGAAATGTTACAACAGATTAAAATGCATTCCAAACGTATGGAATCGAAGTTAAGAAAACGTTGGAGAATTTTAATAAAGAGCTAGGGAAGGATTTTCCCTGCCAGTGCATGCGATTTTTATGGTGAACTTTTCGGAAATTTGTTCAAAAGGGTGCGACTTAGTTGCAGAAATGCCGAAATATAACAAAGTAAAAACCAACACTGTAGAAAAATGCGAAATGTACTAGGAACAAAACGGAATCCGCACGACAATTTGATGCTCGCTTTCTCAGGAAAAAATTTGCGTCTCGCAAACAACTCACTTTTTCTTCGAATTTATTATTATTCCGGTTGAACAATGTCTACACCTCTTCCAGGACCAAAGATTATACAAGCGATTGAATTCTCCTATTCCACTCCTGCTTGTCCATCCAAAGATCTTCTTCAATTTCTCGTTCCCTCAATATAGTCTGAATTTCTTCTATCCAGGTGATTGGTGGTCTTCCTCTTTTCCTTCTTCCTGGTGGGGTCCATTCCATAACTTTCTTCGAATTGATTGAGGCAAAAGGATGAATTAGGCAAAAGTCTACTTGTGTTCACAGGAGAGCGTGCCGAAGACCTGCTGAACGACGGTGAGTGTTTTCTTATCGACGGCAAGTTTAAAAGTTGTCCAAGCCGTACGCGCGCGCAGTTTCACACTGTGCACGTTGACCTCGAGAGTGCACCTAATGACACGAAAGTGTTTGCAGTTATGTTTGCAATTTTACCCAAAAAAAATGGATTTTTTCATATTTGTATTTATTTCTTCTTTTTAAGAAATGGTGCCCATTATGGTAGCCAAAATTAATAAAACTTAATTTTGAAGCCGTGGCTATCATTGGGGCGAGAAAGATACTACAGGTTCACAGATTCTACTACAAGTGGCTGTAACTATCATTTTCATCAATCTGTTTGGAGACAAATACAAAACACTGGGCGGTCTGTGGAGTACAAGGGAAATGACGATATATGACTCAGAGAGGATATAAGATCCATCATCAGTGATGGATGGCTTTTGGTCGGAGAAAATCTTCCTGAAAATGAGAAATTAGTTCTTTTAATGGTCTACTTCGTTCATCAATGGGTGGACAACACTAAAGTTCCTACCGAGCTGTGGATTGTTCGTGTACAGCGATACAGCGTGGTTTAGAGTTGGAACTCAAAGTTGAACAGCCTTATAGGAAGACGTCACCCTAATGTTTTCATGTTGGATAAGATGCTGAAAGAAGAAGCGTAGAAAGTTTTTTTCAACTGATGGAAAAGGATGTTGGAGAGACAGGTCAGAAGCGAAAGAAAATTTATCTTGGACAGGACGATAGAATTAACAACATAATGAACACTTCTGATGACGATAACAATCTGGAGAAGTGTCTGAATGCTTTCAGCTATGTAACAAGTTGGATTCATAAAAAAGATTGATTTAAAAAATGCTTAATGAAAAATAAGTATAATAAGTATACATAAATGATTTAAAAATATTAAAAACATAGAAACCAAGAATAATATAAAAATAAAAATGAAAATATGTTAATATTAAAAACACATAAACAGTACATAACAAAATTATATAACTTCTAAATCACCAATTTCTTTGATATGTTAGTTTTAAGTCTCAAAATCAAAGTACATTGGCAGTCTCAATCTGCAAAAAGTGTAAGGGGAAGTTCCACCTTACACAGCAGTTACCGATACTGGTCTTATCTTGTTTAGTTAACCTCGGCCACGACACCCTCACAACAGGGTCTCGCCAGGGTGCCTACACTAGGGGGAATGGAAACATGGAGCACGTTTGCGCCATCAAAAGTTTGGGGATAAGTCGGAGAGCTTTCAATCAGCGCAAACTTATTCCAGTCCAGTAATGCTCTTCAGTTTTATATAATCAAAAGTCAAAATAAAAATATTTTTTGTTTTCTTCTTTTTACTCTTGAGTCTAATTAAAAGCTTTATTCTAAAATATTAAAAAACGTGGCTTTATAATTAACAATTTTTGTAATAAAATTTTAAAAACTGTATAAAGAGAAATAAAAATTTCCATTGAAAGCTGAAGTAAAGTGGTTAAGGAAGGTAAAATATTTATTTAAAAATATTACTGAATTGTTTTATTCAGGTCTTACTTTTATTTTTTACTTATTTTTTTTAACAAGGGCAGGTGGAAAAATTTGCTCTACAAAAGTCCGGAAGCGTCCACACTTCCGGGGTCTGTGGGTTTGAGTATTATACCCTACCCACAAGAAACTACCTCTCTTTCCTCTTCTGGGACACTAACCTGAACTGTTTGACACAGTATTTCTGGCTAGGCCTATTGATTCAGCTCTTAGTAAACTGTAATGCAGTATTAACTATACTTTACTGATTTTTATTTAAAATATAACGCAGTTTTTCAATTAACATAAATAAATATTTTGAGCCTTTTGATAAATTACAACAGTCATTATGAATTATATTTGAGGTGTAGACTCAAGGTGAAACTTGGGAAGTGGGAGATGGGTACCATTGTAGGTACAATTATTGACATTTGGTATAAGTCAGCATATTATCATTTTATCTATTAACTGAACGTGCTGACGGGCTGTTGGAAAGAAAAACTGATTAAGTTATTAACGTAAACGATGCTTATAACGCTTACAAAAATGTTGACTATCCCCTTCGTGCGATATGTTAATTTAATCCAATACGGTAATTAATGATGCATGCAGGAGTAATGCGAAACAAATAACGCACACGAGTATAATATGAATTATTTTATTAAACCACATGTGTGTGTGTGTGTGTGTGTGTGTGTGTGTGTGTGTGTGTGTGTGTGTGTTAGAGCGCGGTAGCATGTCCCCACGCATAGTGTAACAAGCACGCAAATTTCGTATTCAAATTATGCCATGAGGTTATCTACCCGTAATAATTTCCATCTTCTACTTGAACATATCGGCCCCGTATTTGCATACAATGTCAGTTGAGTAATTGTTGATGCGATCGGTGGTAAATCGCGGCGTGCGTACGTGTGTGTGCGTGCGTGTGGATTAATGGAAACCTCTGACGTTATTGATGGCTTCGCTAACATTTCCATACGAGATCGGTTATTGCTGATGTCAACGCAATAACGGACACGTTCAGTTATGAGACAGTGGTATTGTTTACAACAAGGGCAGAAGAAAACGGCACAATATTTTTGTAACGCTCAGAGCGATTCGTAAGACCGAGCGTCTGTTCTCGGTGTCGGTGAAGGTGAATTTCTTGCGGATTCTATGATATCCCTCGATCTTTAACACTGCCGTCAATATTGTCCCATCAGGTCTCTGGTCAGTGATGTACTACTGCTACTACTACTACTACTACTACTACTACTTACTCCACGGCGCTACAGCTCATGAAGAGCCTTGGCCTTCAGAACGACGTGCCTCCACTCCTCCCTATCCTGTTCGACTCTTCGCCACCTTCTGACTCTCAGTCTTCTCAAGTCTTCATCTACACCGTCCACACATTTTATTCTTGGCCCCCAGCCTACTCTTCTTTCTCCTGGTCCTCCAATGAATACTTTTTTCACTGCCCTTTCCTCCGTCATTCTCTGTTCATGACCTGCCCATCTAATCTACTTTATTTTATTTCTGGGACGATGTCCGGTTCCTTGTGCAGTTCGTACAATTCGGAATTTGTCCTAATACGCCACATTCCGGCATCTAGTACACCTCTATGTATCCTCCTCAGAATCTTTCATTCCCATCTTCTACATGATAGAATTTAGTAAATTTTAATATTTTAAAGCTGTAAGAAAAGTTATCTTAACTTTACCCCAGGAACACATGAAGAGGTAGAAACACATATTTTCTCATATTTTTATATTATTTTTATTTAATTTTTTACTTTTCATATGACCGTTCTATACACTAATAAATGAAGAATTTTATATACTCATTGTATACAGTGATACCCTGGGGTAAATTGTGTTGGGCCAGCACATAACATCTACCTCAGTACTGGGGTGAAGTGGCGGACACGTTGCCAATCGTTTTTTCCAACACTGAAGATGACTCCGACGGTGGGGCCGAAACGTCTGCTTTATCAACAGTAGACCACGGCTTAACAGGCCGGCTAATAAAATGATTGCAATAGTTTCTATATAGGCCAGACGGGAAGATCTTTTTCATCTCGTTAATCTGAACACCAAAAAGATTTATCCAACAACAATATACTTTCTGCGTTTGCCACACACATACACACAAAAACCACAGCTACACCAACATAGATACTAATCTTGAGACATTACACTACTTACCAAAAGTCGAAAACTAAACACAGCAGAACAATATGAAATATACAAACACTACACAACACAAACGAACAGCATACTTAACGACCAATAACACTATAAATCACACACTCTTTTTGACACAATTATACATAAAACAAACAATAATTCGGATCCCAGCGCCAATCCCCTTGGGAGTTATTGGGAGTCTGTCTCAATCCTCTGATGAAGGCGCACATCACGCCGAAACGCGTACGGGAGAAAACAAGTAAGTTTCACAAGTGAAAGTTCAATATTCTATATTAATTTAGTACTGTGAAAAAAGAAGATGGACTATCAAAACGGCTAACAATGGTGACGCCGCCCGTGAAAGTCTACAGAAAGTTTACAATAGAACTCATGAAGTGGAGAAATAGTAAACACACCGGTGTTCCATTCGCGGATTTTACAGATCGCGGGTATATCGTAACGGATTATCGGCAATACAGTAAGAAATCTTTTATATGGATTATCTGGAAACACAAGCGTCCGAAACCGATTTTTTCGAACCTGCACGTTCTACAAGAGTGTATTATACAGTATTAATTAAATTAATCCTAAAATCTATTAGAAATGGTTTGCTAACATTATTGTGCCGCCTACAGTCTATATTGAGTGAAAGAATCTGATATTAGATACATGCGGTAAACTATTATGAAATACTTAGATATCGATTCGTTTTGAACAAAACCGAGTCAGTCTTCTTTTGTCTTTAAAACCGATTTTGTAAGTAACGTACTGGTTACGAGAACTTACGCGTGTTGAGACGTTCTGCAAACACATAGCTACTAGAGGTGGGCCGACATAACTGTAACAGGTAGTTTGGAACGATTAGACCCTACTATTGCGGAGCGGATATAACAGTGATTGAAAAAATGAAATACCTGTTCCGATTACTCGCGGGACCCCCCCCCCCCCACCACCAAGCTAACGAATAAACGAGTACAAAGTCGCAGTTATTAGTACTGAATACTTCCTTGCCGATTGCCACACAAGTGCGAAACGAAGCAAAACAAATCGAGATTCAGAATACCTCTATGCCAGTGAGACGGAACTCCTTTTAATAAATGAAAAAAATTCATACTGATGTTATATTTATTCTCGTTTGTTATGCAGATTTATAATACACATTATAATTACAAATTATATTTTATACTAGTCACCAATTTGGTAAATTTTTTAAAACCGAATTATATTTTGTTATAACCTATACCTATTATACCTAGGCCTATATACCTATAATGTGTTCTTTGAGTGAAGCAAATTGTAATGTAAATATAGGAAGCAAATTGTAGGTGCGACATAGACTAGTTCATGACTTGTATATTCTGTGTACATTGGTGAATGAATCTGAAGATTATCCAGGTATGTAAGGCATTTAATTTATTTTGGTTGTTGCTTATTATTTATATTTTTTTATTACAGTTGTTTTTATTTGTAAAATTGGTTTTATTCTCATTCACGTTTGTGGCTTACTGTTATGCTTTTATAATATGTTTCTGATGTTTTTTTAAATTTATTTGTTGTGTGCTATTACATGCACTCTAAATTTAATTGCCTGAATTTCGCAACTGATTTGTCTAACCAAAATGGAGTCAATAATTTAATATTGAATCTAAATCAGTTTGTTTACTCCTAGTGGAAATTTAAATTAGTACTCCCAAAGGAAGATAAGCCTATAAATTCTCTTGTTTATTATTTTCTTTTAAACAGTAACAGCTTAATAAAGTCGCAGTGTAAAGTAACACTGTTAATACTTTTAGTTTTAATGTATTTCTTATAACAAATTATACAGGATGATTCAAAATTGCACGGAAATCTCCCGGGATCTGATTCTATAGCTAAAAATAAGAAAAAAGTTTATGTAAAAATAGGTCCGAAACTGGTTCGTTAGCGAGATACGACTCGCGAACCAGTTCGCGCTGATTTCTGCTCCCACGGTAAAATGAAATCATACTGAAATTCTTGGGGTACAAAGTGAACGGTAAGTGAACGGTAAATCTGGTGCTTTCTTGTGGTTTTTTTATCTGAAAAATTGTACTAGAGGTCCTAGAGCTCTATCTCAATTAGTTTCAAAGAAGAACAGTGTAAAACACAAAACAAAAGAGAGTCAGAAACATACTTTTTTAGATTTGGGGTAAAATTAACTTCGTTAATTTTCCAATAAACAAATACAAATTTCTAACTAAGCTTGTAGAGAATTTAATTATGAGAAAATTTATGTGTATGAAGTCAATTAAAAGTAAATACAAATGTGAAAAATTCGACTTTAATTAAAAACAAAAATCAGATCAAAATGCGCCAGAAAAAGGGACTGGAACGTAACTCGCTAAAGAACCATATTCGGATGTATGTTTATATGAATTTTTTCTTATTTTTAGCTATAGAATCAGGTCCCGAGAGGTTGCCGTGCAATTTTGAATCACCCTAAATAATACAGATATATGTATAATAGGTATATAATAACAGGTATTTGTAGATGCTATTTTTTGGAACGGTTTCAATTGTACCTGTGACTTTCAAATACTAGTTTAGCGCACCTCTACAATACAGCAGTCATGACAGAGTAAAGAACGAGAGGGGAAGCAATGTGTGTGTTTGTGTGGGGGGCGAGCGTGCGCGTGCGTGTAGACACGTACTTTTTAAGTTGTTAAACAGTGACGTCACAGGCGCTGTCGTTTGGTGGAGGAAGAGAACGAACCACCGGGATCTGACAGTGAGCAGATAATTTCGTGCGGGTGTCACAGCGGACCGTTTGTCCGTTTACTAGGCGGAAACAAATGATCCTCGGCGGTGTAAAAAGTGTTATCGATAATCCTTTGGGGATGCAAAGCAAAGCGGTTTGGGCCGTTAATCACAAAGGTGACGGACGCCCGTCAAAGTGTACCGATTACGCGTCAAAACAGGTAGTCAAATCACCGGCCTGTCGGTCCGTTTCGGAACGTCATTAATCACCGGCGACTGAAAAAAACCGTCCGTGGAAACATCTGAGGATGGCGTGTATTATTCAATGGTCGGCCTTGACGGCTGATGATTTCTTTATCGGCAACAGAAGCCGGTTCTTCTGTCATAAATCATAATTTCGTTCGTAATTTTTTTAACAACACCAAGGATAGGGGCACGTACAGCTGGAAAATTAACAAAGGCACATACACACACGCGCCCGCGAGCGCGCACACACACACAATCCCAATCAAGTGCCCAAGCAGCTATCACTGTTCAATTGTGACAAAGATATCTTCTTCTCACGTATCGTTGGTCATTTATTGCACCATGAAAGGCTTTGAATTATTCTCTAGTACCGAAATTCAAAAGTCCTGTAATCATCCCTCTTTCCACAGCGTTTTGCGGTGGACAACTACAGTATGACGCTGAAAGTTACTGTCCAAAGTGTATCTTACTGTCTGATGCATCTGATGCACCATGCAGGTCAGAATTGGCCAAGAGCATATAATCACATTTCCCTGACTATCGAGTTGTAGCGTAAAAAAACTATTAACAATTTCAGTGTAACTCCATAATCACTTAACCGGCCGTACACCTAACCTATACCTATAATACCTATTATACCTTTATACCTATAATGTGTTATTTGCGTAAAGCAAATTGTAATGTGAAAAGGTGTGACATAATAGACTAGTTCATGACTTGTGAGCAGATACTAAGGATTCAGTTTTGCCTAACTCTAAGCTAGTCGCGTGTGTTAAAATGAGGCTTATAAATGTTTGTAGAAAATAGACGAACTACAATACTTGAAAATTAATAAAATAAAGTCAGGGTTTTCGTAATAATGACAATCACTAAACAGTTGGAAAATCACGTACGTATTTGTGTAATTAAAAAAAAAAAAATTACGCACGCCCCAGAAAACGAAGACTTAGTCTGCCTTTACCTTTTTCGCCCAGACACACTTTTCCTTTACGGGGTTGTATATGTCATGACTCCTCTACTCTAGTCTATCTCTATAGTTTGAACCGTCGAGTTGCACGGGTAAACTACTGTACGTACACCAGCTTTACTGACGAGACGCCTGAGGAGCGGGGGGGGGTCTACTGAATGATGTTGGTGCGGTATTACTGGTTC
The DNA here is from genome assembly GCA_034769895.1 of Magicicada septendecula. Classification (NCBI taxonomy): domain Eukaryota; kingdom Metazoa; phylum Arthropoda; class Insecta; order Hemiptera; family Cicadidae; genus Magicicada; species Magicicada septendecula. The sequence goes on from CM068376.1 coordinate 73,937,190, forward strand.
TGAAAACATTGTTCATACGTATTTAGTTGTGAAGTTGTGTGCGTATTAGATTGAACGTTCGTACATTGTATGTAAGTGTAATTTACTGAATATTTTGTTAAAGTGTGTTTTCTTATTCGCTACAAGAAATACCTTGTGAGAGACAGTCAAGTAATACCGAAACTGTTGGATTTCGTTGTCCGCGACGTACGCGGATGTGACTGCGCACTCGACACCGGTTGACGACGTACTCAGGTTGAGTACCGGTTGAGTACGGGTTTGTAGAACATACCGGTCGCTGTGTTTGTAGAACATATACAAAAATGTATTTTAGTGTCTTTTTAATGTTTTAACGAAGTCATAACCGCTGAATTTTTACTCTGATGATGGATTAAATTAATCCGAAACGCGTTAGAAGACAGAAACCAAGCGGTCACATAGACGGATTAAGGTAAAATTTAAAAAAATTTAATTTTAATAATTGTGACGCGGATACCAGTACAATGACTTTAGAATATTTTGGAATATATATGGAAAATCAACGCTTTTATATATTTTCTGAACCCTTATACTTCTCATTGGTTTAGTCAAAACACATTGAGACGCATAGCATTTATAAAATATATTTTATACACTTATATGAGAAGTTTTTTCCTCATTTGTCATGGGGAAAATGAGGTGTCGAAACTTCAAAGCACCCTCATCCCCCTCCCTTGCCGGTGCAGTTAATAGCTGCACTATGCTCTCAAGAACGCTTTGGGACTAGGCTGGAGCTACAATTAATACAGTCAGATTTTCTAGTCCGTCGTCACAAAGCTAATAACAGTGATCAACACGAACACTTCAATGAGAGTAAAAGCCAATGGCGAATTATCAGATAATACACCTGTAACGAAAGGGATCAGGCAGGGAAATTACCTAAGTCCCATACTCTTCAATGTAGTTATGGATGAAATTATTAAGGAGGTAAAGCATATGAAAGGATATATGATGGTAGAAGTGTGTTTAACATTACATGTTATGCAGACGACGTTATTCTAATAGCGAAAAAAGAAAATGACTTACAAAGACTTGTGTATAATTTTAACAAAGCATGCCAGAAATCAGGGGCGGATTTACGCACAGGCAGACTAGGCACTTGCCTGGGGCGGCAAATTTTGGGGAGCGGCAAAATTTTAGTTAAGAAATGATATTTTTAGATTCAAACAAATTTATAAGTATAAAAGCCAGTTCAATTAAGCACACACAAATATAAAAATTATCTCCACTTAATTTTTAACTATAACGCAGTTATCGTTTTTCGCCCAAAAGTAATACGGGCGAACGTTTATGTTTTCAACCGTTGAAATATTTGGCGTTGACCGTCGGCCTCAAACTGCTCAGCTTAGCGAGCGTTCTCGTGGTTCAGAAGAGTAAAGAATTACCTACGCACGAACATGGGAGAAGATCATTTGAATTCATTGGTTATATTGTCCATTGTAGGAGAGTTATTAAAGAAGATGGTCCTGACAGATGTTATTAATAATTTTGCCCATCAAAAATCACGACGTAATGTTTAAAAATTATTTCAAAGACTATTATTACAACTCCCTTTATCTTTTTAACTTTGTACCAACTTGCACAAAAAAATTGTATTAAATTGCTATGTTTTAAGTTTGAACTTCAGTTAAAATATTTTGGGATAAACACGTCTACAGTAATTAATGCTTGATGCCTTTACTTGGTGAAAATCCATTGTAAATTATAGTAAAAAATAAAACCATAAAATAGTTTTAGTGATTTCCACTCGTCATCGAGTGGAAATCACTAAAACTATTTTATGGTTTTATTTTTTACTATAACGTCTACAGTAATTTAATGTCGTGTTGTACTCTTCCTAGTACGTTATGTAAATTGTTCTATAGAAATGTATTAAGAAAAATTGAGAAGAAAATGTTATATAAAGAACAAATTTTAGTGTAACTGAAAATGTGAAGGATTGGTTTAAACCTGTAAACACAACAGAGTTTTGTGGGAGTGCGGCAAATTTATACTGCCTACGGGCGCCAAAATGGTAAATCCGCCCCTGCCAGAAATATAACATAAATATGGCGGAAGAGAAAACAAAATCAATTACAATGTCACGTGACCGTTTAAGGTGTAAGGTTGTGATAAATGACAGAATAATAGAACAAGTAATGCAGATAGACTACTTAGGAACAAGGCTTACAAGTAACAATAAGGCAGATGTAGAAATGGAACATCAATTGATGAAAGCAAGAAGAATTGCTGGATGCATGAATAATCTTATATGGAATACCTCATAAAAGAAGCAAAACTAGGGTCTACAAAAGCACAATACGTCCAGTAATATCCTATGCATCAGATACCAAGCCAGATAGAGCAACAACTCAATGGAAACCGCAACCTGTAGAAATGACTATATTATGGAGGGTACTAGGAAAGACAAGGTACAATAGGTTACCAAACAATAGTATAAGAGAAACGTGTAATGTAACAGATATTAATTCTTGGATTACAGAAAAAAGAAGGATATGGAATGAACACATATCAAGAATGGACACAAAGCTAGTGAAAAAGGCAAGAGATAGCCAACGAAACACGAAGAGGAGCATTGGTCGGCCAAGGAAGAGGTGTGGTGACAGCATGAAGGACCGTTGTTATAGAACTGAACAGAGTCCTAACTAAGAAGTTAAAGAAAAAGAAGAAGAAGATTTTCTATTAGAGTTCTCGTGTCTAGCTGCCGATATAGACAGTGATCCAGGGTCGCTTCCCGCCAGCTCGGTACTGTCGATTTTATTTCTCCTTAAGTCGACACTCCCTGTAAAGTTAGTGCTCAATATGAGATACTGCGGTAATATTTGGACGGTTATAGCGTAGTGCTGGCCACTCTACGTTTTGTGTATGCTCTACACTTCACACAAACCAGCCCCTGCCTAATCTAACGAACTTTGGAGGTTCATGTGAAGATCCCATTATTAGGCCCTACGTTTTACGATGACTATCACAAAATAAATTTTAAGCATATCTCTTGCACTGTTATTAGTTTAGAAATCGTTAATACGAGAATTCAGTTTTGCATTGACGTAAGTGTGCGTGTGTGTGCGCGCGCGTTTGTTTGTCGCGGACACGACACTTTCAGCGGAAACACAGCTGCTGCTGCAAGTAGCACACAAATAAATAACTGTTAAAACGTTTCTTTACTTAAAGTTTTGGCAATTGAATGAATTCATTCTCACGGTTGAAAAGCTGGGAATGCACTAAACACAAAAACTTGCCAGCGCATCGTGAGTTGAAATATATAACAAAGAATAAATAAACCACCGGCGGGACGTCCGGTCATGATTGACTTAAACCGGATGAGAGAAATTCTACACAAAATAGTAAGAGTAACTCTTTTTTAAAGGGAGAGAGGTGTATGGAGTGAAGAGAGAGACGGAAGACACAACAAAAGGCGCACACCTGAGCGACAGACAGAAATTATTCCTAATTTACAAGGTGGATTCAATATGCAAACATTTCATTCGATATCAATACAATGGTGGAATGGAAGCGAGTACAGGCGAGACAGCATCTTTCGATAATAATTGATCACGACCGAGAAAAACGATTTGAATCGTGACATAAAGACGGTGACTAGAAAAAAAAAATTAACATGAAAAGGAAATACAAATGATTACGGCCGGCAGAATGGAATAATACAAGGAAAACATCACTAATTTTGATTTTGAAAAATACGGTATTAACACGACGATTTGGCTGTCATCGCCCTTTGTGCTCCGAGTGAGCATCACGTCAAACAGAGCACGTACGGACATGCGCGCGCGCGTATATATATACAGTCTCTATGTTTCCGCGTGGCATACCTTAGCGCGTTAAAGCGACATATCTGAAGCTCGAAACGTAACGTAACATCAGACCTATTAATTTGTAGTCATTTACAATTAATTCTCCTGGTGATGTTTCTCCATAAATTCTCCCATTACATATATACGCTTAGTTCGCAATAATCATCATTCGACCTGTCACACATCTTTGTTCTTGTCTGTTCTGTTTCCTTATCTCGCTCCCGTATACGGAACCATTACGTTGTGCTCGGCTTCACTTCATGGTATCCTCTCTGCAAGCGTCTTCCCACAGGTCTTCTCCGAGTCGGTTTGTCGTCCACTGCTAGCCTGACAAAGGTGTGCTCCATTCGTCGTCGTTTACCTTTATCCGTTCTGTTAGTCACAGAAAATACGTTCAATTGCTGCCTCGTATCGTCATTCCGTTTCCGAGCTCCCAGCACTGCTGCCGCACACGTTTCACTTGTAAAGGTATCAAAAGATACCGAAATTACGTTATCTAATTTCATTTTTGTATCTGGTCTTGTTTTATTTTTAAGTTTCTTTGTATCGTCCGATACACCATCTGAAATTTACTATTTAATTTTTATCGTCATCATCTTCTTCTTAGTTTTTTCCTTAACCCAGAGGTTGGCGGGCTTGGAATGTCTTTCCTCCCGTAGATAATCTCTTAATCACCACATACCTTCTTTCTTCTTTTATCTCATCCATGTACTCCCGTCTGGGCCTTCCCCTGTCAATACGCCCCTCGATCAGGTGTGACGATTTAAATTGTAAACATAATCAAGAAAATAAAAAATTTTAAAAAGTTAAGGTTGCGAGCTATTAAGCCATTTAAATGTCACTGTAATAATAAAAAAAACCTGTATGTACTCAGTATGAGAGGAAGCAGTAATTAGTTAGTACAAAGATACTGTAATAAAAAGACAAATTGTAAAGAGTTATTAATATCGTATTTAACCCTTTGCTTGTTATCAGGCGCTGACCTGTTGATTCCAGACTCGACATGTTTTCCGAGTCTTGTGTAAGTTAGAATAAGATAAAAAAACCAAATGTTAATAATAAAAAAAAACTGAAGAACCAGATAGTCGCTAAAACAACTTGTTTAGATTATGTATATCTATTTAGGGATAGTTTGTATAAATAAAAATGTTAACTTAAAGAGAGACAGGGACTATATTCTCGCGCAGTAATTGCCCCTCTACCATTTTGTCCAGTACCAGTTGAAGCGAGCAAAAATCTCTCTCTCGCAATGGTGACTTCACGCAGTATAGACGTACGAGCTATGCTCTTACACTATGTGACCAATACTTTCGTTTACTTTAATGTGATATACAAGAAATTGCTGCTGGAAGCATAAGTATGTGTTAACTAGTATAGCTATGTAAAAACAAAAGACTTAAAGTGTAACTCAAAACGTAAAACAAAAAGGTGTAACACAAGATGACGTCGAACTTCAAGATCTAACAACACTTCCAACATCATACCTGGAGATGTGAACTTTCAGAACTCACAAACTCTAGTAGACACGACGGAATATGCAGATCAGGACATCCGAGAATCTACAAGTACCATCGTAGAAAGTTCAATCTACCCTGCGGACTTTTGAACCCTTTGATGACAAAGACCAGACCGAGATGACGACGCCGCTATTCCGGATTCCCAAGACGGACACCCCCAGGACGAGGTTTCTGCATTCCAATTAAAAGGTGACTCGATAGCCTGTCTATCGAGGGTTACTAATATTTGTTACACAACACACCTTAAAAGAGAGACTTTTCAGAGACTATTAACTTTGTAAAGATAAAACAAATTAAATCTAAGAATTTAATGTAACTATTCAAACTTCATACGTTGTAACAGTTTATAGGCTAATGTATAGTAATATAATTCAAGTAATAATACCATTCTTCAAATGGTTAAATAAAAGAAAGTCTTGCAAGCTAATATCATGAATTGAGTATGACGAAAAGTTTTAATGACAAAATACCTAAGGTTACCCGGATCCGAGGTATAGCCAAATAGAATTAATTTTGATCCCAAAGTTTAAAGAAAGCATTCAAATAACTTTAATAATTTAATTAGTAATGTCATGGGATCTGTCAGTAAATGTTTTAAATGTTAAATAAAGAGAAGTCGTCTTGTTACACACATATGAGGAGTGCTTAAATCAATAGTATACCTTCCCATTGTTTCCTTACACAGTTAGTAAGTAATTTGTTAAATTAATTATTTGTGATACATTCTGTTACAACGTAGGCAGCCCATCTAATTAACGGAGCTTAATTATGTTGGGTTCCCTGGATTTGTAACGCGGCGAAAAGACGTTACACAGGGTAACGAACAAATTTTAACGGTGTAGCATATGACCAACGGCGGCTCAGTAGACCAGTGGGTATGGCACCTGGCTACTAGCCTAGAGGTCCCGGGTTCAATTCCTGGGCCCGCACCATAAAATCAAGGTGTGTTTTTCAGCCCCCAGGTCGACTCAGCCTGTTGAAAATGAGTACCTGGGATAACATCCTGGGGATAACAATGGGCGGCTGAAGCGTAGTGCTGGCCACACTGCCTTCCTTGTATGCCGTACGGCTGACATAAGGCAGCCTACCCTGCTTTCTCCTAAGCTACTTCGGTGGTGTACATGAGAGCCATCATTATTATTTTACATATGACCAACTATACTGCCTCTATCTCATCTATGTACGCCTGTTTGGGCATTTCGCTTTCACTACGCCCTTCGATCAGGGTGGTGAACCAATTTGAACAGTGTAGCAGATGGCCAACTATACTGCTTCTCCTTTCCGCAGTGATTGCAATCAGCGTCCTTTCATCCAAATTCTTCCAAAACTCGTTATTAGACACTCTATCGATCCAAGATATTCTTAAGACCTTCCTCCAGCACACACATCTCGTAAGCTTCAAGATAGTTCTTCTACAGTTTCCACAGAGGACAGCCTCCCGAGCCACATGTGCACATGCATATGCTCCAATTTAAATTCTTCATAACATTCTTCCTGGTTTCCAAGGAATGTTTCTGGACGCCAGAAGTGATCTTTTCTTGAAAAATACTCTTCTTACTTACAAAATGCTCTTCTTACTTACAAAATGCTCTTCTTACTTACAAAATGCCCTTCTTACTTACAAAATGCTCTTCTTACTTACAAAATTCTGCTTTTTTCATCACTGGTACATCTTCCATGTGATATAATGCAGTGTGACGATTTAATTGAAAATAGAATCTTAAATAAATAAAAATTAATTTACTAGCCATTAAGTATTTTTAAATCGCACTATTAAACCTAAAGCCCCTGTACTAACTCAGAATAAGTATGAGATGTAAATGGAAAATCTAACAAAAGCATTAATAAAAATTCGAATTGTAAAAAGCTATTAATATCACAGTTAACCCTTTTGCTAGTCATCATGCAGTGACCTGTTAATTCCGGACACAACGTGCATAGCGAGTCGTCTGTAACTTAGGAAAATGTAAAAATCATAATGTTTGTAATTAGTAATTTGAAGGCACGAGTAGTAGTTAAAATAATTCACTTAAATTATATATGTATAATTAATTTATTGTTTTTTGTAATAAGAATGTCAATTTAAATAAAAATAGGAACTATATTATCGCGGAGTACTCGCCCCGCTCCGTTGTAATATGCCAGTCGAATCGAGTAGAGAGTCACAATGCTGCCGTCAGAGCGTATAGAACTACGAGCGAGAGCTCCACCAAAATGCACTGGTTAAATTTCTTTTTAAATGTTAGCAACCACTGCTAAACGTGGCGAGCGAGTGTAATATGTGAATTGTAGAAAGTTGTGTTATAAAAAAAAATGTAATAAGTTAAAACAAAAAAACTAACAAGTAGTAAGCAAGATGACGTCTCCCCTCAAGAGGTAAATTCAAGTACAACTTTACATATGAAGATGTGAACTGCATAAACTTCACATGTGGACGTATACGAGGCATAAGACGCTGACGAGGACCTACGTGGATCTACACCAACTTTAACAAGAAAAACTTCAATCTCCGCAGTGAACCAGCTATCTAGTACTCGCCGAAGACACGACTCAGATGAGGACGCCGACTTCAAGAATTCCCAAGAGACACCCCAGGACGAGGTCACCACGACTTATTGTAAAGGTGACTCGATAGCTTGCCTATCGAGAGTTAATTATATTTGAGACATAACTTACAGAAAAAAGAGACTTTCAAAGACTATAATTTTCTTTAAACTATAAATGAGACCAACTAAGAGTTTACTGTAATATTGAATATCATACGTTGTAACGCATTATGTGTAAATGTAAATTATAATCACTTTAGTTAATAATACCATTCTTCAAATGGTAAATGAAGTCTTGCAAGCAACTAGATGAACACATAAATACTCAGAAGTCTTTGCTATAGATATATTTAAAGTAAACTCGGATCCGAGGTAAAAAGGTACATAATCATTATGATCCCTAGTTTTTCAGAAAACCATTTAAATATTTTAATCTAATTAATTATGTCATGGGATCTTTTCATATCAGTTGTTAATAAAGAGAAGTCATCTTATTACACATGAAAATGAGTGCATAAATCAGTGAAATACCTTCCCTTGTCTCCTAATAATTAGCTTAAGTAATTTGTTCAATTATGTTGAGTTTAATAACAGTTCGTTACAACGTAGGCAGCCCATGTAATTGGCAGGTGTCAATTAAGATGGGTTCCCTGGATTTGTAACGTGGTAAAAAACGTTACAAAATTGCGCCACTCTGCTTAATTATTAAAAGGTTGTAAGCATTGTGACATTAACAAAGATACGTCACGCTGATAATTAAAGTAATTGGTACGTAGTAAATTAGATAACTCTCGGCACTCAGTTATTTGATATATGCACTCAGTTAATGTATTTTATGTAACATTAATTTTCATAAAATGAATTTATTTTAAGATACGTAAATGATAGTTTGTATAACTTGAAATATCATTGTATGAAGCCAAATGCAAGTATGTACATGAATTGTAGTGCTTGTTGATCTGTTCAATCTTTAACAGGTTTATATTGTGACAATCCAAGACCTGTAGTTTCTTGAATATGCCTGCATAATATATCAGTGTATGTATGTCGTCACGGTAAAAATAAAAAATATATACTCCTGTGTAAAGTAGACCCGGTTAATTACGTGGAAAGAATTTCGTAACTTAAAATTGTTACTAAAAAGAATAAGTTAATAGGCGAAAGTTAAAGTACGAGAATTAATTACTAAACTCAGACTGTTATAACCGTGATACACTTGTAACTTGTAAAGCGTGTTTTGTTGAATGAGATTCACCCCATGCGTCCGAGCTGGCTTCTCCAGTTAAAACCGGTCAAGAAAGTTAGCCTGTGGCATTGTGTAGAGAACAATACGTGTGCGTAATCCCCTCGTTCCCACGCATACACTTGCCTTGTCTTTGTTTATTAAATACAAGAGGGTGACCTACATTCCAGCAAACAGCTGATCGACGATTTAACATTGAAATATGTGTGTGTGGAATTTCTGTCTCTCCCTTAGAAGAGAAATAATTCTCTTCCGAATTATGCAAATGATTTACCCAAGAATGCTACTTGTCTATGTAATTGTGTATAGTATAGTAGAGCAAGTATGTTCACCGTGACAACAATTAAATAATATAGTGACTTAAATTTCAAATAAATAAATGACCTAGTAAACCCCCCATTGTTAGATAAAGTGTTAAACCACGTGCCCCAAAACTGTAAACTTTTAAACTAAGCAAAACTGAAAACAAAGTAAACAAAGTGCTAAATAAATATGGTGATTAAATGGGAAATAATCCGAAGTAAGTTTCTTAAATCGCCCCTAAGTAAATAATAAATAAATTAAAAGAAAAAGGTAACTTCTTAGAAAGAAAACCAAAAGTAAATAATAATATGTGAATAATAATAATTGCTTTAAATAATAAGGCCGAATAAATCTTAAGTTAAACTAAATTTGTGTAAAGTGTAGCAGTAAATAAGGGAAAAGAAAATAATAATACAAGTATAGTTGCATATTGTAAACACCCGGTCGTGGCCTGTTCGAGGGAATAAAGCGTGTTGAGAATTGTACTAAGCAGCCACCCTCCCTCTATTGTGATAAACTGGTGCTTATGTAAACAATTGAAATCCTCCCTAGTGTGTATTACAATGCATTGTGTAAAGTGTCTCCCCTTCCGCATAGTTTGTTTAAGTATTGTTAAAGAGATAATAAGAATTATCTTCGTGAGATTCCGCTTCTCTCTGTAGCATAAGATATTAGGATTAGCAATAATCTAAAGTGGAGTATGGGATCCTCTTTAGATTATATTAAAGGTAATTTTATGATATATAATTAAGGATTATATAAATGTCCCGTAACAAGTCACAACGGCGCCGACTGAAAAGGGTAATGATGGGGGCAGAAAGGTCCCAAAAGATCATTAAAGAGTGCTGAAAGCTAACTGGTGCAGTTAGAGTAAGCCGATGTCAGTCGGGCCACGATATTGTGAGTTACGGATAATTAGGGAAATTAGTATTAAGAATTAAAATATAAGTTAGCATTGTAAGTAACGAGAAAAAGGGAATTTCACGAAGGAGAACATTTAAATGAACAAGGTCATTTAAAGAGAGATAGAGAAAACAAACCGTGTAGTGAAATTAAACTTCACACACTGACACCAAGCATACTCCAAGTCCCCAATTTTAATTAGTCCCCAATACTCACTAAAATCCGTAATGTGGAATTTAAGCGGTGGAGTATGTGACGATTTAATTGAAAATAGAATCTTAAATAAATAAAAATTAATTTACTAGCCATTAAGTATTTTCAAATCGCACTATTAAACCTAAAGCCCCTGTACTAACTCAGAATAAGTATGAGATGTAAATGGAAAATCTAACAAAAGCATTAATAAAAATTCGAATTGTAAAAAGCTATTAATATCACAGTTAACCCTTTTGCTAGTCATCATGCGGTGACCTGTTAATTCCGGACACAACGTGCATAGCGAGTCGTCTGTAACTTAGGAAAATGTAAAAATCATAATGTTTGTAATTAGTAATTTGAAGGCACGAGTAGTAGTTAAAATAATTCACTTAAATTATATATGTATAATTAATTTATTGTTTTTTGTAATAAGAATGTCAATTTAAATAAAAATAGGAACTATATTATCGCGGAGTACTCGCCCCGCTCCGTTGTAATATGCCAGTCGAATCGAGTAGAGAGTCACAATGCTGCCGTCAGAGCGTATAGAACTACGAGCGAGAGCTCCACCAAAATGCACTGGTTAAATTTCTTTTTAAATGTTAGCAACCACTGCTAAACGTGGCGAGCGAGTGTAATATGTGAATTGTAGAAAGTTGTGTTATAAAAAAAAATGTAATAAGTTAAAACAAAAAAACTAACAAGTAGTAAGCAAGATGACGTCTCCCCTCAAGAGGTAAATTCAAGTACAACTTTACATATGAAGATGTGAACTGTATAAACTTCACATGTGGACGTATTCGAGGCATAAGACGCTGACGAGGACCTACGTGGATCTACACCAACTTTAACAAGAAAAACTTCAATCTCCGCAGTGAACCAGCTATCTAGTACTCGCCGAAGACACGACTCAGATGACGACGCCGACTTCAAGAATTCCCAAGAGAGACACCCCAGGACGAGGTCACCACGACTTATTGTAAAGGTGACTCGATAGCTTGCCTATCGAGAGTTAATTATATTTGAGACATAACTTACAGAGAAAAAAGACTTTCAAAGACTATAATTTTCTTTAAACTATAAATGAGACCAACTAAGAGTTTACTGTAATATTGAATATCATACGTTGTAACGCATTATGTGTAAATGTAAATTATAATCACTTTAGTTAATAATACCATTCTTCAAATGGTAAATGAAGTCTTGCAAGCAACTAGATGAACATATAAATACTCAGAAGTCTTTGCTATAGATATATTTAAAGTAAACTCGGATCCGAGGTAAAAAGGTACATAATCATTATGATCCCTAGTTTTTCAGAAAACCATTTAAATATTTTAATCTAATTAATTATGTCATGGGATCTTTTCATATCAGTTGTTAATAAAGAGAAGTCATCTTATTACACGTGAAAATGAGTGCATAAATCAGTGAAATACCTTCCCTTGTCTCCTAATAATTAGCTTAACTAATTTGTTCAATTATGTTGAGTTTAATAACAGTTCGTTACAACGTAGGCAGCCCATGTAATTGGCAGGTGTCAATTAAGATGGGTTCCCTGGATTTGTAACGTGGTAAAAAACGTTACAGCAGCTCCCTAGAAACTTAAGTGTATCAACTTGCACAGGCTTCCTGCTGTCCATAAATATCTCACCCTTATGTTTTTCAGTTATGGAACACTTCATGACTTTGGTTTTTCCTTATTTGTCATCATGCTGCATTAATCTTTTAGGATCATGTTCATTTGGTGCATTCTGTAGTTCGTCTTCGTTGTTTCCTAAAAGTGCAACGACATCTGCAAAACGGATGGTTTTATAGCATTCGCCATTAATTATTACTCCATTGTTTCTGGTTTCCATGAACTTCTACTCACGTACTCATCTTACAATTTGAACAGCAGTGGAAATAATCCGCAGCCTTGTCTAACACCTTTCGCTATCTTTGAGTCCATCTCGGCTCTCTCGTTCTTGTACAGTTGCTGGATAATTCTTTTATGCTTATAGTCAACCTTTACATCTCTGAGGATTTTGGACATTATATTCTAGTTGATGTTGTGAAATGCCTATGGATTCCAAAAAAGGCTTTTATGATATCTTTGGTAAATCTCAGAGTTTTCTCCACAATTAGTCGCACCAACAGTATGGTTTCTCGTATTACCCGATTTCTCCAGAAAGCAAATTGATCTTTAAATCTAAGTGACTTTAAAACTTCTTTAAGGATATTATCAGGTCCTGGAGCATTGTGATTCTTCGTTCCTTTAAGTCCCCTATCCAAATCTTATCTAAAAATTGGTGGTCCGACCTCATCCTATTTAACATTATCCGCACTTTCCTAAATGTTTTCATCAAAGTATTGCCCCTCGAAGAATCTTTTATATATTCTGCCAATGTTTTAGAATTCTTCCTCAATGTTTATCACTTTTCCATTACAATTCTGTGTGCTTATTAGTATCTTAATTCTTCTGTTGAACTGTGATACTAGCTGTAAACGTTTATCCTCAATTGCTATTTTAGAACGCACTGCGAATTTCCCTCTAAAGGCCATGAACTGTGTCTTCTTATAAGATACTTTATGTGTCCAGCACGCTCGGTTATGAGTATAATTTTTACTCATATATTTATACATATGTATAATTATTATAAATCCCAAATCAGTATTTTAAGTTGAACATTTTTCAGTTCTGGAAGAAACTGTCAGATAGCAGAATCCCAGTGTCTGCGTCATTTTGCCTCTTATGTAACAAACAGATGTCACTTTTATAATTATCGTCATCGTCCTGATATTTATTCCCCCCATTGTTACATTCTACTATTTTCGTTAAGTTTCTTGCTTTGTCGATCTTCATCCTAAATTTCCTTCTTTAGATTATATCCTTCAATGGTGTAACAGAATTTATAACCGCCCATTGTCGTCCATCCATATAGGTCCTGAGCAAAGGAAATGTTGATCCTAAGCTGCTGGAGATCACTTACGACACTGTCTCTCCCCCGACTCCTAGGCCGTTCTGTTGGTCGCATTCCACCAGGAAAACTCTTGCACAGCTTTTTGACTGCCCTGCTGCCTTCCATTCTCAGCTAATGACCTAGCAGCTTCAGTCTTTGTATCTCAAAGCAAAGTCTTTGGAGGAGGTAATGCTGAGACCATCATAAGCTGCACATAAATCTCTATTTTTCGCCCGCCGGCATAACCCATTCTCACATGTTGGGCCTACAATCCTTCTGAGCAGTTTTGTTCCAGATCTGTCCAACAGTTCCACTGGCGACCTATTAAAGGTCCAGGTTTCACAGCCATATGCTACGACTGGTCTAATTAAAGTCTTATAAACCTGAATTTCGTTCACTGGCTTACTAGCCTACTCTCAGAATGCATCCATCCTCTCTTAAAACCTTCCTTTCCAATACCAATAACATAATCAAATATATTGCAACTTACCGTCTGCGGCTTCCAGAAACAACGTCTTCACAAAGTCTGGAAGCCGTAGACGGTAAGTTGCAATATATTTGATTGAACAACACGTGGCTTGGTACTAAATATTTGGAATTATTCCTTTTAAACACCAATAACATAGTTACTTTTCTTCTTGAACTTTTATTCTGCTGAAAAAAAAGGCACTTTTCGCCATTCAGTACCTATTCAATTTGCGATTATAATGGGGCATAAGTCTACATTCTGCTTCCTCTATTTTTTGTTAACGTCATCATTTACTGGCCCTTATCCTCACTTAGCGCTATGTGCTATTTCTATGAGTAAGTTTTAGTTCTAGTGTTTGTAAAATTCCATAAACCTTGTTTTAATTCAAATTATCAAAGGTATCTTTTAACGTTACATAAGTTCAATAATAGTGCGCTATTCTCTGTGTCAAAACGTATAAAACGAATATTATCGATCACTGAATGAGTTGTAACCACTACGATTGGGGTACACAACGAACTGTCTTCTGCTTGAACGTATCTGTCAGTTAGCGCGACTGATTTGCTCCCGAAAAGCACCGCGCTAAGCGAGATCTAAATTTCCATGTAAATACTGACAATGACGGTACTATTAAACAAACGCTGTACAGAGAGTTTATTGAAAACATAACATATTTTCGTTAGTTCTCTTAAAAGGTTGTATTTACATACCAACTTACACTTCCCTGTAACTGGCTGTAACCAATGTCTAAATACGCAGAATATTTAGTACAAAATTCTTATTAGTTAGTACGAATAAAATTCTTATGAGTAAAAATGACAGTATAGAAGAAAACTGAATTGCTATTTATAGAACTGTAGCTGTTCCAAAATCACGTTACATCATTTTACTGTTTGCTTTATTTACTACACGCACTTAAAAAAAAAAAAACTAATTTTCATTATCACACTACACAAGATACTACACTGTAATTTTACTCGATTACAGTATACACTAACACAAAATATGCACGTGAAAATTACGGCTAACGCAGGTGAGCAGCAAGGATTAGGGGGATCATGCTAAATTCTGAGGTATTTTTGTGAATAAAACTAAAAAGACTAAAGAACAAGAACTTAATAAATTTTCATAACTTCAAAAATGACGGCAACTGGCACATATTTTCTCCTTTCTCCTATCTTCTGCACACGCTGATGCATACATATCCGGCACTACAGTCCTTGGCATCCCTCATGATCTGTCTCCAGATAGGCCGATCATGTGCCTTGGTCTTCAACCAGCCATCGTTTTCTTGGCATGCTTCGTCTTCTGCGCCCATCTATTTGCCCATTCATATCCTTTATCCTTTTGGGGAGTCTTTGTACATGCCCTATACAACTGATTCTTCTGGACTTTATAAATCGGGCAATATCTCCCCGTTTAGAATGGAGTCTATTTCTTGATTAGATCTGATCCACCATTCTTCGTTACAATATACTGGTCCGAAGATTTTTCTAATAATTTTCTTTTCAAAAGTCCTCAGAGCCTTCTCATCAACTGCTTTTAATATCCAGGTTTCGGAAGCGTATGTCACTACAGGCCTGATCATTGCTTTGTACATTTTCAGTTCAGTCTCTTGGGTGAGAAGACTAGATCTTAACAACTTTACTAGACCAAAGTAATCTCTATTCCCCGCCATTATTCTCTTAGTTATTTTATTAGATACCTTGTTTTCGCTATTAACATAAACTCCAAGGTACGTAAACTCATTTACTCCTTCAAAAGTGTAATCATTTATGGTCAGGTTATTGGGGCTCTCTTTGCCTGCGACGCGAATAAAATAAAATAAATCTCTGCTCAACAGACCAAGGCATACTTGCGACGTGGATACTTTCATATATTTTGTTTTGCTCCCATTTACAGACGTTTTAAATGTTTTATAAGAAATTTTAAAACTTCGCCTTAGCGAGCAGGCGTCTCCAAATATTTTCAGCGAATGGAATTAAATCAGTCTGCACGTTTTGTTACGAAAATTTGTCACAGACTTTAATAAAATGGCAATTGTAGGCCTTCAAAACAAACATTTGAAAATGGCTCTACAAGGTGCTATCAGTTCACCGGTAAAGACTAATGGCGTTCCGAAGGGGCACGCATGTACGGAGTAACGGACACGTTTTAACATTATAACTGTTGTCTTTTTCTTAGAACAACAACAACAACAACCGTTGTTGTTTTTAGAAACGGTAATAAACCTCTAAGTAAAACAATACCAGAAAATTATTGAGTAGTGATCGAAAATTGTGTCCAGAAATACGCACATCTATACAAAATTCTAAAAGCGAGCAAGAAACTGTTTAACACATAGACACATTTTAAGTTCCTTTGAAATCAATTACTGTACTCTAAATATCGTAAACCAAGTTGCGTATAGGCCTACTGCATGGAGAATAAACATTCGAAGACTACCTCAACCGCCTTCATACTCGATAAGTGGACACAGTCTCAAAAACTAGGATAAAAATTTACTATATAAATATCAGTTTTAGTTCTCATCTCTCAACCTCTAGACAGCTAGCAATTTCTTACTGGCAAAACGGCTATAGCGTACGGCAATTAAAGTTGTTCATACTCACAACTAATTAGACTAATTATTTAATTAGTATATGGCTACAGTTTCAACGGCACTCTTTTAATTTTTGACATTTCCATTATTTTTTTATACGTCTTTGCGGGGGGGGGTTGGGCCCCCTCACCAGAGCCCGCCTACCTGCACAACTGGTTAACGTTCTTAATTAAGAGTTGGTATTAAAAACTAATAAACGTTTTTTAATTTCTGGAAAACTATTTAATTGAACGTTGGAACCTTAGCGTTGTTTTCTTTCAAATTAGTAACGTAGAGTTTATCTCTAACATTTTTACTATTTCATTTTGCTCCGTATCAAAATCACTTTCTCGGAGATAGCGATAATTTTGTCCAAATTTTTATACGTTCATTTCAGTCCGGACACGGTTAGCTGTGGCGTAGTTGATGGAGATCAATTGTCATTGTGTACTTTATCAAATGCCGCCGATAAGTGAGTTATCTGGAAGCTCTTCATTTTCTAGGTATTTCCTAGCTTCATTTTAACATAACATATCATATTGTTCTTAAACACAGAGTTTGCGTAATTTATACAAGGAATTCAGTGTAACCTCCAGCGTGATCAGCCTGTTATTCCACTAATCTGTTCTCCTAGGATATTCGTTTCACAAAGGGATTGATATTATGGTGCCTGTGGGTGTCGAACCCAGTGGTCGGGTACCATATACTCGAAACTACCAAACACTGTCATAATTATCAACAGCATATTCTTCTTCTTCTTCTTCTTCTTCTTCTTCTTCTTCTTCTTCTTCTTCTTCTTCTTCTTCTTCTTCTTCTTCTTCTTCTTCTTCTTCCTCTTCTTCCTCTTCCTCTTCCTCTTCCTCTTCCTCTTCCTCTTCTTCTTCCTCTTCTTCTTCTTATTCTTCTCCTCATAATTATCAACAGCATATTCTTCTTCTTCTTCCTCTTCTTCTTCTTCTTCTTCTTATTAATTTTCCTTTTTTTCGTTTCATCCGTCTACGGGCTGCGATTACACAACTTCCTTCTGAAGTTCTTTTCACCTTCACGTTCTCCGCCTCGCTGTTTCTCGTTTTTCTTCAGATAACACATTTTTGGCTCTCCTTGGTTCCTCTTCAGACAAATCCTTTACCTCCGCAATTTTCGTTCTGTTTCCTCATCCGCATCTTCTTCACTGATTCCACACGTTTATAATTCCTTGTGGACTTCATTCGCACATGATATTTGTGTCTTCCTGGGAACTGCGGCTCTTGTTTGTTATCCTTATTGGACAAATAATTTTGTGTATTTTGTGTGGAATGTATTAAATGAAGTGCAGGCTGTACAGTGGATAAATAAAACAGAATTCCGCTTGGAAAAGTAATTTTGGTAGATTGTGAAATCTTCTGACCAGCAGAGGAATAATCACTGACCTGAGAAAGAGATTTGGTTAGCGTTTTAAATGGCCCATTATAATATATTGATTGGAGACACGATAATCAAAAGCGAGCAGAGGGAATATTTGGAAATCTTCGAAACGCGGTCGTGGCGAAGAATGGAAGATAGTCTTGAGAGAGACCGTAACAAATAAAAAATTATTGTGGAGGAAAACTGTGACAAGAGGAAATCGGTCGGAGCGTTAGACACAGACAGGCAGTTCGAATTGATCACATATCGAGATGGCGCTGTTTGTAGAAATCTACAATAAAGTGAAAGATTCCAGGAAGGAGACAAAGTGGAAGAAGAAGGTAGGGTGTACTCATGATGAGACAGCGCAGTATAGAGAGAACTGATCGGTTGAACACTGTCTTTAGACAAAATCGTTGTTGTTCGTAGCTTGAGTTATGAAGTATTACATTTAATTTTTTATGTTTTAGACGCGTTCAGCCTGCGGCCGGTTGCCGTCCCTTGCATACGCGAAACGTCGCTTTTGAAAATGATTTAGCGATGGCTCATGGCCGGATTAAGGCTATAGGGGGCCCGGGGCTATTTAAGAACAGGGGCCCATATATGAAATTTTTGACACTCGACAAGAATCAAATAAGCTTATCTTGTCTACTTTCATACTGTGTTTAGTAAGTATTTCTAAGCACATTAAAATCTGAATTATTGAGTTTCAAAGGGACGTATATTTTTCTCGAGCCTCCTCCAAAAATCATCATAAATCAATTGTGATAGATTATAACTGAGGAAAGTTTGAGCGTTAAACTTTACTGCTTTGACTTTTACCATAACTTTATGTACCTAAACTTGTCCCCAAGTTTCATTTAAATCCGTGATCCGCAGTTCAGGTAGGGTTACTCTCCTTGTCAGTGTGGTTTTTAATATTTCGCTTGCACGGACAATTTTATTTATTCTTTCGAAAATGAGAATTTTTAAATGGTCGGGCATGGGGCCACCCGACAAGTGGGGCCCGGGGCTTTAGCGCCCCCCTGGTGTCTACGACTCCATCACGACTGGTCACCATGATCCTCTATCGTCAGAGTAGGGTTCTCGTTATATTTTTACCTTCGTTAACGTCGCTTGGCCGTCTCGTTTTAAATAAAAACCTGAATAGGGACAAAAAGCGTGAATTTAAAAATCTGCCGTTTTAGAACAAACACAATATTGAGGGTTCCTCCGATTATACAAAACTTATTTTAAAATATTATTTTAGCAGTGAACAGTCCCAGGATACTGATGTCTCTTACCCCTCTCCTCACCGTCTACAAAGCTGCTTCTTTCGTCGTACGAGACCACACACACGCGCGCGCGCGCGCGCACCGAAAGTCTTCTCTCTTTGTATATCTTTTACACTTTACATATACATGCAATAACACCGGCTCCCTTGTGTTCATGTCGACATTTTCTCGATACGTGCCTTAATAAAAATGCAGCAAGCCGAGCCGTGTGTGAGTGTACGCTTCTCCCTTTCACGCCTATACGTTACGTTTCGTGGACGCCGGAGTGTTATCCCCGGCTACCCTCCCCCCCCCCACACACACACACACACAACTCTCGTGAATGATAATTAGCGTTCAGAGTCTCTTCTTGTGGCTAAAGACGGACCAACAGCCTCATTCGATAAAGACCATAAGACAGTGGTGAGTTGAAGCAATCGAAACCACTTTGGCATATAAGAGGCTCGTGTGCTGTTACTTTACTCTGAATCTTCTAATAATTTCCAGTAGCTCTGTTCCTTTTAAACAAGAAAGCGAATTAAAATGGTATAAGATAATTACAAAATAAGCAGAATTTGAAAATTATTATTTTGCTATTTGACTTACGTAGTGAACAAACGAAACAGTTACTTTTTGCACATGTTTTATAGCAAATTTAGAGACTTCAAATAAAACAAATCCAAGGAACATAAATAAACATGTAATAGAAAATATAATAGTTGAAACAGAAAACGCAATTAATAACGTAGACAAATTAAATCAAGATAATATTAGAATAGAAGCCTCAATGGAAATTATAAAATTTATCGAAACGTTTAAGAACAAAAATCAGTATATTAAAATTAAACAAAATAACACCATACACAACATAAAACACAAATTAACAGCACATAACCTCACTTTAACCAAAGCAGATAAAGGTAATACAACAGTTACAAAAGATGTAAATGATAAAACTGAAGAATTTGTAAATAATAATAATTGTATTTTATTAAGCAAAGATCCTACAAATAAATACCAAACATAAATATTAAACATACTGAAAAATTGTAGCAAAATTATAATTTCTAAAGAATCGTATAAATATAAAATGGACAATCCTTGCGCACCAAAACTAAATTCACTAATAAACTTACACAAAATTGATAAACCCATTAGGCCCTTAAAAAAAGCTAAAACAGCACCAAATTATAAAATATCTAAATTACTATCACAAATATTAAAAAGTAAAGTAAACTTCAATAAAAATATAATATAAAAAACAGTATCGATCTCGCAGAACAACTAAAAAAACATACAAGCAAATAAAAATACAAAATTATAATCTTTCAAAATTTTAAACATGTACACAAATATTCCCGTTGACGATACCATAAATATTATAACAAATATAGTTTAAATATATTGTAAGCGAAACATTCAATTACAATTCAAACAAACCGTTGAAGATACAGAATAATCTCTGTGAAACGTGCGTCAGTTGAAATTAAACCTACTTGCAGTGTATTTATTTGAAGATATTACATGTTATGTGTATAAGTATGTTCATTACATAATATTCTACAAGAAAGTGACTCTTTTAAAACTTTAACTAGTTAAAAACAGTTTTTCACTTACACTTTGCTGTTGTAACGATCCAAGCTGCTAAATCCCCGAAACTTGAGGGAACTTTCTTCTTCTGTTTTAAAGGTCTTCTCAGGAACTCTGCACTCAGTTCATTTCCCTCGTATTTATTAACTCCTTTCCCTCATCTTCCTGGCTTTTCATTCAGTTTGGCTTAAACTTTTTGTTTGACTGTTAGGAATAACTGTTTTGGATGCAAGATTTCCATATGTGTAAAACTAAAGTTACTGAGATGAACGTTCCATGAGAATTTCTCTTTCTATTCTCGGTGATAGAAGATTCCCGTTATTTTATTCATCCGCTAATATTACATTCAAGTAGCTGTAGCAGTCTAGCACAGTGTTTCTCAACCTTTTTAAGTTCGGGACCCACCACCTTACTTCATGGGACCCACCATCTTACTCCATGGGACCCACCACCTTACTCCATGGGACCCACCACCTTACTTCATGGGACCCATAAGCATTGGCGCCGGCAAGGGGTGTGCACACACAGTTTACAATCATATT
Source organism: Magicicada septendecula (assembly GCA_034769895.1). Taxonomy (NCBI): domain Eukaryota; kingdom Metazoa; phylum Arthropoda; class Insecta; order Hemiptera; family Cicadidae; genus Magicicada; species Magicicada septendecula. Next base: position 73,958,487 of record CM068376.1, read on the forward strand.
TTTTCTAACATTGGAACTTTGAGCCCTCATTTAAGCTTAAAGAAATTATAGATACTTAAGTATACTTAATACTAAATGTAATGGATTTTTAAGCCACAGTAAATAAACTTTTGAACCCGACTTTGCGACCCCTCGGGACCCAGCAATGGGTCGCGCCCCATAGGTTGAGAAACACTGGTCTAGCAGGTCTGTGTGGTCTTGAAGTTCGCAGGCTTGACAGTTTCTTTGTTCTGAATTTTCTCACCATCTTACAAGACCTTATGGAATATTATGAAGCTTGAAAACAAGAAGTGGGCGAACACAGACCTTGTAAGCGTTGCCTGCTGATGACGCCGGTCCAGTCAGTTTTCTTGTATGGGGTAGAAATGTGGCTGCATACCCTGAACAAGAAGATATACCGAAACCGGCTGGCCCAGGTACAGAGGAGGAGAGCCTCCTCTGCTTACCGCGCCTTCTCTGAACCAGCTGTTATGGTCAATACTGGGTTTATGCCTATCGATCTTCTTGCCAAGGAGCGGAGAGCCTTGCACCCCAGGAAAGTCGAGGTCGCTAAGGAGATAGCAAACCACCAAGAGAGGCGGCAATAGGAGGTTTGGGACGTGGAGAGGAGCGGACGCTGGACCGCGGTGCTGATGAGACACCTGAGACACCAGATTGAAAGACAGGAAATCGGTTTCTTAGGGGTCACGAATATTTCCAATCTTACCTCCGTAAGACAGGTAGAGTCCTGTCTAAAGACTGCCTGTACTGTCCGCAGACCACACCTTCTTTAACTGTGATAGGTGGTCTACGAAGGAGCGTCCCTGGTTGCGGATGTCGGAGTGATATCTTCAGATGAAATTGCCGGAGTCACGCTAAAAGGGAAAAGACGTCCTGGAACCGCTTTGCACATTATGCCGAGGAGATACTTCGTGCGAAGAAGGCAGACTTAGACCGTCTATAAAATAGAACAATGAAAATGTGAGTTCAGTGGGTCCAAGAAAATGCCCTAGTTTAAAGTAGTGTGATGAATGAGCCCAGGCTAATGCTCGATCACCGGAGGATGGATGTTTGTGGGTAGTCCACTTGAAATGGGAGTCCCACATTTCGTTCCTAAATGGATTTCCTCGCCTCCTTAAAAACTAATATTATTATTATCACTGTTGTTGTTATTGATATTGTAATGATTAACATTATTGTTGTTGTTATATTAACAATCACCTTATTAATGTGACTTCACAAGCTCGAAGTCTCAGTCTGTCAGTACGAGGGCTTATAGACCAACGCATATATCGTCTGCAAGGTGAAACAATCTGTTTATCTCTACGCAGATTTTGCCATTCCCGTTGTGGGAAATGCTGATTCACACAGCTACAGGACCAAGAAAACTAAGCGATTGAAATATGTGACTTAAAAACTCAGCAGATCTAACGTTAACATTAGCGATGTTTTGTATGTTGTTCTCGACACAAGCACTAACAGTGCACATTAAATCTCAAAATAAAATGTCAACAACAATAATATTTATTTTTGTAGAGGGGGAAAATGCTTTATGCACCGTCAGAGGAGGCCGTACTTCCTCTGGTGTGTGGGACTCTCACCCACTAAAAAACCCACCTCTAATTCAGGCATTCATATCCATCCTGGAACCACTTAGTGTATTACTTCAGGATGGAGCCTATTGCGCCTTTATCGGGCTCCTTCTAGTTGTTCCTCACCTTCTACTGCCCGTTGGGTGCAAGTTGGGCCTGTATTTTTTTTTCTAGTAGGACCCAGTGAATAAATGGATTGATGCGGTACCATTCCGCCTTACCACGAAGCATAAGCACAACTACGCTCTCGGTCGTGAACTCCCCGATCTCCATTTACAGTACCATCCTCTGTCTTGCGAGTCTGTAGCACTTGAAAAACGTGTGCAAGGCATCTTCATGGGGAGAGCCTCCGTATTGGCATGCTGGGCTCTGCACCTTTTCCAATTCTATGGAGGTAGACATTAAAATTCCCGGCGTGGCCACTGAGCAACTGGGTCAGATGGTAGTTGACCTCGCCGTGTTGGCGGTCGATCTGTTCCTTCCAGTTTGGTACGAGCCTTGCGGTCCATTTTCCTCTATCCTCTCTATCCCAATAATAATAATTATAATAATAGAAAACCCAAGGAGGCCTAGTCCACCTAGATGGGAAAGAATGTGCAGTAACTGAGGATCACGCTTGAGGATATCCAGGAACGTGACTGTCTTAAGAACAAACTTGGAGTATACCAGGTTTATCATGAAAACCTCAGGCTCACAACATGCAAGATGTTTTATTGAGGGAATAGAAAGGAAGCGGGAATGCAGGAAATACTGAGCAAAATTTAACATTGGCTTGAATTACGTGGTCCAAAGCTGGCCGGAAGGAAAGAGACAAAAATATTTATAACATCGTTGTCATATTATTATTATTATTAATGATATCCGTCCTTGAACCACTTAAATGTATTACTTGAGGATAGAGCTTATTGCGCTCTTATCGTGCTCCTTCTAATTGTCCCTTATGTGTTACTACCCGTTAGTAGTAGTGTAGTAGTAGTAGTAGTAGTAGTAGTAGTAGTAGTAGCATGTAGTAAGTTGTTGTAGTTGTAGCAGCAGTAATAATAATAGTAGTATTTCATCATTACATTGTTTGTTAAAAGAAAAAATGATATCATCATCACAATCACCAACATCAGAATGAGTAGGAGAATTTCATTTTCCACTAAGAAATAATTCGGTTTGCCGTTCCTTCGCGTCATATCGTAAAAAATCCCTGCTTAGCACTGCTCAAAGAACTATGCTCTAAGTTTGTAGACAATAACTTTATAAATAATTTAATAAACATTTCCTTGTGCGTCCCTCTGTGAGACACGGTACAAAATTTTAATTACCATACGTTCATCATACCGCGGAACAATATTCTCACGAAACGACTTCGATGATTATTCATGCGTCCCAATACGGAGGAACACAATAAATCAGTTGATTATTGATACTCGAGAGAGGAAGCAGACAAGTCGAGGGGGGTACAGCACGGCGGGAATACAAAAGATGTTTGTCAGCGGAATCAAAAGGGTTGAGCTTTATCTTATCCTAGTCTAGATATTGGCATTATCCGCTTAATATATGGTCTGTATTAAATAGAACCAAGCAGCAGCGATTTGCATAGCAAGACGGTGGCGCAAACAAAAGACACCTATGTCTCATGATCTATAGGTATCGGTACTTACATATGCAAGTGGAGCGAACGGCATGGGAACGGCAAAACAAATAGGTTCATTAATAAAATTCACTCACACACACGCACGCACGCACACGCGCGCGCGCACACACACACACACACACAGTCGTGTTCAAATCATGCCTCAGATGTGGCACGACTTTGTCTATGTAATATTGTACGAGTAAATGGTTTTAATATTTGCATGCGCACACTCACGCAAGAACGTACACACACGCACGCGTACGCTCGCGCGCACACATTTATGAACTTTATACTAAAACCGTTATAAATTAATTACTACGTTTATCCACTGAGCCGGGTAATTTGCAGTGAAAGCCTGGGAGAAGGAACCCAATATGATTTTAAAAGTCATGTAGTATTTCCTGTAAGTTGTACACACACACACACACACACACACACACACACACACACACACACACACACACACACACACACACACACACACACACACACACACACACACACACACACACACACACACACACACACACACACACACACACACACACACACACACACACACACAATTAAAGTAACTGACGCGCATCAGCAGCAGCACTCGTCTTACAAAGGGCCCTGACACCGTGGTTTGTTCACTTCCACCATTGGCTTCCGACTTTCGTGGCCATCTTCTTCTACCCGTTCTGCCCTCCTCCTGGATTATTTCTTCTCTATTTTCACCAGAAGAGCATGTCCTGAAATCATTTCCATTTCTTCGTGAGACAGCCTGTATAATTCACAATGATATCACATTTACTCTGGAAATAAGCTATATTTAAGCGTCAATAATAAAATTTTGTGACTGAAAGAAATTTAAGATTTCCTATATGTACATACAGATATATCTCAATGAAAAATTATATTGCACATATTTTAATGGGATGGATGTGAGTTCATAATAACATTGTAATGAGAATGTTTGAAATGTGTACTGTCTCGTGCAGAAGTAGCTTGTAAGCAACCTTGTTATTTAGAATTATAAATACGTTATTTTCATCCAAAATATGAAGATGATCGTCATGATGGACCCAACTGTTTGAAGATTTCAGTAGTTCGAGATTTAGATACGTTCCCATAATCAGGAATGTATTGGTTTTAATATGCATTCTTGTATATAGTTACCTTATTATTCAGAGGCAGCCGTGATTTTTTTTAATCTAATAAGCACTACTGTTTTTGTCTTATTTTCACACTGCCTAATGCAGTTGTTCCTCTACACTAACGCAGGCTTTCTCAGTTAATTTTTCGTCTAAATACTGTTTTAACTTCTCTTCTTCCCTCTTCTCCAGGTATGGGTACATTGTTCGTGGTGACCTGTGGCCCAGCCGCCGATCACATGGACTTTCCCTTGCTTAAACCTCTTATGCAGTACGTGTATGGAAAATTTTTTAAATTCTTATATTGAAAGTTATAAAAATTAATACAAATAATAAATTTCTAATAAAATTCTATAAACGATAAATAAGTTATTTTTGACGCGAAAGAAATATACTTTAATTGCTGAGGTAATGAATTTCTTTAATTGTAACACTTATGAATAGCAAAATGAATGAGAAACAAGATCTGAAGAAAATCTGAAATAAGACAAGTGGCTGACCGCGTCACGGGTCACATAAGCGTTATATATAATAAGTTCAATAATTTATTTTGTCTCTTACAAAAGACTTATAATCTAATTCATAATACCACAAGCAATGCTATTATAATGCATTATTTGAAATTAATAATGAACCATTAAAAAAACACCATCAATTACGTAAGAGTAAGACACGAGGCATCAAAAACTTTCACCAGCAAAACAGGTTTAAGGCAGGGGTGTATTTTAAGCCCCCTGCTATTCAGCCTGGTGTTGGATGATGTTGTCAAAACATGTAAAGAAAGTATGAGTAAATATAGAATACGATACTGGAATATGAAGATAGTAACAATAACAGAATTATGCTACTCAGACGATTTAATAATTATAGGAGAAACAGAAAAACAGTTATAGAATAACATAAAGGTATTTAATGAAGAACTTAGAAAGAAAATCATGAAGATTAATATACATAAGACTAAAACTATGGTAATAGGAAATTCAGAAGAGAAACACAGTATAGAACGTGATGGAAAATATTTAGAACAAGTAAAAAGTTATAAATATCTGGCAGTAGTGATTAACAGCAGAGGGAATTTAGAGGAAGAAATAAATGAAAGAGTAGCGAAAACAGGAAGATTATTCAATAGTATTAAATCAAGTTTCCTGGGTAAAAAAGAAATACGATAAAAACAGAACTAGTCAGAAAAATCATGAAGCCAGTATTAACTTACGGAAGCGAAACATGCACAACAAATGAGAGAATAAAAAGCAAGCTAACTAGTATTGAAATGAGGTTTCTTCGAAAAATAGAAGGGAAGACAAAAAAAAGATAGAATTCGAAATTAAATATTTAGGAAAAGTTAGATATTGTTCCTGTAGCAATAACAGTTGAACAAGCACAACTTAGATGGCTGGGACATGTAATGAGGATGGGGGAGGAAAGACTGGTAAAGCAAGTGTTTGAACCCAGAGAAACAGGTAAAAGAAAGAGGACGACCGAGAAAGCTCTGGAAGGATGAAGCCCGCACAGCTGCAGAAAGAAGAGGAGTAAAATGGGAGAAAATAAAGGAGGTTGCAGGAGATAGAAAGAAATGGAGGGATATGTGGAAAAAGACGACCTCAGAGAACTCAACTCCAACATAGCTTTACACCGAAAGGTAGAAAAGCTAAGGATTAAGTAAGTAACTAAATGAACCATTAAAAGTCTTAAATACCAAATTTTAGATATTTTGTATGAACAAAAAATTTTAGATATTTAAATTCATAGTGAAAAAAAGAAGAGATTGGTGCCAATGGTCCGCGTGAAGTCACCAACACCCAAACTCCTACGACCTGAGGAAGAGGTGCGCAAGCCTGACACGAACTAAAAGTTGGCTACGTTACGTTGATTTTAAAGTTTCAATGAATGGTTACTTAAAAATTTGGACACAATATTATATGCGTAAAAACATTACAAATTTAAAAATTACTGTAACTGCTTATTGATAATTAACGAAAATAGAATAAGTTTCTACTACAATTTGGCTGTTAAAGGAGACTAACTTTAATTAAATTATCAAAATTTTCCTCAGACAACGAATAAAGCTTTAAATTCTCAGAGAACTTCTTCGCTTACCTACGACATAATTTAAATAGCTTATGCATACATACATGCATACATATAGGATACATACATCCTTAGCTCTACAGCCCAGATCGAGCCTTGCCCTCCAAAAAATTGCCTCCACTTATTCCTGTCCTCAGCCATCCGCCACCAATTCACTGCGCCCAGCTTCCTCGCACCACTGCCGACCTGGTCCAACCATCTGTTCTTCGGTCTTCCAATCTTCCTTTTTCCTATTGGCTTGTGTTTCATAATTATTTTTGCCGTACGTTCGTCATGCTTTCTCTGAACGTGTCCTGCCAACCTTTAATCTATTAATTTTGGCAAATCGGACTGTAATCTCATTGCACTTAGCATATAATTCCTTATTATTTCTCTTTCTCCAGACTCCGTCCTGTTGAATTGGCCCATAAATCCTTCTCAGTACCTTCCTTTCAAACACAGCCAGCCTCTGTACATCAATTTCCTTGAGTACCCAGCACTCAGAGCCGTATGTCACTCAGGCCTTACCAATGTCTTATACAGCGTGGCTTTAGTTTCTGTGGTTAATAGTCTTGCTTTAAAATGTATATTCAGCCCGTAATAGCTTCTATTAGCAGCTATAAATTCTTCTTTCAATTTCTTTTGACCAGTTATTCTCACCATCGACATACGTATGTCTCCAGATATACGAATAGCTTATGATCTTACCAAATTTCGGAGAGCATTTGTAAAAAAAAAAAAACACGTTGATTTACACTCGGGCACATTAACTGTTAGCGTATTTTGAAGAAAACTTCCTTTATCATAACTACAAAAATTCTCCACTCTTGCTTATAAAAAATAACCTTCTCACTCCTGTAAACATATAGGCCTAAATGTCTGAGTGGAAGGATCCCTATCCGGGGATTTAAACGCCTTGTGTGGGTATTGAAAATAATTCTAATTATAGATTATTTTAACATACAGCGTAAAAAACACTAAAAAATGCAAGATACGTAAAATATATAACGTACTGAGTTGCTGTTGGAGTTATCATTTGCTGGGATGTTAGGCCGTGGTCTATTATCGCTTCTGTGCAAGACAGACGGTTTCGGGCCCACCGTCGGACGCCATCTTCAGTGTAAGAAACAGTCGGCACGGTGTCCGCTGAAGACGTCTGTTGTTGGTAAGATGCACGGTGCCAATTATTTCTGACACTGAAGATGGCCCCCCGATGGTGGGCCCGAAACGTCTGCTTTTTGCACAGAAACAGTAGACCGCGGCCTAACAGCCCGGCAAATACTAGTAGGCTAACTCCAACAATGTTGACTTCGGCCGTGAAAGCCTGAGGAATTCTGTATCGAGTTACTGTTGAAACTTTGCAAGAAATGCGAATTATTTCTACTTAATGTTACGCCGAATATGTTTGTAAAGTAAAATTGTGAAGAAGAATTTTTCTAAAATGCTTGTGAAGAAATCATTGTTCACGGAAACAGGGGAATATTTTCCGGAAAGTAAACGAGGGCATTTTGTCTGTGTGCGCTTGTCTGTGTGTGTGTGTGTGTGTGTGTGTGTGTGTGTGTGTGCGCGCGCGCGTGTGCGTGTGTGTTTGCGTGTGCCATGCGGATATCCGACGACACGGGTAGTGGTAATCCACTTTTGAAAAATATGTTAAGAGAATTCACTTTAAAAAAAAAAGAAGAGAAGAAGAAGAGAACCACACGCGGGAAAGAAAAACAAAAAAAAATGTTTATTACATGAATGTTTTGTGTTACGTTTTTGTGCTGGTCCGTTTGCAAGCCAAAGTGCGAACGGGATCTGCATAAACCCTGCTTTCCATAGCGCATTGTATTCGCATAATATATAAATAATATGTTATTGCCGTGGTACAATGATAACTTATGTATTTATTCATAAGCAGAAGTCGGTCCCATACGGATCTCGGACGGTTTTACATCGTAAAAGCCGTACGCAATAATGTCACAGTCTTCATTTTAAAATATAAACAATTTGATGTCTTACTGGCGCACTCGCGCGAACGTAATTTTGCTGTCTTAAATGTTTATTACCGATATTTACATGTTTTATACCTAATGTATACTTTATGTATTCAATTTCTGAACGCGTTTAACATCGGGAGTGGTAAACTAATATACAAACACACAAGAATACATAACAATTTATTGGCCCACGCGCACACTTAAATGTATGTATACGCCGAAATTATAGTTTGGTGCAAGTCATTTGTGGTAACGTCGTGTGAATTAAGGCGGTGATTCTCGACCGCGGGTCCGCGAGGGAGTCGTAGAATTAAGTTAAATTATTAATAACAGTTTTTTTAACAGCTTCTTAAACAATTCTTATTTAGCCTGTTCTTCTTACTTAAAACGTCACCAATCACGTAATCCGTTACACATACAAATAATACGTTGATGATTAATAAATAACGTTTAAGTAAGTGGAAGTAAGTAACGTACATACACGATATCGATACATCGTTTCAGTGGGAATTATTGTACGCTGAAGGGATATTTCAGGTAGTAGCATTGTCAAAAGACGATCGTATTGCTGAGCGTTTATTTTTAAGAAAATTGCTGACTGTGAGTATAAACGTCTGGATGTGAGTGAGACATGGACATTAGCAGAAAAGGAATAAAAAAAAGCTAAGAAGGTTTGAAAGAAAGATTGTGCGACGTATTTATATACCGGTTAAGGAAGCTGATGAAGGGAGACTAAGAAATAACCAGGACGTAGATGTGCTATTGAAGCATGAGGACACTGTAAGATTCATAAAGGCTTAACGAATACAATAGCTAGGTCGCCTAGAGCGGATGGATATCAGCGTATGACAAAGAAAATCCTGAGGGCGCAAGTGTATAAAAGCAGAAAGAGAGGCCGACCTAGGATAAGATGGTTGGATAATGTGCTAGAAGATCTCAGTAGGATGGATGTGAGGGGTTATACCGGGAGGGCAATGGGTAGGAGACATTGGAGAATATTTGTGTTGGAAGCCAGGACTCACGTTGGGCTGTAGTGCTAGAAGAAGAAGAAGAAGAAGAAGAAGAAGAAGAAGAAGAAGAAGAAGAAGAAGAAGAAGAAGAAGAAGAAGAAGAAGAAGAAGAAGAAGAAGAAGAAGAAGAAGAAGAAGAAGAATTTTGTTAATATATTGTTTAGCTAAATTATTCACATGTATGTACTGTATTTGTATCGTCTAACCTGTTTTCGTATAAATATAATTGTACAAACCATTAAATATAGATGTATACGGTTGAGTATATGTGTAAACGCGTGTAAAGGAGTAGGCGGTGATCTGCGAGGAAAAGATAATTTTTTAGGGATCCCTATTACCAAGAAAGTTGAGAAACACTGAATTAAGTTTTCCAGACGTCTTATGAAAATCAGCGAGTTAGTAAATTATGCCTAGTCGGTAACGTGCCTAAAGTTTAATTATCTGTCAAATAAGTTTAGACTGATGGCCAAAATTATGTATCCAGAACCCGCAGTTGTTGCACTAAAGCTAGGTAATATAAGGTACCCTACTTCAAAACGTATGCATAACTTTCTATAAATCTAGAATAGCCTGGCCTGCCAAACGCTTCAGATTTAATGTTTTTTTTTTTTTTTTTTGGGGGGGGGGCTTAAAATGTATTTCGGCTTAAAAGAAACTATTAACTATTTCTTTTTCTTTAAAAGAAGTAGTTAATAGTTTAGGTGTATGTGATCACGACTGATAAGCCTAGTTAGATAGTTAGAGTTAGTTTACCACGACAAACTAGGACAAAATATATATATATATATATATATATCTATATATATATGACTCATCTATATAGAACTGTATATAGGCTATATATTGCAATGAATAGAATATGCATATAGATTAGTATTGGGACTTTGAGCACATGACAGCATTTCCAGTTTTGTTAGTTTTATTAGCAGCCATCTTAACACCAACTTTGTCACTATTTATTGCCACACTGCTAAATACTTCGTTCTTGACGAGGCCTTTTTGGTCGTTTAAGACCTGAAGATGGTGGAGACCGAAAGGGCTCGTAAAGAACGAAGTATTTAGCAGTGTGGCAATAAATGGTGAGAAAGTTGGTGATACGACAGCATGTTGAAATGGAAAGATGTATAAGTAAAGCCTGCAGTTTTGGACATTGTATTATATACAATAAGAGACATGTTAAATTCGTTAGTTTTAAGTAAAACAGTAAAAAAAAAACAACTAGTTTTGTGAAGTTGTGCGAAAATATGCGTACGCATGTGGCGAGTGCGCGTGTGCGACAATACGTAATTATTAAAAAACGTATTAAATTAAATAACTTCCGTTAAAATAAAAATTTTGAGATGAGACTTTCCCAGAATACGCCTAATAAAAAGACCTATCGATGTTCAGCTATATGATGTATAACCGCATGTTTATAAATAATCTTTTGTGTGGTTCTTTCAGATTCATGAGTACTGTACTTTTTCTGAAGCGCCGAATCGGGCATTTAGTTTTTAATATTATGAAAGTTTACACGTTCATAAGTAAATAAAAACCACTGCAGTTTGCGTTCCGTCTCAGCGATGTATTCCTCTAACAGTCTACGTTTCCGCGAAACGACCGGCTTGCAGAGCACCGCAAGTTTCCGCGATTACAACCTCCTATCGATTCCGCCGAGCGCTCCACGCGTGGGTGACTAAAATAATTATTTAATTATTAAAAATGCGAGCAACTTATCTCTGGCGGTAAGAATACATCAGCTCCGGTGATTTATGATTCTCTTTTATGAATTATTTATTTATTACGATTTCTTAAGGTGGGCGCTGTTTATGAAAATTAATTATTACCGCTACACTACTTCTCACAGGGCAGTGGTAATAACAGAAACGCATAGATTGTCGTCGTATACTTCTACCCCCCCCCCCCCCCTACACACACAGTAGGACGGCTGAATGGAAAATATGTTATTAAAACAGATTTTTTAAATTAAAAGCGACGTTGAGGTCACCTGGGAATTGATTAATTTATGAAAAAGGCAAAAACTAATCTGTCTTTGGTTTTAACGTTTACTTTCTAGGGTAGAGTGCTTTTACATTAGCTAAAGGGACAAAAGGGACAACGACCTATACCCTGATAGAATTACTATTCAGTGACGTTCTTCTGTCTGTACTGCTTTTTTAAAATACCTACTCGTCGCAGAGTATGGTTGAAAGTATGCTAATAGGCGTAGACGTTATTACGTATGATAATGAGCGCGGTAGTGTGTGTGTGTGTGTGTGTGTGTGTGTGTAACTTGACGTTGTAATCTCACAGCTTTACAAACTGAACACGCGGGCACGCGTGCTTACTCATCGGAAGGCTGATCGAATTTACTTTTACGATAGTACTCGATTAATGTGTCAAGCTACAGCGTTTTGAAAACACATTGCTTGTGCTGAAAATAATAATTGATCTTCTTCTTCCTCTTCTCCCTTACGTGGAATCCAGCCAAACTTCCACGACCTTCGTCCCTCTGCTATCTACCAGACCTTCGATATTATCTCGCTATCCCGTTCTGGGTCGGCGTCTCGGTGACTTCCATTCACTTTCAGGTTTTATTATTTTTGGGTATCTTCCGAATTATTGTAGCTGTTCAAAGCAATTTAAAAAAACATTAACAATTTAATTGCGGGCGTTTCGAATTTCACACACATACATTAGTCAATAATAATAATAAAATATAATCTTTATTCACTGGCTAGCCTTACGGATGCAATCCCGGTCATGGACTCCCATGTATTCGTGCATGTAATGCCAAAACAAGCTTGAAGTTAAGAAGGGGAGTCACGATGCTTAAACTATATAATTGTACTGCCAGGTAATAATAATAATAATAATTTTTTTTATAAAGGGGGAAAATGCTTTATGCACCGTCAGAGGAGGCTTGTGCTTACTCTCGTGTGTTTGACTCTCACTCACTAAAAAATCCACCTCTAATTCAGGCATTCATATCCATTCTGGAACCACTTAGCGCATTACTTCAGGATGTAGCCTATTGCGCCCTTATCGGGCCCCTTCTAGATGTTCCTCATCTATTACTGTCCGCTGGGTGCAAGTTGGGCCTGACTTTTTTTTCTAGTAGGACCCACTGAATAATAATAATAATAAATTGTTTTTTGCGGGGGAGGAAAAATGCATTATGCACCATCAGGAGACACCCGACTGGTCTCCCGGTGTGTGGGACTCGCACCCACTAAAAACCTCCACTTTACAGGCAGGGAACCCCCCTTGGAACAACTATTCGTATGGCTTCAGGGTGGCACCTCGTATTGCGCCTACTAGGCTTCTACAGCTTTATCTATATCATCGACCTGTGAGACGGTCCAGTTCAGGCTTCTTCTGCCGCAGGACCATCCTCACGAAGGTCACAACCATGTCCCAGTTCTCTTTGCTGTTGAGCATGACGCCTATGATGTTATCAGGCGTCATGCGGCCAATCTCCGATTCCAGTCCTCGCCTCTCCAGCACCCACCGTTGATACTCGAAAAAAGTATGATGAACGTCATCAGAGTCTGAGTCGCCATACACGCACGACGGATCCTGCGTTCGTATTTATTAGTATTAATAATAATAATAATAACCCCAGGAAGAAAATGATTGGTTCATAGGATCATAGAATTTGAGAAGAATCTAGCAGAAATGAGCTTCGCGGAGGTGGAAATTTCAAACAGCGAAACTTTTCCGAAAAGGATTAATGAATTCGAGGGTTTCAAAGAAGAATAGTTAAGACAGTATCTCTATATAAAATGCCTCGCTACTATCGGCGATAAACTGTTAAGTCCGAAGAAAACCTGCAAACACACCACAACGTTGTATAAGCCACAGCATAACCCAGGGACACCTCAAATGTTCCGTTGAATAACCTGTATGTTGTTCTTTTCAGTACGTCATGACGGTTGTTCTGTAAATGCCCCTACGAATTTTAACATCTGCCTGTAGCTGGTACCGTAGTTTCGTAACAGGATTTCTACACCCTGCTTAAATTAAAGTAATTCTTCTATCGTTTTAATAACAGGAGAAAGGTAACAAACCTAGTCCCGACTGGTGTTCAAAGAGACAAAAAAAAATTATTAGAGGAATGTACTCGTATAACGCAACGACGATCTTTGTATAGGGTTTGGGCTAACAGTAATACTCGCAGTATATTTCTCAAACAGTATCATTTCCTTATCAGGTTTGTCAGGGATACGGATCTCCTTTCTAGATCGTTCCACTCAAAAATATGTTTACTGATATTTATTGATAATATTTATTTATTATTAAAAAATATTAACAATTTAATTATTTGATATCTGTATTTGTGTCCGCTTGGTTGTGGGGTTCACACACACACACACACACACACACACACACACACACACACACACACACACACACACACACACACACACACACACACACACACACACACACACACACACACACACACACACACACACACACACACACACACACACACACACACACACACACACACACACACACACACACACACACACACACACACACACACACACACACACACACACACGCACGCACGCACGCACGCACGCACGCACGCACGCACGCACGCACACACACACACACTAGTTAATAATATAATAGATACTTTATTCAATGGCTAGCCTTATGGATGCAACCCCGTCCGTGGAGTCCACGTATGGTCATATCCACGTTTAGTATTCATGCACTCGAAAAAGAACAGTTATAAAAAAATTTAAAACATGCCGTTCCTTTCGAAAACGACTGGGTAGGAAACGAAAATTTCGAGTCATTTTTAATAATATTTAAAACTTTTTAATTTCAGTCATCGGAAGGTCGTGTCACAGAAACCGGGAAACGAGATTTGTTCTTACTCACTGATAGAGCAATATTTGTGCGGTACGACAAAGCAGTAGAAGGTTGGTCTCAGTTCTGAAGGGAATAGGCAAAGCAACCGCTTATCAACCGCCTCCAGTATTTTGGTTTAGGATAATTTAATGGAATCAGCCCGCGTCAAAACAATAGAAACATTGCCATTGTTTGAGGAGAGCCGCACAAATCGAGACGTAAACACACACAAAACCGATTATCGACTCCAAACTAGACATTTATAAGCCACTCGTTTGTTGTGTGTGTGTGTGTGTGTGTGTGTTTGTGTAGGTTTCTGGAACTGTAGTGCGGTTCAATCACCAGGATTCATCGTAATACGCTAGAAAATTAACTTAACCAAGGGGAAACCACATTGATGAAGTTGCATACCTCTGTTACGCCACAAATAAGTTCACGACCTACAGTACACAATATTCTTAGGCCTACTTTGTATTTAATCTGTTTTGTAGACTTCGTTTCGATTTAAATGTCGATTTTCAGATCGCACATAGAAGCTAAATGAATTTACAATTAAAAGTATTTTTTAATAACTGGATACTTTCAAAAACAAAAACAAGCTAAAAAGCCAGTTTGGACAAATCTACGCTGTAGCCTAATTATTGAACTGGAATTGAATAGTACAATAGCCACGATTTTACACTCCACGGGGATTTACCGATGGTTATGGAGGGGCTATAGTTGAAAATGCAAAGGGATGATGATTGGTGTGTAAAATGACAAGGCACTCTACCGTGCTCGTCTAACCTTACCTTGCCCTTCACTTAGGTAACAGACTCGTCCACAGTCCACAGCTGTGGTGTAGCTCAAGAGCTGTTCCGTGAGGGGGTGACTAGCTTCTAGTGGGCGGATGAAACTAGCTGCTGGGGGGGGGGGGTGAATGAAACAACCTGTGGGTAGGACTCTCGATTTCGCCAAGGAAAAATGAGAAATTCAGTATTCTAACAACATAATTTTATAAATTCTTTGCGTATTTTAGTTTGAAAAAAAAAAATGGAAAAGTGGTGATAACAAAATATTCTATCTTGATAAACTGCTATTCAAATTAAAGTTTAATAAATTTCACTTCATTAGGAATCACTTTATTTTAAATTTATAACTGACTACATAGAATAATACTGACGGGCAAGAAAAATTAATATTGGTACAAATCATTAAATTTTTTACCTTCTGCCTAAACTAGCTTTCTCTAGTTACAGCTTCGCCGCTAGGAGCGCTGTCCGTCCTGCTTCTGGTGACGGCGCCGTCGTTCGAAAGATCGTTGTTGTGTGTGTGTTGTATAATATGTTCAAATAGCATGTGTGATTTAAAATGTCTCTGTTCGTTTAGTATGTTGTTTCAATGCCGTTTTGTGTGTTTGTGTATTTCTAGTTGTTCAAGAGTCTCTAGTTTTCGGCCTTTTGCGTGTACGTGTTGGGTTTCCATGTTACTGTTTATTTTTGTGCACGTGTGGTCCCTGTGCATGAATCTTTCTCAAGAAAAACACGGTTTTATTACCTCTCGCACTTTAATTTAAGGACGTTGTCCCAACAATGTTTTAAGCAACTTATAATGCATGTTAAAGTACGTAATTGTTTATGTAAAATCCGTCAATAAAAACTTGTAATTTTTCGCAATTAAATTTAAGAAACTGATACCTGTGCAAGACGACTGTTAACACCATAGATACATTAGACTAGAGGAATCGTGACATAGACAACCCTGTCAGGAGAAGTGTGTCTAGGGGATAAAAATAAAGATAGATTAATACGCTCCGTCTTCGTTTTCTGCAGCGTGCGTAATTGTTGTTTTTATTCTACAAATACTTTCGTTATTTAACAAATGTTATATGATTGTCTTATTAAAAAACATTAACTTACAAATATTATAGTTCCGTTTATTTCCGTCTGTTCTTAAGTATCATTTTAACATGCAGAACTGGGTAAGAAATAACCCTGTGTTAAGTGATTATGGAATTTCGCTAACATTTTTAATACCTCTGTGGGGGAGGGGACGATCTCCCTTACCCCTCCCGTAGTTACGCCACTGGCACATAGACGCGCGTAGCGTCATCTGTATGCATGAAATCTGAACAAAAATATTTATTACATTTTACGTACAAAACCTTATTGGGGCCTATCCGATTGGGACTATAACACCCCGTAACACCATCGGATTCGCCATTTAAAATGGATTATGATACAGCAGAAACCGGCAAACACAAAAATCCTCAAATATTCTGTAGAATGCCTGTATGTATATTCTGTTCAGTTCATCGTACCCGTTGTATCATAGATGTCCATACGGACGACACGTCCTGCCTGTAAATCTGGGTTCCATAATTTGGTGATAGAGATGAGTTTCACTTTCTAGCAATACATTTTACCCTGCTTAAATGTAAGTTATATACGTCACAACGTGGAAAAATACAAGCTATATAAAGACAGTGATCTAGCCACCATCTTCCGACTGCATAAATTCAATGGGCAGGACACATCATTATAATGGAAGGCAATCGAATACCTAGGAAGGTACTAGTTAGTCGAATCGATGGTGAAAGGCCTGTCGGAAGACCCAAGCATCGCCGGTTTGACGCAGTGGCAAGGGAAGCTGATACTTTACTTAAAATAAACCGCTGGATATCAGTTGCCAAAACAGGGGCTAAGGTTCGACTCCGAACTGTGACGCCATAGAAGAAGAAGAAGAAATGTATGTTATTCTTTATTAGTTTGAACATAGATTTTACATAAAGAAATCGTGCCCAGAGTCGCCCTAAGATAGTTATTAGTAGATGCCGAAATATTTTCAACCTTTTGTTTGTGGAGTTAAAACCGACCGAGTTGGATTCACTTAATTCTCCAATCCTTCCGATTAAGATCTCAGTCTATTCCAAACGTCAGTTGTATGATGCGAGTTTTTGTGAAACGAGAAGACAGAACGCAGAATGTATGTGTGGGTGGACGCAAGTCCACACCCAGCGGTACGCTAGACAAATACGTATTTATTTAACCGTTGCATAAGTAGTGTTTGTCTAATCAATTGACCGCAGTTGACCGTTTTGGTGAACTTTACTAGGAAACACGAGCGTTATGTGATGTATTTATTGACATTCATTGTATAGACTTGTTTGTTATAGCAGTGTTAAGGCTTGTCGTTGTTTCCGTTTTCCAGTTTTATTTTAATCGTTTTCGCATATCACGCTGAAAACGTATGCGGTATTAGTGTATGATGATGGTTTCGTTCGATCTCTTAGGCAGCAATCCGGTGTTTGGTTTGCATGTACCGGCACATACCCGTGGGTTGTGAGTTCGCGTATATGTGTGAGCGTGGAGTATCTGCGTCCCCAAACATTATTTTCTTGCCATATCTCTCCTGGACAATATTTCTCCATTCCCCGGAGATCAGTATTTGACCAGAAGATATCTCCTGCTTAGACCCCTTTTATGCATCCGATTTATATCGTACGATATGTTTTGCATCCGATTTGACTCCGATTTCTGTCGTGCTGAAAAAATATCGGAAGTGGGTGTGAACACACTCTATCAGCGCTGCCATCATCAGTAGCGAAAATGGATCTGTGCGTGTTGTGTGCCGCTTATCGGTTCGTTTTTATAATCTTGGGAAGCGGGATCCCATAGTGATGTCCTGTTTTGGATTTCGTCAATGAGTCTTTCAGTACTAATGTCTTCCATATTTACAACACAAATTAACAAAATCACACTACCGCGTGAATACCACTGATTACTTGGCACAGTTGCCTCGCGACGGTATAGGTTTGGTATAGGTATTGTTGGTACGGATTGGCACGAAGGTTGGTATAGGCTCGGCAGGCGTTCCTGAACAGTAAGCTGCGCCGACCCAACGCATTAATTACCCCCACTTCCAAGTGCAGCTAAGTTGTATAGAGAGAAGAGAGGGGAGATGACGCAATAACAGTTCACTGTCTCGCTTCCATACGATCTCCCCCTCTGCCACGCACACGCTTCAATTGCTCTCTCCAGTCTTGTTGCAGCCGATGTTCACACTATGAAATACTGTACAAGACTGTTGTGCGCATATGCGAAATAAATGAAAATTTTGTTAGCCTCGCAACGAGGTGTTTGTACATTGTGCATCTCAAAGCCACCGTTCGATTTCTATCGTCAGGTTTCTAGCACTGATGTCTGAAAGTCATACGATACAAAGCTCGCGCGAGTGCATAAACGGAACTATTACGGCCCTTGTATCTAGACAACGCGTCCGATGATTTATCGGGTGCGATTCCTAGGACACCACGATATGTTTTTGAGTCCGGCACGATAAGTTTGTCCTACGACAGAGCATAAAACAGCCTTGTTTCTGTTCTTCTACATGTAGTACGAGGTTTTATCGTATGTTATATTACCATAAAAATCGGATGCATAAAAGAGTCCTTAGTGATTAGTGTTTGTGCTCGCCCCCACGCCTGGCTATCTTGGGTCTGCGAGTGGTCAACAGTAGATTACTCAAGACTTTGAATAACACAGTTGACCAACTGAATGGTCGACACAGCACCTTACCATGAAGATCGCATTGTCTAACATTTTGCGCTTTTCTTCTTCGCACCCTTTTATTTCTAACCTCTCCTGCCCCTCTTCAAATTCCACTTTGTTCTTGAACTGAAATCCCAAACTTCGTTCACCTGAGGGTATATGGCGCTGAATTTAGCGGATCTTCAGAAGCGTTACTGCACATCGGTATCGCTTACTGGTCTGCAAGAAGGTATAGTGATCGCGTTGCCCTTCAATTTTCTACGACAGAGTATACTCGGTACTTGAGAGCTGTCAATATCGACTCAGTAACGATAAGACCAACTTTTTGTTACAACTAATCAGGAAGCTGCAGCACATTACACCAGAAATAACCAAGGGTATTAATTAGAAGCTGCGATGCGAATATGTGCGTACACTAAAGTATCACTCTTAGCTACTCGGCGGGGGGGGGGGTCGAGTAGCCTATTCTAAGGCTGCCGCAGCAATTTTCGTCGAGTGCTTTATGTGTGTCGAGTATACACTACACCTACAGGTGCGTGGACCTAATCTCTAACGGCTACGTAGAAATATTATTAGGAAAGTAGGTTTGCCATCGCCATCCGATCAGTGAAATGATATTATATTTTCGACCCTGGCGGTAATTGAATCGTTACTGTGGGTTGAGACAAGCTAACACCCTATGCAATAGAACAGGTTCCCTCAATTAGGAGATCCGACAAGAGAAGAAAGTGCTTCTAAGAGTAACCTGGCCACTGGCCTAGCAGTAATGATCACAAAATGTGTTCCCTAATGTAGGAAGACCTTTAAATAGATCAAAGTTAATAAACATTATTCAAGCCAGTGTGAGTACTATGAAAGACTTATGCATACCTCAGTCAGTCAGTCAGTTTTTGTTAACAAAAATCGTTTAAATTAACCTTACAGTGAAGTAAAGACGGATATATAAAATGTACGAAGTTAAAAATCAAAACACCTGACTCTCAGGTTTTGGTTGTTCGATTGCCGTTCACGTTAAAAATGTGGTTGGGGAACCTCGGGTGCACGGGCTTTTACGTCAATAGTAAGACAGACCAGGAGAACTTCCATCCGCCTGTTGGGCGAACGAAGGCGACGGATAACAAGAAGGAGACGAAGAAAAAACGACTTTTCAAAGACAATGGAAACGCTTGTGGAATCTGGTTTTCTAAAAGAGTTTTCCCAGGGTAGTGTTCTGGGGCCCATCTTATATATAATATTCACGTCTAACCTCCCAGCAATTGACTACACTATAACAGCTACATTTGGAGAAGACACAGATGTCCTGACTGTTTATGAAGACTCTGTAATAGCATCATCAAATCTTCAGAATCACCTCTTTCAATCAGAAGAGTGGCTCAGGAAGTGAAACAGTGAAATTGAGGAATTTAAATCACACAATGTAACTTTCACCTTACGAGAAAGGCAATCTTCGCCAGTTTTCATGAATAATGTAGAAATTCCTAAAGTGTCATGCGTTAAGTACTTAGGAGTTCGGCTCGATAGTATACTCAATTGAAGGGAACATATCATAAAAAAGCGTAATCAGGTTGTATGAGGATGAAAGAATTACATTGGCTACTTGGTAGAAAGTCTAAAGTCTCGTAAGAAAGCAAACTCCTAGAAATCTGACGATACAAACTGAACACTGACTTAGCTCGAGATGCATAGAGGACAAACACCTCGTTTCGAGGCTAACAAAAGTTTCAGTCATTTTGCACATGCGCACAACAGTCTTGTGCAGTGTTTCATAGTGTGAACACTGGTTGCAAAAAAGCTGGCGAGAACAATGGAAGCATGTGTGTGACAAAGAGAGAAAATTAGTGACTAAAGTGAGAACTGAACTGTTATCGCGTTATCTCCCCTCACTCCTCCTTAGACAACTTAAGTGGTGGTAATTCATTCGCTGGATCTGCGCAGCAACCAAGAAAAGCGTCACATTTCTACTAAAAGCCTCCGTAATTAGGCCTACCTGGACACAGGTACAGAATTATGGGGTTGTGCCAATAAATCTAGCATTGCCATGATTCAACGCGCACAATCGAAAATCCTTCGTGCAATAATCGATGGGGCACGGTATGTCACTAACCAGATGCTACGACTAGATCTCCGAATGCCAACCGTCCAAGAGGTTATACACACGAACAAACTAGTAAGTGTTAGAAAAGCACGCCAGTCCACTTGTTCAAGAGCACCATGTCATAAAAATAAATTGGTCAGTAGCCTGGCATAGGGTAAAAGAGGCCTTCGTACTATAGATGTCTCATCACGCCAGGAAAGGAGCTTGACAACTAGTTCCTAATCCAGGAAATCGCTTCTAGAAATTATTGTAATTTCTTATTGGTATTTTAAATAAATAAATCTGGCTTATGCAGATGACATCGACATTAGAGGAAGAACAAAAACAACTATGATGGAAGCCTCTGTGAAATTGTAGAAAGCTGCAACAAGAGTGGATCTGCAGGTCAATAAGGGAAAAACTAAGTTGGTCGCTAAAAATTGAGAAATAGGATCTTATAAATTCGAGATAGTACATCGGCTCAGAAGTTAACTGTAAAAATAATATTAGTATGGAAATCCGAAAGGGTATTTTGTCAGCAAATAGTTGTGTGCAGGGCCTTAGAAACATCTAAAGTCTCAGATAATACAAAGAAAGATCAAGGTATTGATATATAAGGCCCTAGTGCGCTCAGTACTGACGTATGCATCAGAGACATAGACCCTACCTAGATCAGATGAGAGGCAAGTAAATGTGTTTGAAAGGAGGATCCTCAGGCAAACTTTTGGTCCAGTGGAAGAGGGGGGAGCCAGGAGGAAAATATATAATTTAGACCTCTATAATTTGTATGACGAACCTGATGTGGTCACCTTTATTAAATTAAAAAGATTAGAATTGGCTGGACATATTATAAGTGGTTGTGAAAGCAAAGTTATTAAGACAATATTTACTGCAAACCCAGAAGGTGAAAGGAAAGTTGAAAGGCAAAAACTGAGGAGGAGGGACGTAGTGAGTCAGGATATCAGGACTCTTGGAAATTAGAAACTGGAAGAATATGGCTGTGAATAGAGAAGAATGGAGAAATCTTCTGACGAAGGCCAGGGTCCACAAAGGCCTGTCGAGCCAATGATGGTGATGATGATTGTAAATAAATAAATGAAAATAAAAGAGTTTTCATCCGAAACAAGTTATTCACTAAGGTGTGTAGTAACTATCCGACCTCACTTTCATGCTGATATCGATTAGAACGACCATATAAAATAGTGCTGTATGTATATATGCGTATTTATTACATACTATTGACTACATTAAGGATTCAAAGTCATGATTTTCAGTTTAGTTATTATTGTTAGCTAATGTTTCGATATGGTTGCATTCTGATGATTTATACCGTGTTATGCAAATGAGCTGGCTGCCGGCTATTCTTGCACACATCGCTGGCTCTTTCCTTCTTCCTGCCGTTCCAATTAAATCACGTTTTATGAATACTAAATATCGAACGAACGAACGATATTCCACTTACCTCTGCTAAACGTTTGTGTGTGTCTGTGTCTATACATGTATATAAAATATGCCGACGTGAGTCACCCATTACACAGCCGTTGTGAGGGATCTACACAGCCATTGTCGGTACACACGCTCATACGCGGGTGCGCTTTCTAAAGCGGTAAAAAAGAAAATGGAAAAAAATTTAACATGACCAGAAAGGCTTTCAGTCGGCCTATAAATAATATGTTTATTTTACTGTTTTTGTATATACTAGGTTTTCTAGTCTTCAACGATCCTACAGTACATTCGGAAATGGTTTTCGTTAATTAGGATATATATAAACTGGTAAGCTCCTTGAGCTGGAGACGTCGCTCACTATTTAGAACGAAATTCATTTGATATTAATGAAACTTCCTTCATTAACGAAAACAAGGAAGACAGGGAGGTTAATGAACTTCGGTCATTAATGAAGACAAGAAAAGACACCAAGATAAAATTCTATAAAGTAATAGAATCACCGGTTGTAACTTGTGGAAGTGAAACTTGTACGATGACGAGAAATGAGCGAAGAATAGAATACAAAAAATGAAATGAAGTATTGAGAAGACCCAAAGGTCTTAAATTCAAAATGCACCCT
The DNA here is from genome assembly GCA_034769895.1 of Magicicada septendecula. NCBI lineage: Eukaryota > Metazoa > Arthropoda > Insecta > Hemiptera > Cicadidae > Magicicada > Magicicada septendecula. Next base: position 73,981,390 of record CM068376.1, read on the forward strand.
TAGAGATTAAATTCAAAATGAAGATACAAGAACCGAATCAAATGTACATTCTACAGCCAGCAAAATAAGGGAAGGACAAATAAAATGGAGGAAGTATATCGAAAAAATGGAAGATATGAGGCTACCTAAACAAGTAATAAGATACAGACCTCGAAGAAGACGAGATATAGGTAGACAAAGGAAGAGGCGGTAGTCTTCAGTGAAGGCGGAACAGCCTGTAAGCCTATACCTTGACGTGGAGTAGAAGAAGAAGATTAATGAAACTTCAATATTACATAATTTTCTATTGCCAGAAAACTGACGGAAACCACGGTTATTCTCCTATTTCTTTGCGTAAATTAAATCATACAATAAACACTAAACAGTCCGAAATATTGCATTGTTTATTTGTTTTTATTTGAATTTATAACGATAATGCCGAAATGACAATAATTTAGTCGTAACTTTTAAGTTTATGTACGTTCTGCCGACGTCTATAGGCTTATATCTAATACTTTTCACAAGTATGTACAGCTGATAACAATATGTAGACTTCTTTTCGCAAGCATAACCTATAAACTTTATGAAGTCGGTCCAAAATTAGCAAGAGGTGTCGAGACACGTTAATGTTGTCAAATTAAAAGACGCCGTGTTTGTATTTTGAATAAAATTCCTCACAACTTGTTCCCCCACGCACTTTTACAATTTTCTTCCCTTTTCGTCCTTAGTGCTTCTAAAGTTAAACACTTCAGGGTAAAAACCACATTGGTTAAAATTTATTTTTTTCTAATAGCCGTCTTGGATTAAATTTTTTTTTGTATTTTTTTAAGCTCTAGTGTTCTGAAATTTAAAAATTCTCAAAGTTGAACACCGTATCCAAATTTTAGCGAAAGTTCCCCTTAATTTGACAATAAGTTCTCCTTAAGTTCCCATTTGTGAATATTTTTATATTTTTTCAATATTTTGGCTCTTTGCAGTTTTATTCTCGTCCCCTAATTTCGGAGCGGATAAATGTCAAAAACAATATGCCTCTGTGGCGTAAAGGTATGGACATGGATTTAATTCCAAGTTTTACGAAAATCGGTTGAGGCATTCCGAAGTTATCGTGGGACATACTCCAAACACGCTGACAGATCGACGGGTAGATAGAAAACCTTAAGAATATTTAGTTGGTAATTGTATTACTTACCGCCAAATATTAAGCAATTATCTTAGACTTTTTAAAAATATTAAGGACGTTACAAGAGAAGCAGACACGGCTAATCCTCTTTGTTGTGGCTTATATTTATAAAATGTTAGTTACAGGATCAGTAACTATGGGTAACAACAACAACTTCAACAACAACAACAACAACAACAACAACAACCATAAACTTACACCATCATAAACTTTTACCAGAACAGTATTTGTAGTTAAATAGAAATCTCTCCACGTTACAAACGGATACGTTATCACCCAAGAAACGTATCAAAAATATGAAATGCATAAAAAAATGTTAAAACCTCCCCTAGTATAGGAAAACGTAGGCCTACAGCTTTTTTGCATTGTTCTGACATAACAAACAAATACTAATGCTGTGACATAATTTGTTACTACATTCATCAACAATAAAAAAAACAAAAGATTTTTTCAACATCGATTACTAATTCACGTTCTACGAACGAGATTTTATGCGAGCGGGCGTGCATGCGTGAGCGCGTGCGCGCGTGCGCGCGTGTGTGTGAAAGAGACAGGGAGTGAGAGATAAAGAGAAAGAGAGAGAGGAGTTAAGAAAACGGTTGCGAAAATGCAAATGGACAGCGACGGAAGTGGTGGTGGCACCCTCCCAAACCCGTGTTCACATCGTCTTTGATCTGTTGTTCCTTAAAGTGTGATGCGAGGTGACAAGCAGGAAGGTGACGTGATGACCCGAAGGGGTCGCAGTGTTCATCGATCTCCGCCCGTCAACACAGCCGAAGCGGAAATCGTGCGGAATTAAGACGTGCTATTTGATTCATTAATAAACGAAAGAGAGAGAGAGAGAGAGAGAGAGAGAGAGAGAGAGAGAGAGAGAGAGAGAGAGAGGGTGAGTGTGATTTTTTTATCTTTTATGTATTAAAAATAAAAATTCACTTGAATGGTTAGAAAGCTTCGTAAAAGGCATGTTCGAAGCAGGGATGAAATTCATATGGATGTGTTAAAGCGAAAAATTCGTGACGGGAGTAAGAAGATAAAATTCTCATACAGTTTGTTGAGACATTCACAGACATCAGAAGAAAAGTGCACGAACTTCGTCAAAACCCATAAACAGTAAAGGGCTGAATTAAACATTCCCTCATGCGCGGGTTTGATTGTACTTGGACTTAAAACAAGCCTAGCATGGTGAAACCCGATCGAATAGCTGTTTCGTCAGTAAGCATTTATAAAGTAAACTCTTCTTCATACTGAACGTTCCAGAGTGATTGAAGAAAAGATATGACCAGTAGTGTCGGACTGTATGTGCATTCATATTTGCTGGGTAATTAAAATGTAGTTAGAAAGTAGGCTACTGAAGTTTTGTGAGGATTAAAGTAAATTTATTAATATATATAAACTTTCACGTATGAACTTACTATTTGTTGTCACTTCCCCAAACGTTTCAAGGTGATGTGCCTCTTCCTCAGTGGGAGTAAATACAGTATTTACTTACGTGAAATACGTGAAAGTTTATATATATTAATAAATTTAATGAAGTGAACGAAGAGGATGAATCAACAAGATAATTAAAGTAAAGTTAATCCACACCTTCATGGAGTTTTGGTAGTTTTTTTTTTGGCAGGATTAAATTTAAACCAGATTAGAAATACCATATTTTTCGTTGTATAAAATGCTGAAAACCCCTTCATAATCTCCATCAGCCTTATACACAGAATGTGTGTTATGCAACCAAGTTGTTTTGCCGGGAATATTGTATGAAATTGCTGTTTACTGAACAAGAAAAACACAAATATTTTAAAAGTTTATTAAACTATTTTCAGAATAGTTTAACAGAATATTTCAATAGAATAGTGAAGACAGAAATTTTGTTTCATGTATACAGAATCTTTTGTTCCTTTATCGTTGAAAGTGGAGTTTGTGTTGTCATCACAGGAAGTATGTCGCAGGGTTCCATGCTTGATATTGGCACACGGATTTTATTATGGAATCTAAGAAGCCAGTGGCGTATCTACAATTTTGCTTTGGATTGGAAGGGTCCGGAGTCGGTTCGGCTTCATATAAAAGAAAAAACAATTTAAGACTAGTCAACATTACTATCTTTAAAGTGGCTGAAAACACGCGAAAACACCTTGAAATCGATCCCATTAAAGTAAATGGTAAAAACACAATACAAATTGAAACATTGTTTAGAAGATACTTATTGGCTGCATCGATTTTCCTACATTTCATATTTAAAACGTTTGACCTAACGCTGTATAATAAACCTGTTTGTATATTTTAAAAAGAGCTACTTCTATATTAGCATACATAGCTAAATAAAATAAAATAAAAGAGCCTAAAGCTTAAGAGATTAACAAAATTCGTCAACTCTTTTGACCATCTGGGGGGGGGGTCCGGTCCCGTTCGTCCCTCCCTTAAATACGCCCTTGTAAGAAGCGTAGTTTCTTGTAATGTAAACTGCAAATCGAAACATTCGTTAAGGTTGCATTAAAACAGATTAACAATTTTTTTTTAATAAGTAGTTGAGTAATAAAGTAGCCTGTAGGCCAAACTGTAATTTGTAAGTTAATGTACTCTTATAAGCTTATTACGTTGTCAATATTTGTATCTAGAACAGTGATCTACTTTATATATTTTATTAAAATTTCCCAAATTATAGTTAATAAAATTAACTAGTAAGTTTTTTTTCCGTCTGATATAAAAGGAGCGCCCTATAAAAGGGAAAGTACGGCAAATCGGAATAACGTGGTACTAATAGGTACCACTGACGACGAATAGTCAGGAAGAATTTGTACGTGGGCGCTCGAAGGAAGAAACAAGAAAGGATTTCTGACAAAGCCTTGGAAAGTTGGCGCCCAATAAAGGAAGTTGGAGAACTATGATCGCTGTAAGGGAAACGAGTTACTTATAGTGTAAAAACCTTGCATTTAGAAGAGAAAATTAAATGAGAATCGCAGCAGCTGAATACCGTATACTGAAGCTAGCCATGCACTCTGAGTAAGATTCAATATAGATACGCTCGGAAAATTCAGACAGTTGAGTAGGGACAGATCGTCGTCTCCGTTGTAATCTTATAATTTTACAGATTTAATGAATAAAAAGTAAATGAAAAAGAGTCGATTTTAACAAGAAAATCGTGTATACATTTCTACAGTTATATACTTGTATCGAAAGTTGTGATTTCACACACACAAAACCCGACACACGCTGTGCGGGATTTAAGGCTGACATGACCTCTTGGGGAGGCGTGCGCATGTCGGGGAATTAACGTGCAAATGCGGATGCATATTAGTTGCAGAGCCTCGAGGGCATCTTATTATACTTGCGCCCGGCTACACATCCCAAACAGAAATAATTATCAAAGGAAAATTCAATGAGAAATCATTGATTTGAAAAACGCGGCTTATAACCGCTGACTTGATTTGCTTTTTCATTTGTACAGCGGTGAATTAATGATATGCTCTTTGGCTGTATCGCATTCCCTTTGTGACTGACGAAAGAAGCACGACCAGGGTCTAATCAAATAATAATTTATAGAAACAAAACGATTTTGTCCTGTCAACAAAAAAAATGTTTAATGATTGAAACATGCCGTCAGTGTTTGTGCGCGGACTCAACAATGGACAATCCGTTCCTTTGGGGATTTACTTCGGCAAGACTGGCCCTGGGTCTTTTCGACTGTGTCAAATCATGGGCCACCACTTGAAGTGAAAACAACGAATCTTTATACAACATCGCAGACCGAACACGTCCGATTCTTCATTTTCTTCTTTGTATTGTTTTGAACACGTCTGATTTTTTTTGTATTCTTCTTCTTATTTGGACGTAGGGATTATGCGTGTTTTTGCCTACATTATTTTTGAGTTACTTTTCTGACTCTTTGTCAGTCTTTAGATTGATCCCTTTTTATGTTGTTCTTAAGCTAAACTCAGTATTTTTGTTGTCACTATGCGGTACTCTAGCTATTATCACTATTATTTGTGTCACTATGTCGTTCTTTAGTCTTTAGCAATATTCTTTGTGTAGCTATTTTGGTCTCTTTCGTATGTTTGTGAAACACAATCGTCCCATTCTTGCTTTCTATAAGCAGAATCCTAGCTCTTACTGCTATTATCTTCGGACTCCCATTCATCTGCTTTGTGAATATCTGTTTTCATATTGTTTTATCTGTGATTTTAAGATCACTACTGGTGTTCTGAAAAGTCGTGTTTGTCTTAAAGTTAGAATTTGAATTCTCAGCCGCACAACGCAATGATCAAACGAAACACAGAGGTGCTTATTAGGATCATCGTGTGGTTATATTTATAGTAAAGTCTCTACCCTCTTAAGGCTCTGACTCCTTGCCAGGCTACTAGGCCGTGGTCTAATGCTGCCGCTTGAAACAGACGTTTCGGTTTCACCGTCGGAGGCCATATTCAGTGTTACGATTTGTGAGGCAACTGGTACGCTGACATAATGTTTTGCCACAGTAGGCCTACTAGTGAACAGTATACCAGTTGCCTCATAAATCGTAACACTGAAGATGTCGTCCACTGGTGGAGCCGAAACGCCTGTTTCAAGCGGCAGCATTAGACCGCGGCCTAATAGCCCGGCTGGTAGTCAGAGTACACCGGCTGTGTAAGCCTGAAGTCTCTACTGTTTGAAAGTACAGGGACATTGTCGCTCTGTGTTTAAGCACCGGAATTATGCGCGCTGTCCGGATCTACAATCCATCGTATCTGTTTTCCTTACTCGCAAGAATGTTGGGGAGCTGTCCTGACGCGTAGTTAGGAGAAACAATTGAATGTAACTTAAGAGCACCTCTGCCTGACTTCTCGTCGGAGGCTACGATCCCTAACTTAAACCAGTAAAACGTCTCCTGAAGACGGCGTGCGGCCGCTTTTAGGATTTATACTACCGCGTTCGGTAAAGTGTATGAACCGCGTTGCGATTGGTTGACAACTTTCAATGAACACGTCTGCGTATCTGTGCCAGCTAAGGCCGAGGTGCCATAGCGGATCATATTGTGTTGTTGCGTGTCACCACACGTCTGTGCCTCACCCCTTCTTGCGTAATGAGAAGCAAAACCCCCCACTGTCGGTCATGGTATTTCTTTGGAGGTATAACGCTACGTTTGGTATAATGCCACGATGGAACCTTCAGCGGGGTTTGTGCCTGCTTGCTGGCGTTTTCAGAGATTGGTATAGTAACGGCATTTACCATAAGTAAAGCGGTAAAAATTTGACAATTAAGATTGGTATTGTAAAGCCCACGGGTTTTCCAGTTGTAATGTATGGTTGTCAGAGTATGTAATGTGATGGCTGAAAGTCGAAGAATCGACGCCTTTCAACTTGTGAGATGGAGAATTCTGAGATTCCCGTGGACTGCGAAGAGGACTAACCCCAGTCAGTCCATCATCATCGTCGTCACCATCTTCAGCAAGGCTTAAAAACCAAAAAATTGTTTCTTGCGGTCCCAAGCAGAGCCGATCTCGGCAACGCTTCTTCGGACGCCCAACACCTCTCCGTCCGTTCGGTGTATAGCCCAATAGTTGTTGCGGTCGCAAGCAGACAGACTAGAGCCGATCTCGCCAACGCCTCTCCGTCCGTTCGGTGTATAGCCCAATAGTTGTTGCGGTCGCAAGCAGACAGACTAGAGCCGATCTCGCCAACACCTCTCCGTCCGTTCGGCGTATAGCCCAATAGTTGTTGCGGTCGCAAGCAGACAGACTAGAGCCGATCTCGCCAACACCTCTCCGTCCGTTCGGCGTATAGCCCAATAGTTGTTGCGGTCGCAAGCAGACAGACTAGAGCCGATCTCGCCAACACCTCTCCGTCCGTTCGGCGTATAGCCCAATAGTTGTTGCGGTCGCAAGCAGACAGACCAGAGCCGATCTCGCCAACACCTCTCCGTCCGTTCGGCGTATAGCCCAATAGTTGTTCGGGAATGCGGCAGTCATCCAGTCGGTTAAGATGTTCAAACATTTTAACCGATATTGGGCAATTCAATCGAGTATACTCATAACATTCAGCTCCTGCCGTGCATACACATTTCTTTTGCGAACCTTAAGAGTATATCCTACCATGTGCCGCTTACCGTAGCTATATCGTAGAACTTGGCTTGGCTTGGGGTTTCGATAAAGTCCAATTCTCAGTCTCAAACTTAGAGAAGTGCAGGGAGGAGTCTCACACTTCAAGACTGTTTCTTACCTCGCTGATTTCCTACGATCTGATTTCTTCGCTGATTTGTGAGTTCTGGTACAAGTTAATCCCGACTGTTCACTGGTGAGTCGGATATTGCAGCCAGATCTCGAATACTTGGGTCGTGTAATGAGGCGACACGGCTCGCTAGAAAAGAATCCTATGTCGTGAAAAGTGGAAGGCAAACGGAGAAGAGCAGAGGAGGAGATGGATCAACGGCGTCATAGATTGCGACACACATGAATGTAGAAGATAACCTAGAAACAGAGCAAGATAGAAGGGCTTAGCAAGATGTGGTTCGTTGGGAGTCACAAGAGTCCACCACGACTGATCTGAACACAACGGCGTTTATACAGGCAGCGAATCAGCCGTTGTGTGAACACAGGATGAATTCATATTACTAGATACGCTCTTAATGACGGTTAAAACTTCCTTACCAATAAAATTCAGTTTACTTAGTTAACGGGCGTCACTAATCAGAAGGCAAATACAGAGTTAGTCACGCCGCCATCATGGAAACTACTCAGCCGCTCCACCCTCTCTCCTCTCCAAATGGTTAAATACTATAAAGAATTTAATGTTAACGTCTGTTCTGGCATCCGAGTGACATAGGACCAGTTAACTAAAACAAATAACCTTATATATGACGTGTAATTTCGTATTTGAATGAATTAAAATAACGCGTTCAGGAACATACGATCTATTTCGTTTTTTCCTATCGCTCTGATTCGTGTAGGTTCGCACACTGGAAACGTTAATCGGACACCGAATTGTTAACTGACTCTGGAAGAGGTTCAATGTGGTATCGTGTTGCGGGTTAAATTTAATATTTAGTTGATAGTTTTTTATGTAATCTGATTAATTTCAGAAAGGAATTTACGCTACACATAACGGAACCGTATTAATAATTACGGTACCTACGTACAGTATATATGTCACTGATTGAGTGTGTTATTTAGGCGTTTCAAATTCCTCCGTAATGTCGATATAAATACCCATGTTACAAATGTGCAGAGATTTCAAAATCGATTTGAATCAGTCTAATTTTGATTATTTGAGACTAATCGACGGGAGTAGTTAGAATTTATGTTATTTTACGGATTTAATTTGTTCACTTATTATTTGTTGAATCGTTTGATGAACCTCACTCGAATCGACCGATAGTAAAACATTGGAATCGTTAGACGATAATTCGTATATAGTAGTTTTCCTCTCTAAAGGTACGAGTAGGAACAACAAAACCAACTGAAAATTAAACAAAAAATTAAAATTAAAAGGACTTATTTATTTCGCGTAGATTTCTTTTAGAGAATTTCCGATACTCTAGTGAAGTCTGCGTGTATGTTTATAAAATTCTGTCAGACATAAAGCGTGAATTACAACGTGTGACTACCGTCTTCGTACAAAGCTCAATTTTTCCAAACAAATTTCCCCCCAAAAAGAAAACAAACTTTACACCTTTATCTCCTCTCTTTCATCCGTGGAGCTCCATGAAATGAACAGTGTTTCGCTTCTGTCTCAATGTGCAAGCGAGGCGCACGCAGTGGGAGTGCAAGGAGGTTTCATTAATTAATTTAAATATGTCCGAACTGGAGTGACTCCCACGTAAGGATTGATACCGCGGCCACTTAATGTGTCGATTAATCTTTGCAGTTAACAAAAAGCGAATGTGTGTAATTTGTGTGTACACCCACGACGATACAGCACCGGCCATTAGTGTGCTTGTATTGGCGTTTCCTGGCGGCTACACATTATTTCTTGTAATTACCACAAAGTAAGACATCGTTAATTACAAGGGGGGAGGAAGAGGTGTACCTGGCGGGTCGCAAGGAGATTGATACTGTTAGTGCGCGCACAACCCTCTTACTGGCCACAGGCTAGAGCTGGAGCAGGCGATTCCTTAATATTAATTAGAAGCTTCGACGATAGTTTTAAACTTCAGGAAGGAACACAAGAAAACGAAAACTCAGACAAACTTACGGCCGTCCTGAATCTGGCTATGGCTCTAGAAGGTGGTTACCTTCCAATAAAAAATCTAGTCATACAAAATCTGTAGATACAAACTACTTGTGATTTTTGAAAAATGTATGAGAAACACAGAATCGAAAACTATAAATAAAACGGAAGTTGAAAAGAATTGGTAAAAGTAGATAAAAACATAGTGAACGTACAGACAAGGTTAAGAAAAAGAGACTAATAAAACAAATTTTAAACCATACACCTATAGTGAAAAGACGTTTGATTAGAATACTGTAATAAAACCCGAATTAGATGTATTCTTTCTAAACGCAAAAATCGATAAAAGTAGACTTAACGGACTGAAAATGTAAGTAGAATAGAAATGGACAGACCACAATAGGAAATTTTTAATCCTTCTTAAGGGAAAAAGACATTTAAGAAGACCAGGAAAAGATAGTTTAAAAATAGATACTCGGATAAATGATATGTCCTGATCCCGAAGTACAGAAGAAGAAAAGTCTTTGGCCGCATGCTTTAACGTTTTCGAAGCAACGAAAACACTGAAGACGACAACACAGTCAAAGAATAGTGTTACAGGATTGCGTAGATTGTGAAGTTAAAACAGAATAACTTCCAGAACCCCAGACAAATCAACACCTTTCTAAGACTATCACATTTGTATTACAAATATTCTCCTGTTCTATACGTTTATCCAATACGTGTTCTACACAACGTGTAATTGAAGTCACTGAGTTGAATAAATTACAGTATTGTGCACAACATAAATAAACAACTAACACTTGCACGCTCATTAGTCGATCTCTCTTATCGCTTACACACTAATAACCAAGTTCTCTTATCGGGTACTGGACAGGCTGCCGCTATAGTCGGCGAAGGCCACTTGTGTTGTGACGGGAAATTCCCATATGATACCACGTTAATCGGGCAACGTCAAGAATTTGCAAACAGAATTTACATTTCAAGCAGTGACTAATCTGGCTACTAACCTAGAGGTTCCGGGTTCCATACTCGGGCGCACTATAATATCGAGGTGCGTTTTTCACCACCCCCCATTCCGACTTAGCCTGTGGTAGTGAGTACATGGGATAACAGCCTTGGGTATTTATGGGCGGCTGAAGCGTAGTGCTGGCCACACTGCCTTGCTTATACGCCGAACGGCTCACATAAGGCAGTCTGCCCTGCTTAACTCCTAGACTGCTCTTCCTTCTCCTCCTACACCGCTACAGCCCGAAGTCGTGTCTTGGCCTCCTCTATCATGACCTTCCACTTCTCTCTATCAGTAGCAAAGAACTTCCACCCTCGCACTCCCAACATCTCTCTTGCATCCACAGCGACATCATCTTCCCGTCTTTTCCTTGGACGGCCTCTTGGTCTTTTGTCATCCATACTCCCCTTACGGACCATTTTAGGTGTTCGTTTGTCATCCATTCCTACGACATGGCCAGCCTATTACAGCCTCCTCAGTTTTACGTACACTTCTACCGTTGGTTCGTTGAACTGACAATATATCTCATCACTATGCAGTATCCTACATTCCCTATTTCTATATACGGGGCCCAGGATCCGTCTCACGAGCTTCCTTTCAAATATCTTCAGGCATTCAAATGCTCTTTGTGTTAATAGCATGGGATGGGTCGTACGGTAGTTTTGTTTATGCGCATACAAACCTTGACCTAAGGGTGGTGATAAGTGCCAAGTATGCCTTGTTGGCTAGAGTTATCCTTCTCCTTATCTCTACCTCTTCATTCCCATCTTCAGATATCATCATTCCTAAGTACTATCAGCAGTTCACCTTTGCTACCGAACAAGGAATGTGGTGACGTATGGCAATCCACTGCACGCATCTCTGTAATACTACACATTTAAAAAACGTTTAACACAGTTCCGGTGTGACTTGACTGTCTCTCTTAAGGTATTTCTTGTAGCGAATAAAAAAACACAGTGTAACAAAATATTCAATAAATTACACTTACATATAAAATACGAACGTTCAATCTAAGACACACACAAAATTACAACTAAATACGTCTGAACAATGTTTTTAGAACCAGTAATACCCCAACAACACAAGCACGCACTATCATTCAGTAGACCTCAGGCGTCTCGGCAGCCAAACTGGTGTGCGTACAGTATGTGAAACCTCTGACTGCTTCTATACAGTCTTCTTCCATGATCAAATTTTGCCTGGGTCGGGTACACCTTGTCTGACTTATCAATTTGGCTTGTAGACTGCTTAGGCGGTAAAAGTCAACCTTAATAAGTTACACTTCACTAGGCGGCTCTCTAGAACATTAAGTACGTGCTAGACGTTGTGTAGGCTACAAATGTACCGGTGTGACGACACGTTACAAAGTAACGTCTTCTGTAACAAGAACATAAATTTTTGATATGAATTAAAACGTTAACTGGAAATCGTTGTTATCCAGAAACAGACACGCGCTTTTAAGAGTTGGTCGACTAGAGGGTGAGCCACTAGCCGAAATCAGTTTCAAAACAACTCTTCAGGCTGTGATGAATTCTGAAGTAGACCTAGGCGGTGCAATGTGATGTCTGTGCTGACAAATATCATTGTTGTAATGTATTCTTCAGAGAAGCCTTCAGCAGGCTATACCAGGATGCACTCAAAGAATTCGATTCTATATAAACGTAGCAAAGTGTAAAATATAAATACTAGTAAGCTCTCTGAGATGCACTGTTTTGAACGATATGTATGTATTATGAGATAAATTTTAATATTACATGATTTTTTCAATTGTCAGATGAATTACGATATCCCCGATTACTCTATTTTTTTTTTTTCAGTAAAATAACAATTGTGAAGCAGACAATCATACAATGAACACTAACAATCCCAAACTATTGAGTTGGTTTCTTAGTTAAATTTATAGCCATAATGCATGGATCACAAATAATTTAGTCTTAACTATTATGTTTATATATTGCAACGATACAGCCATACGCTGTATTAGGCATTAATTTAAATAAATATAAATTTTGTATAATTTGTATAAGTTACGGGTAAATGGACAGGTCTGAGATTGCAAAAATATTTCATTGTTAGATTAGGGGAGAATTAACCTGTTTCGACAAGCAGTGAACACCTGCTCAATTGTATGTGTGTTACACGTGTATCTTGTGTGTGTTAGTGATGCAGGCATAGACAGAAATCTCAGCAACCCGCCCCAAGTAATTAATAAAATAATTATTTTAATTCACTGTGCGAAAACTAATTAGTGTATGATCAAACCAAAGACACCAAAGTGCGTGTAAAATTTATAGTTATCCCCAGTGAAAAAATGACGTTAATAGAACACGTTAAGCGAAGACAGTGCAAAATAAACGTGCCAAAAAATACGCAAATTACCCTAAGACGCTCAAATTAATATAGTGAGTGCTTAATCGAATTAGCTATGATTTGTGCTATATCGATTCCGTGAAAAACATTGCTATTTGCTAATAATTGCAAATAGATGAAAAGGTTCGGGAGTGGGGGCTGTCACGAGATATGCAGGTATCGACAGGACGATTTTGGAGCCGACTGGCGCGGAATCTAGAGAGGGTATAAATTAAGGGTTCGACCAAAAAGCCTTCTCTTCATTTCAAGAACACACTTGCAGCCGGACATGCTGTCCGTCGGCAAAACAGTTTATTTTTATTCTATTACAAGTCGCAGTAACAAACGAAATAACGTTCGTCAAATTCACGACAATATTACGGAAAAAGTAAATTCCGCAATAGTAAGTCTACCAAGAGTATATACAGGAACATGCTGCCGTAGAACGACGCTGGACTCTAGACGCATCCAGGAACATGCTGCCGTAGAACGACGCTGGACTCTAGACGTATCCAGGAACATGCTGCCGTAGAACGACGCTGGACTCCAGACGTATCCAGGAACATGCTGCCGTAGAACGACGCTGGACTCTAGACGTATCCAGGACCCCGCCAGGACAAGAGGAATGGAAAACTAACTCTGGACAACGCTGGACCCCGGACAACAGTCGTAAGATCATCAGAAATCGAGGTGACATGCGTATGCATTTTAAATGATTTGTAAAAAAAAAGAGCTGATAAAGACGATTTCAAAAGACAGTAAATTAAAACAAAGAAAAGTTTATACTTAGTAATAATATGTTAAAATGTAAATAAATGTTAGTCGTAAGAATGAGCGATCGCATATATATAAAAGCATTCATAAATGAAAGAGAATTTAAAGTAAAGAGAGTAGAGTTTATTATCAAAATAGATAGTAAAGTGAGTAGATATTTGAAGTATAGAAAGGTTAATTTAAAGTTGAATATTAAAACAAGGCCAGTCTACAAGCAATTAATATAAATTTAAATTGAATTTCAAACCTTGATATAGACTGAGCGAGTAGTGGTCAGATCTGAGATAAGACAATTTATTTCAATATAAAAATATTTTAATTTTATAATAAATTAATATACTAATTATTTAACATGTCTAGATATAAGATTATTAACATGTTTAGATATAAGAGATTTTTAAAATATGTGTAATGTTGCATATCATAAGATATAAACATTTAATAATGAGCAATATCGTGACCGACAATTATTAATGATATTTATGAATATTTATAATAATGAATAAATAATAAATATGAGTTTTAAATACTGATAAATAAAAATACTCTTATTATAAATACACCTGGTATAATTATACAACCTGCATGAATTACTGTATATCGAATTTACATATAAATTCGTTGTATAAGTTTGTATCCCTTGAAGGTGAGGCCTGACATGCCCACATGTATATGTATGTATATGTAACGTTGTATAATTTTGGCGCTCCAAGATCGTGGGGCTCCACAAATTTAAATTATATTAAATTTGTTGTTATATATATATATATTACGACGCTCCCTTTCATCTAACACAATTATCTAATATTTGTAATGTTAGATAAAATGTTACTTACCCGTGATATTACTTTATCTGGGCGCCAGAACACATCCCAGATACAAATGACACGGTTTCAGCTTAGCTCAGCGCATGGAGACATTCTTTCTCAGCATTCGTTCAGTGATTGTGGTTTTCAAGGGGAATCGTTACAAATAACACTTTAATATTTGCTTGATTATTTTAATTAACGTTCTAATCAATTATTTTTAAACTTGTAAATGCTAATGGTAGTACTTATTTCTACCCTAACACTTATAATTACTGAGTGAGTGTGAAAAGTAACGATTAAGACATTCAAACGACCTATGGCTCTTATCTGGTTTGATTAAGAGATTGCTATGTCCCAAACCAGTGCTAAAGAACAGGTCTGCAATAATTTGCACGTCCAATACTACACCTCACTTTCCATTCAACACTCCTATACTATGTTATGACTAATCTTACACATTAAATACAAAGTGTGAAATGCTTAGTGTCTTTTAAAAATTGTTTAATGCTTTTATTATTTATTTAGTGCTTATTTCATTGATCAATGAATCTATTTCTTACTGTTTGATGCGTTGACCGAAGATAGGAATCCGTAGGGGTCCTCCTTTTGATGGTTTTGCACAGAAGAATTGATGTTGATCAATGCTGTAGAAGCTGCCCTGGCAATTACAGATGCTGTAGCCTTCTGTCGCACAGGTCCTTCACGGCTGATGCTTAATTAATTAATAATTTAATTAATTAACGTTGTTTTACGCAGCGAGAGTTGTTGAACGGTACTAGTTCATCTTCACTGCGGACTAATTCTCGAATTTAATCTTAATTACGCTTTTGCGTGATTGGAAAATTTCTGTACGTAAATTATACACGACTAGCGCATTGAAGATCCGAACGAAGAGTGATGCTACCCCTCGCTTTGAGTTGGCGTCAGTTTTAAATACTGGATGCTGATTGGTTGTTCAAATAAATCATGCGTTTTTCCAGTTTTGACAATCTCGAACAGGTCGACGAAACACCCCGTGACAGGTTTGAAACTGCAGAGAATTTCTAGTTAAAATCGTACTTCCTGTGTTTGCAAATCGATTGATTACAGGTATTTGCAAACGTGTTTTTAAAGATCTGACCACAGAATATTGTTGCTTAGGTCTTTATCTGTGTGTGTGTGAAAATACCTAATTCCTACGTAGCATAATTCTCTCGTTATTCCTTTTGGCGTACGTCTTCCGTATAACTTCTTCAATTATTAATTATATTAACTGAGATTGCGGCTACTTATAAAGCTTCACTTGCTGAATACAATGCTGTTTTCAGAATTGCCGTATATTTATTAGTTTTTAAGTTATCACAGGTTGAACTGATAATTTGTATTGAGTAAAATTTCATGTTCGTACTGGTTGCGGATGTCGCTGTGACGAGGTTAGAGTGAGATGGCTACGATTGTACGCTCTCTCTCTTGCTTACGCTGCTATACTCCCTCCGTCAGACACTTTCGTATAACGCTCAGTTAGGACGCTAATATGAATCGTTATATATATAATATATATATATATATATATATTTGCAGATATCTATAGGTCTATGTCTAATACTTTTCACAAATTTACACATTTGATAAAAATACGTAAATTTTGTTTTGCAAAGATGGTTTACGACTACATAATTTACAAGGCAATCCAAAATTTGGAAAGGGTATTGAGAAATATTAGTTTTGTCAGATTAATAAAAATACTGATTTATATTCTGAATAAAATTCCTCCTAACTTGATATCTACACAGACTTTTATAATTTCCTTAACATTTTGACTTTTATTTTCAGTCGGTGTGCCCCTAAAACAATATTTCCAAAGTTAACGCTATATTTAAATTTGGGTTAAATATCCCTATAGTTTGATACCCGGCATGGATATTTGCAATTTTTTTCAATATATTTGATCCTTTTTTAGGATCTGAAATTTCCAAAACTCACCTTTAAATATATTTACAAAATATTTCTATATTCAGATCTGGTTAAAATTTCCTTTAATTTGGTACTCCACATGGACTACGGAGATTTTTTTCACAATTTTGACCACCTCACATTTTTGTCTCCCACCAACACATTTTTCAATAACAATAATGAGGTTTGAGGATCAACCCCAAAAACAATAGAGATCTATATGATAAAAGTATGCACACGCATGTCATGTTAACGAAAATCGGTCGATAAACTCTGCAGTTATCGTGGGGCATATCCCAAACAGATGTTCAGACACACAACTGCCAAGTGATCGGGTTAAAACTGAGAACTAGCTTCACTCGTTCAGTAAAAAACTAGAAGGCGGGCCACCGCTACCGAACAGTATGAAGGTGATTATTGTTGTTTCCAGGCGGTTACCAGGTTAGACTTAGTTATCGCGAAGCGGCCGTGAACAAGGCAGAGAGCGAATTAATTCCAATGTTACGAGTTAACACAATTATATTCTCAATTCTAACGTCAGGAAATTTTTTTCTAACAAATTTAACTAATGTGAATATGGAATTATAATTTTATGTTGGATCGAACTGTTAAGAGATATTGAGTCTGTTATTATAAATAAAAGGTAATATTAAATGTTATTTTGGCTCTTGCGATGACGAACATTCATCCTTGATAACTTAAAATTATGATTCATCCTTGGAAACTGATAACATAATCTATTTTATTGTATAGGTAGAATTTAATCTCATTTTGATCTATCTGCAAGTAAAATGTGGTATTGGAGGAGCCTCGCCAGCATAAGATGGGTGGAGAGGAGTTGCGAGGAAATTTTGGGTGGGCGATACGGAGAAAAGGGCATTGCAAAACGCTAGGTGTTTTCGAGCATATTCACATTGTTGCAAAATATTCTTGAAGGTAAGGTGTTGGTGAAGAGATTGCGAAGGCAGCCCAGTTTGTCGTACTCGAGACTGGAGTGGTTAATATGTGGAGTTGACGAGACATACAGCGATAAGGAGGAATACGTAAGTAAATCTCTGTAAGTAGATATTTTTGAGTTTTTGGTTATAAAAAACTTGGCAAACACGTTTCTTTCGAATATATTTGAAACACTTGAATTTTATAATGTCTATGGCGGAGTGAATGCGGAACAGGCATGAAGACACCCAAAATTTGGAAAGAGTATTGAGAAATATTATAAATTTTGTCTAATTATTAAAACTACTGATTTATATTCTGAATAAAATTCCTCATAACTTGATACCCTGCATAGACTTTTACAATTTTCTTAAAATTTAGGCTTTTATTTTCAGCCCGTGATGCACCTAAAACAATATTTTCAGAGTAAATGCTACATTTGAATTTGGGTTAAATTTGCCTTTAGTCTGATACGCGGTATGGATATTTACAGGTTTTTCAAATTTTGTATCCCTTTTAAGGATCTTAAATTTTCAAAACTGACCTGGAAATATATTAACAAAATATTTCCTATATTCAGATCTGGTTAAAAGCCTGAATCTAAAGGTTTGGAAGCATCCAGAAATGTGGAGAAATTTCGAAAGCGTGGTTTTAAGATGAGTTTCATTATATGTTATACCGGGTATTCCATTGCACGCCTGTTCAGTTTTGTATTCCTTCATCGTCAGTTCATGTATTTCTCCATAAATTTGCGGTGTTACCGTCGGGCGCACTGGACTATCTTGACTGTGATAGAAGCGCTAATAAACAATCGATCAAGATAGTCATGAAAAAGCTGAAACTTCGGCTTGGAAACAGAATACCGGAATTCCGTTAATTTCGCAAACTTGTTCGAGTAACTCGAGTTTGCAATTCAAGATTCTGTACACATCTATCCACAAATACACACAGTATACAAAATACGCTAACACAAATGTATGTGTTTGATTAAAGGAGAGGGGAGAAGAGATGCAGATAGAAGAGTGAGAGAGGGGGAGGAAGAGAGAGTAAAAGAGAGGGATGCAGAGTAAGTATGTGTGAGCGTAAGAGTCAGAAAGTTGTTGGACGAGAGCACAAGCAGGAGAGAGAGAGCATGTACAATGCAGCATCGCGTTAGTCTTTTTGCCTGGAAAAAAGTAAGAAAGGTTTGTATTAAAATGCCATAGACGGATTGATACAGCACACGGGGTAATTAAATTCCCATTACTATTGGTATATTTGTTAACGCCATCTTTCTACTGTAATCACCAAATACGAGATGTGTTTTTATTACGGGTTGTGAAGGATTATTGATTAGACCGGGCCGGTATTGCCTTCGAGCACAGGCCATTAATTACTACCAATCAATCAAACACGCCACTCCGCTTCCACCTTCACATTTCTTCGGAATAATTTTTATACAATGTTAATTCTGAACTGTAATTGTTTCAAAATTACACTCTTTGTATCCTTTTCGGTTTGTGGAATGTTAGGTCTGCGCGAGTGCTCGGTGCGCGCGCGCGCGCGCGAGAGAGAGAGAGAGAGAGAGAGCTTGTGCCTGTGTCGATTTCGTGATTTTAGGTGAACAGACCCAGCCAGTGACAGATCCGGAGTTTAGTTAAAGACGTGGAGAAAATTGTGGACACTGTACAGGGGAGAGTGATACGTTCTCGGGTGTTAAATCTGTTTTTAATCATTGCTTTTAACGCGTTCTACCGCAAAGATTGTTTGGTTTTAAAAAATTATTCTTGAACGTAGAAGAAAATTTTCCCTTAAAAAAATCGTTTACTACTGTTCTGAAATAATGCAATCTTGAACGAGGTTTCACTTCCCTACTGCTTCCCAGAAACGTCCACCTTAGACCTGATTGTCTTTTTCAGAATACTTGAAATCACAAGAAACAGCAAGAAAGTATCGTGGCAAACAATTAATGACATATAGAGGACGTGCCTACCTAACGTTCTACTGTAAGTTACTTATAACAGGCAGAATATTTGCGTTAACTTAAATACTAAATCTAGCAGACGTATCTGTTTGTGACGTATTTTTAAACAACGTAATGCACCAATGTCTGTAGGCGAACTCATTTAAATGGTTGTGTAGTTAATCTCTCATTGTGTTTAACACGATTATTGAGCACTTCTTCCCTAATTGATGAAAACTTCAGGTCTTTTGAGACATGTGTGGTACATACAATGGAGCTTTAACTTAGATCCGAGCAGAAGATGTGAACAATTTTTCATTTGGGAATTTGAATTACACGCCGCGACCTTCAGTTGAATCTCATACGGCCATACTGGTCTCACTATAGTTTTACAAATAAGGACAGTATAGTTTTTCTGTAAGGACATGCTAGCTATACCCAACAGCCAGTATGTGTTTAGTAATTTAGCTTTAATTGTTTCTTTTTGCGCTTATATGCTTCAGCGATGTTATCTCTCTATCAAGAAACATTGTCAGGCATTAACTTTGGCTTTGCCCGACTGAATATGGTTGGATCCAAAATGAAACGTGTTTCTGTCTGTGGAAGTTTTTCCACACGCCTAGAGCTCCCTCATTGACGTAAAAAAAACTGGGACGGGATCATGTGTGCTGTATACATGTTTTTTTTTCTCTTAACTAGTTAATCCGAATAATTTTATATAGCAAATTCCATTAAAATTAAAGCAGGACATCTATAAACTTTAACAATGTAAATATTAATACTACCCGTAAGGACGGTGCACACAGAGCGTATTTAGGAAACAAGAAACTATTGTGCTCTAGGATCCTAAGTCGTAATTCTAAACTGAAAATTTATAAAAGCCTTATAAGACCAGTGGTGACTTACGGCTGTGACACATGGACAATGCGGAAGAAAGACGAAGAAGATCTTAAACGATTTGAGAGGAAAATACTGAGGAGATTTTTGGACCAGTAGTGCAACAAGATGGGACTTGGTTGATCCGCATGAATCTTGTACTTGATACATTAATAAGCAGCGAAAACATAGTAAAGTTTATTAAGTCACGCAGAATTAGTTGCGTAGGACATATTTTTAGAATTGTGAAGACCAGAAACAGAAGAGCTATCACAGAATGGAAACCCTTAGAGTCTAGGCCCAGAGGAAGACCGAGAAAAAGGTGGATAGAGTGTGTTGAGGAGGACCTGCGGACCATGGGGATGGGGATCAGAGGATGGCAGAGTGTTGCTGAGAACAGAAGGGAATGATGTAGACTCGTTGAGGAGGCCAAATCTCATCAAGGGATGTAGAGCCAGAGGAAGAAGAAGAAGAAGAAGAAGAAGAAGAAGAAGAAGAAGAAGAAGAAGAAGAAGAAGAAGAAGAAGAACGATGCACCTTACGCAATGATGGTTCCTAATTTTACCCTGCTGGAAAGACGCAAGGCCATGCACGAAAATCATTTCTGAAATTTTTTTCACCAGTCTAACTGCCTGAACCCTCCGTCATCAGACAACTAACACTGAAACTACTGTCGATTGTTTAATTCGTAATGTACATGAGCTGGAAATACGTCTTATTTCTCGTTTTAATTGTCAGTCTCTCGAAAATAAATAATAACGCGTCCTGTAAAAGTCAAAACAAAAATGATAGGCCTAAAGTTAATAAGTTATAAAATACTAATGGTTGTCGCTTAAAATAAACCTTTTCGAAAAGGTGAGGAAAATTTTAAGCACTCATACACGCACGTGCACACGTATTTTACAAAACGTGAACGTACAGGGTGAAAGTGAACGTATAATACTTTCTTTCAAATCGAAGTCTATCTGACAATACAGCGAGAAAAAATATTTAAATATGTATATATATATATATATATATATATATATATTCAATCACTTTCTGCTACAGTCCTTTTCTTGATGTATATAATAATTTAATATTTATAATTAAATTTACCTCAAGATGTTATTTTTCTATTTGGAACATGTTTCGAGAGTTCCTGTTCCCTCATCTTCAGCCTTCGCGATCTTGTTTCTGGTGAAGTATTTATGTGTTGGCTGCTGGTTGCTATTAAGGTTGTTTATTGGTCTTTGGTATTTTAAAGTTGTATTATTGTGTGTGATTGTGGTATATTTTTTTGTATTTTGTGTATTTTCGATGTTGAGTGCTTTGAATATTGTGTCATGTTTTGTATTGATTTGTATTTGTTCTGGTATTAGTTTGTTTTGTGTTTTATGTTTGTATATTTGTAAATTTTCTCAAATGTTCATTATGGTGTCTTTGTGTGGTATATGTTTTATTAGTGATACATTGGTTATGTCTGGGAATTCGTGTCCTGTGTTTATTGCATGTGTGGCTAAATTGGATTCATATATTTCTGGTTTAAATGGCAGCATTCTATTCGCTATTTAACAGAATGTACAAAATTCCCCTAAACAAACAAGAAACTGACAAAGAAATAAATATAATATACCAAATTGGTTATGAAAATGGATACAATAAAAATACTGTGAACAAAATAGAAAATAAAATCAAATATAAAATAAAAACTGAACAATTAAGAATTAATCAAAATGAACAACACATAAATAATAACAACAAAAAATGGGCCACATTCACTTACATAAATAATAAAATGACAAAACTATTTAAAAACACAAATATAAAAATAGCATACAAAACTAATAAAAATAAATTACAAATTCTAAATAGCTCACACAACAAAGATAATACAACAACTAACGGTATATACAAAATTGAATGCCAAGATTGCAATAATGTTACATAGGACAAACAAAAAAAACAGCTGAAAAAACGTTATTTTGAACAACTAAACGCATACAAAAAACCAGAAATATATAAATCCAATTTAGCCACACATGCAATAAACACAGGACACGAATTCCCAGACATAACCAATGTATCACTAATAAAACATATACCACACAAAGGCACCATAATGAACATTTGGGAAAATTTACAAATATACAAACATAAAACACAAAACAAACTAATACCAGAACAAATACAAATCAATACAAAACATGACACAATATTCGAAGCACTCAACATCGAAAATACACAAAATACAAAAAAATATACCACAATCACACACAATAATACAACTTTAAAATACCAAAGACCAATAAACAACCTTAATAGCAACCAGCAGCCAACACACAAATACTTCACCAGAAACAAGATCGCGAAGGCTGAAGATGAGAGAACAGGAAGTCTCGAAACATGTTCCAAATAGAAAAATAACATCTTAAGGTAAATTTAATTATAAATATTAAATGTAATATATATGTGTGTGTGTGTGTGTGTGTGTGTGTGTGTGTGTGTACGCGCGCGCGCAGATAAATATTATCGTACTAGTAAAAACTTTAAAAACTGTGACAATAATTCCGATTTCTACTTGTCTCGATTGTTCAAGGTAAGGAAATAATTCGTCGGAACACGACATTAGTAAGTTGCATTGTTAGGTAGGTAGGTAGGCAACAGACCCATGGCCTGTCAAACCCGTGTGTGACACTCGAAGTCGGCGCCGTCTGACGGCTAATGATCACTCTTTGCCTTCCCGTGACTGATTGAACCGATGATCGATAAAGCGAAATCGGACGGCGAGGAGTCCATCATTATAATCGTATTAAGATCGCATTAGCTAGTATGAGACGTGAGGCGGGGTAAAGGCGCCCACATTCACATCTAAGGCTGAACCATTAGGCCTGTTATTGTTCAACACTCCCGAGTCATTGACAAACCTTGCTGTTTGATTTAAATTATATACATAACGCACGCGTGCGTGTTTGTGTGTGTTGTGTGTGTGCGCGCGCGCGCGCGCCTGTATGTGTGTGAAAGAGCGAGAAAGAGTGTTGTAAGAGATACTTTTAATTAATATGTTTATTCTTATGTTCAGGTAATGGTGATTTCAAGTGTAGTCTAAGGGATGACCTTCAGACCTACATTTGAAGGTCGCAAAATCAATTCCCCAGCAATTCTATCGTTAACCACTTCTCCACACAGAACGTGACGTGCGGAATTAGTCTTCCAAAACGTCAATTTATTTGGAACTACTCTTTGTTTACCGACACGCATTGCTTGTCACAATTCCTGCACGAAAGTACTTTGCGATAATTCCGTTTTATGCGGCATTCGAATTACAAAAATGGAAAATTTTTGGTTTATTTAGTTAGAGAGTTGTACAAGTAGGTTTTTGAAAAAAAACACACACACACACACACACACACACACACACACATATTTAAAATAGTTCTTCAAATATTAAATACTACTGCAAGTAAAATTTATTTCTGTATTTTCACCTGATGTATGTTACATCGGTATCATCAGAGGTTTATAAATGAATTAACAAATAATCGAATTCATTCGATTTCAACATAGAAAATAATGAATAATCGAATTTAATATAAGAGAAATGCTGGATTTAATTTATAGATTGTTTTAATGTTTGTTTACTTAATCAGCTGTGTTGACGGTTATATTGGAAATTTTTTATTTTTACATTTAATTTATTTTAATGAATTTGTAATTTTAAATAGATCAACTTGTTTTTTTTTCAGGAAGGATAGAAAGAGCGAGCGAGAGAGAGAGAGAGAGAGAGAGAGAGAGAGAGAGAGAGAGAGAGAGAGAGAGAGAGTGAGAGGGAGAGTGAAAGAATAAGGATATAAATTAAGAGGCATAAAAGAGACAATGAAGGGAAACAATTACTTTCAATTATCCGTGTTAAGAGTGTTCTCTACACAGTAAGTGTTCCTTCTAATCCTCCAACGTAGGAATGCGAACAGCTGATATCTGAATGTTATATCGATGCAGACTTTGAGGTACAAAGCGGACGGGACGGAGTAACATGGCCGGTGTGAGAAGAGAGGCGATGGTCATGAGCGCTGAATGTTTGTTGATCTGATCTCCTTATCTACCGCTACTAATTCTCTTCTACGCTATTAAAAAAATACAAGAGTAAAAGTGTTCAAATCTCTTGCAGAACGAGAGAGAAAAGGTTGTCATTTTGGAAAAAGCAAATAATGTAAATAACCATGTTCATAAACTTATCTTTCAATTTTCTGTTTTCGCACAATTTGAACCATAATCTCCCTCACCTAAACATCCCACAAGGGACTTATAATGAACGTATACTTGTCACTGTCAACTTATAATCTTCAGTGACAGTGAAGTATTTGAAGTATCGTGCCATATATCTTGAGTCTGAAGGCGACAGCTCTTGGGTATACAAAATTTCGTGCTTTTTATATGAGCATCGTAGGAGGTCAGGAAGAACCTCATGATCAAGACACCATTTGTCCGAGGCAGAATATCTTAATCCTAGGACGAAACTGCCATACGCTGACTTCTTGTGAACCCACTTACCCACACAAAACGCAAAGAGTTGATGAAACTTCTCCTGATGTAACATTTTCCGTTAGCGACTCAAAAATCAAATGTTTACTACATTAGAAAAGTGTGAAAGTTTACATTTTGAGAGGAGCTTGAATGCGTCTCTGAGAGGCTGATTCAGGAGCCTTGAGTATAAAGTATCAAGCCACTTAAATGGGGTGCTTTAGCGATACCGAGTGACTATGATAGGCTACTTCCATCACGATGCCAACGGCAACAATTTTTTTTAAAAGATTGTGCCTAAAAAAGGCTGGAATACCATAAAAAGGGGTAGGTAGTCCCGTAAAACTACCATTAGAATGGGCCAACCAAAGTCCCGGGTGTGCAGGCCCGAATGGTGGCTTAAGCTGCCTCTGGCAGGTCCCCCATAATGGGGGGCGACCCGTGGTTGGGGGAAGGTGGCTCAGGGCACGCCTTGGCTTTGCTAAATCAAGTCCTCAGGGGTCGGGAAGCCCCGCAAACAGGGTATGGACTGTTTTGCGCCCCTACCGGCAGCGAGAGTGGATCCGAAGTGACCCGGGTACATTTCCGATGTACCCCGACTCGAGGTTGGTGTGTGGTTTCGGTTGTGGGGATGTCGATTCTGTGTCTGCCGAGTGCGATGGAGTTGGATGCTACTATCTGCTGTTAAATCCAAGGTAGTAGATATTTCGTTACCCGTGGAGGGTTAGAGCTGCACGTGTCAAACCCAAGGGTACTGACCACAACATCGTCAGACGCCTGATCAGCGTTCAGAACAACAGACCTCCAGCTCGACGGAGAGCCGGGGATGGTATAAGCAGAGACTTGGAATGTCTCCGTTATCCGTAAAGTTTCTGCCAATAGTAACAGCCTAAAGAGGTGAGATAATTTGGGTAAGTTCTACATTGGCGTACTAGTGTACAGAATTTATATGAAGAACTTTTCGGTATAAGAATGTTGCTGTGAAGTCGACCCAACATAAGAACATCGACACCTGAAAGGCTTCTCGGATTTATTGCACAGTACGGAGATGCGAAAATATTCATCAAACTTCGCATTGTCACGCAGATAGTACTAACCGTCTCAATGTCCATCGCCAGCTGTGAAAGATCATTAAGTAAGCCGAAGCTAAGACTTTAGTATTGTAACGACGGAACTCTCTCGAAGAGTCGGGAGCGTCCTTCCACCCGTTTGTCTGCGAGCCAAGCAGGTGTAGCGTCTCAGTCAAGGCCGCACAACAAGTACCTTCTAGACTGTTCTGGAGAGCACTTGTAATACGCAAATGAATCTGGCAAGCTAAAAAGATGGAAAGTTATTCTGGGACACCTGCGCTACCTGTATAATCAATAGCGCCTGGCTTTGTCAGTTTAGTTTACGTTGGCGATTTATCAAGTGGTTGTTGTTGAAAGTGATTATTGTATTATAATTAGTGCGGAATTCGTTATAGTTGATATTATTATTGCGAGTGGACAAATTTAACTTGGGCCACTGTATGAGAGTATCTTGTTGATTTCAAATTGTTATTTGTGACTCATTAAAACGGGTAATTAGTGATTTCATTGGTGTCTGTGTTTTGTTTCCACTGTACCGTACGACGATCAGTGAGACCGTCGTGACAGTAGTTAAGAGCTTTTCTGTATTCAGAAAAGATATCTTATTCTTATCCAGCAGAGTTAAGAAACTGAGAAGCTTAAAAAAATTGATTTTTAAGTGAACTATTAACCGAAAAAAAAAGAAAATTCATCATCATCATCATCATCATTATCTTTAGAACACGGAATAAGCAAGGTGATGCCTGTTCCGCCTTCAAAAATCCTCCAGCCGTCTCTTCCTGGGTCTACCCACACACCTGTGTCCTATAGGTTTGTACTTCCAGACTTGTTTGGCCAGTCTGGAATCTGACATTCTTTCCAAGGTTTTCTTTCCACCGTTGTTTGTAATCTTTTAATTTTTCATACAAGTAACTTAAAACTTTAACTTTAACTCTTTCAACAACTCTTTTTTAACTCTTTTTTAACTTGCAACTCTTAACAAGAAATGTCGAACTGTAATTTGTTTGTGAGTTGCAATAAATATAAATTGGAAACTTCTTCTATAGTTTCTTCCTAACATAGCAAAGTTAGCTAAATAATGGGTTTATGATGTACGGACAGGAGTTCAATTTCTGGTCTTGACGTGAGCGAATGTTTCCAAAGGTATTCTTCTATCCGTTACCTTCTCAAAGGCTGTAAAACGATGCGCTGCATCGACGAACAACGTTCCACCGTAGAAAACCGTCAGTGATCAGTATTTGGAGTCGGTTTTATTCGCGAACGTTATTGCGAATTTCATCGCTTATTGCGCGTTGGTAGGGAATACGGGTGGGAATTCGCGATTTATGTTTTCAATGTAAATTAGTTAATTAGACGGTATAATGAAGTGGACGCACGCGAGGCGAGGTTGGATGCTACGTCACTGTCCGCGCGGCTAAATAAAATATGTTAACGCGAAATTTGTTATTAAAACGAGACTCGGGATATTCCGCAGAAGCACGTGATCGCGGCGAATACGGAGACAGTGTGCACCCACGCGCGCACGCAAACAAAACACTCGTACATTGGCATTAAGATATTTGTTAATATAAGTATCAGAATAATAAAGCGTAGTTTTTAAAATACTACAGACAATGTGCACATATTGGTAACACTAGAGCAAACACGGTATTGCGTTCGACTCTCGATCGTTACAGAAAGTACGAACCCTATACTGGCGATTTTACAAATTAAAAAGCAAGAACCAGCAACTTTTGATTGTTCCGGCTAGTACTTATTTGAGGCAATTTAGTATTGAATATGTCCCCTGGATATGTTACTAGCATATCGCAGGGTAAGACGTATGGTGAGGCTGCCTTCAGGCTTAACGTCCAGGTCGAATTTCTGTCTGTCATTCAAGCGGCTGAAATGAGATTTCTCAGGCACGTGGCAGGGTATACTCTCCATGATCATAGAAGAAACACAGATATACGGCAGGAACTGAATATTATGAGTATACTCGACAGGATCGCCCAGTATCGGCTGAATTGGTGGGAACATCTTGCCGAATGGATGACTGCCGCATCCCCAAACAACTATGGAACTGTAAGCCGAGGGGACGGAGAGGTGTGGGACGTCCGAGGAAGCGCACGAGTGACCAGCTCTAATCTTTGCCTATTTGCGACCGAAACAAACCATCCTTGGTTTAATCCTTGAAGAAGGATTTGGGAAGCGAGCAACATTTACGAAAAGTTTATCGGGCGTTTGTCTTAACGAAGAGGACGCCCTGACATTAAAGAAATCCAATTATTTGCCTTTCCCTCGCTCGTATCCTGTTTTTGGAAACACTGTAATAAACAGAGGATCGAAAGTTCCACAAAACGAAACAGGACAAGACGTTCGGGTATACGATGGCGAACAACTGTCGAGAGTATTGTGGAATACAAAAAATGCACCAATGAAGATACAAATTTCAATAATAATGATGAACGGAGAAAGTAGAGTAGCCAGCTTCACATTGTTGTAATCTCCTATCATCATTTCCACAGGCTGACTCGACTTACGAGTGACAAACGGACCTTCATTTTATGGTGTGCCCGAGAGTCGAACCCGGGGTGTCCAGATTAGCAACGTGATACATCCAACGATATATTAAAGATACAAGAAATAAAATGGTATAACATAACTTAGTGGGTGAATTCTAACTATAAGGCGAAGAAATGCAGGGAAGTCCAGTACGAAATGAAATGAGCGTTTGAAGACTGTAAAAAGCAAAATGCTTGAACCTTGTAAGCGACGAAGGAAAAGAGAAATAAAAAGTTATATAGAAGAAGAAGAAGCACACGTTTTGCAAAATGTATCGACTCAAAAAGTGGAGAGTGTGTTTACTAAAACTCAAAGTCTTAGTTAAGTTATGTACGTATGTGTGTCTCTTATAAAGCACACTTCACACTGTCCTACTTTCTTGAATCGAAATTCTAAAATTGCAGTACGAATTTAAGGATTGATAAAACTAGTGGCACACGGGTGCCAGTGAACACGGGATTTGACAAAGAAATCGGCAAGCAAAAATAATAACTTTGGTCTATAAATATTAGGATGAGCCTAAGGCGTGGTAGAAAATAGAAACTAACGAGTTAGGTATAATAATGATGTGTTTCAAATATTTAACCACTTCCTTCAAAATTTTCAAGAAATCAAAGACTACAATGGATTAGCCGTATCTGTTTGGAATGGTGAAGTATTCTTCAAAAAAAAGGGATCCAAGCACATTACCGGGGGCGTAACTACGGGGGGGATCAGAGGGATCAATTTCCCCCTCTCCCCCAGAGATATACAAAATTTCAGCGAAATTCCATAATCACTTAACGTAAGACTATTTCTAAGTCAGTTGTGTGTTAAAGAACGGTTTATAAATAATTATAGAAATAAAAGGAATTCGGCCTACAATTCGTGAAGTAATAAAATAGAGTTTTCTTAATAATCACACTCATTGAACATCGTATATAAAATATCGTACGTGTTTATATCCATAAGAACAATTGCGCATGCGCTAGAAAACGAACGCAGATCCTGTTACTCTACCTTTGTATTTTTCGTCCACACTTCCCTTTACAGGACTGTCTGTGTCATGACCAGTGGCGGATTATCCATAACGCTAGGGTATGCTGCAGCACGGGGCACCAGGGCCTCAGCTGTCAGAGGGGGCACCATCCAGCCATAAATCACAGAAACCTTTTTAAGATAATAAATGTGAAAAAAACATATGTCCTCAATTCAATCGTCTTATCGTCAGTTTTTGACGATTCCAATAGCAAACTGCGAATCTGAAAGATCACTTTCGGTATTAAAACGCGTTAAAGATATGTTGAGTTCAACTATGGGAGCTGAAATATTATCTTAGTTAGCAAGGTTGAATATTGAAAACGACATACTTGAATCGCTCGATTTAGAAGAAATTATTAAATCAAAGCAAAATTAAGGAAAAAATGGACCACTTAGTTTTTTCTAAGGTTAAGTACTACCATGCTGATTGTCATCAATATTTAGCTAAATATTTGTTGTAATTCGAGAGTTTAATAAAATAATTGTTAACTTTCGAAATTGTGTATGCCATTTATCAGTGTAAATAATGGATAAAAGGTTGAATTTTGAATTGGGAGGGGTGCACCAGTCCGATGGCAGCATAGGGCACCATGCGCTTTTAATCCGCCCCTGGTCATGGCACCTCTAGTTTAACATCTGTACGGTTTAAACCGTTGCACAGGTAAACTAGCAGTTTTTTTACTTTAGCTCGGAAAAATGAAAAAACTTTATTGCGGGATTTTACATAAAATATAACGTACTTTAACAGGAACTGTAAGTTGCTTAAAACATTTTCGGGACATTCTTAAGTTAAAGTGAAAAGGGTTAATAAGATTGGTGTTTTCAAAATATGTTCAGAAAGACTCGTTTTCACAAGATTTATTAAGAATACACATGTAGAATTAAAGTGACCCTAATGACATGAGATTTATTAGGGATTTCTCATTTGCCCTGAGGGAAATGGGTGATCCAACATTCAAGCTACTCTAATAACCCCCCCCCCCCGGAGCAGCCCACTGACCCCCTAGTTACGACAATACTCAGGACAATATGTAAGAAACCAGTGTATGGACCACGATAGGAAGAAAATGGACTCGCTGAAGGAAAGGTAACTAAGGCTAATGGTAATCCGCAGTTGAAGGAGGTCATCGATATGTATAAAGAGAAGTAGGCTAATAGCACAATCTGAGGGAGGTCGGGGCCCGATTGGGATTGTGGAGTTATGACTACAAGACATGATGTGTGTTCGTAGTTGGAGAAGATCAGCGACTCACCAAGACGAAAGGAAGAACAGTTTGGTAGAAGTCGGGATTGAATTTTGACTCTGACGATATATCCATCATAACCCGATCAAGTGCGGCTGCAAGAGAGAAATACTTAAACCTGAAAGTAAGTACAAAAAAGTTGGGACTATCGGTAAGTGTGGATAAAACAAAAATGAAAAGTCAGACAAGGTCTACCCGACCCAGGCAAAATTTGATTATATAAGCTTAAAATTTGATTAAATAAGCTGACTGTATCTGAAGATGGGAATGAAGAGGCAGAGATAAGGAGAAGGATAACTCTACCCAACAAGACCTACTTCGCGCTTATTATCACCTATAAGTCAAGAGTTATTCATAATAATAATAATGGCTCCCATGTATACCACCAAAGTAGCTTAGGTTTGGGCAGGGTAGGCTGCCTAATGTGAGCCGTACGGCATACAAGGAAGGCAGTGTGGCCAGCACTATGCTTCAACCGCCCATTATTATCCCCAAGATGGTTTCCCAGGTACTCATTTTCAACAGGCTGAGTCGACCTGGGGGCTGAAAACGCACCTTGATTTTATGGTGCGGGCCCGGGAATTGAAGCCGGGACATCTAGATTAGTAGCCAGGTCCATACCCACTGGTCTACAGAGCTATTCATAGGCAGACAAAAAAAGCGCATATACAAGACTATGATACGACCCATCCGGTGCTATGGCGGTGAAACCTGGATATTAACACAAACAGAAATTGAACGCCTGAAGATATTTGAAATGAAGATCCTAAGACGGAGCCCCGTGTATAGAAATGAGGAATAGAGGATACGGCATAGTGATGAGATGTATTGTCATTTCATCGAACCAACGGTAGAAGTGTATGGTGTATGTAAAAC
The DNA here is from genome assembly GCA_034769895.1 of Magicicada septendecula. Lineage (NCBI taxonomy): Eukaryota > Metazoa > Arthropoda > Insecta > Hemiptera > Cicadidae > Magicicada > Magicicada septendecula. The sequence goes on from CM068376.1 coordinate 74,012,562, forward strand.
TGAGGAGGCTGCAATGGGCTGGCCATGTTGTAGGAATGGATGACAAACTACCCTAAAAGAGCCCTTATTATGGAGTAAGGATGGCAAAAGACCAAAACACCGTCCAAGGAAAAGATAGGAAGATCTTTTCGCTGTCGATACAAGAGAGATGTTGGGAGTGCGAGGATGGAAGTCCTTTGCTACTGACAGAGAGAGGTGGAGGGTCAGGATAGAGGAGCCCAAGGTTCGACGTGGGGCTGTAGCGCTATAGTAGGTGGAGGAGGGGTGAATTTTGACTCTTCGTAACGCACACTGAAGACTGCGTAAGCGTTACCGAAACTATTGTTTCCTAGGAGTAATAGGTCAGCGTGTTTGTGCGTCTTCAATTTATACGATTGCGAGCATGCAACAGATTGAGTTCAGTCGCGGTGACCCCCCGCGAATCGTTTTTGTAATGCGTCCAATTGTAGCGGTGTGTTGCAATTAAATGCCCATTCGGTAGTACTTATTGAACACATACTCACTGCATGACACTCGCGTTTCGCGTTTTATTATCCGATAATTACACAGTATTAATTTTATTACTGGCCGTAACTACTTCCTTATTAAGCGAGCCTTGTACGCGTAAACCGAATGAAATAATTAAGCAATAAAACTGAGACCAGGTCTTCCACGTCAAACTGTTTAACGCGGGCAGAATCGTGTCGTAAGTTTTTACACATTTATTGTTCTCCCTATTTATAGCCATCATCAAGTGTCGGATTTACGGTGTCCGTGCGTGGCTTTCGGTCAGGAGTTTCGTTCTCCGCGTACGCGTTCGTGTCCCGAGTTCACAATTGGACAATATACATACGAGGATCCTCGTCTCGCTCCCTTACTAGGCACACTGCCTACAACTACTTCCCAAAAGATGGAATGAAAACGGTGGCGTCTGTCATGCGTATTGGTGTATGTGTGTATTTTTATTACTCATTTACAAATATTTACGAAATCGTTTAGTCAACTTATAACTTATATCATTTTCCTTTTTCACAGTCACTTAACATGTTATAGTCAGGTTTATAATTTTAAAACAGCAAGTAAAAATGAAATATCGGTATGGAGAACCATACACGACTTCCATGTTCTTAGATTTATATTTAAAATAATTTCCAAAATGAAATAATTCCATAGAAAATACTTCTTTCTACTTCTTGCTTCAGCCTTAACCACAGTACTGTGGTCACTAACGTATTGTGACCAGAGTATTGTGGTCGAGCGCACTCGATTTTCACTGATGATGATAGTCGATAGCACTGCCGAAACGTCTAGTTTTGCAGAAAACATTGTACCACGGCCAATCAGCCTCGGAAGGAATTTTGATAACGTAGTACACATATAATAAAATTATACCCTCCCACTTCAACTATCATTTTCATTTATGTAAAATTACCCCGAACCCCTTCAACTACCCTTTTCATTTATAGATATTTCATCTACCTTTCTACAGTGGATTAATATGACCTTCTTTTCAGGATACTTTATTTATCAAAATTAAGCACTTTACTCGAGTTAAAACATAAAATGTAGCATGTAAACTACCCCTTCCCCTTAACCGATCTTCACCAAAATCAATAGGCCTTGATTCCTCTACAATTGAGGGACGTATGTAACAAATTATTTGATTCTATTTGAATTTGCGGCAGTTATCGTTCGCCATAGAAAGCATTCTACACACAGACTGATACACAGACACACACGGACACTTTTCAAATATCGGTATGGAGAACCATACATGACTTCCATGTTCTATGATTTATATTTAAAATCATTTTCGAAATGAAATGTTTCCATAGAAACTACTTCTTTCTGCTTACTGCTTCAGCCTTAACCACAGTACTGAGGTCACTAACGTATACCACCTCACGTTATCGCACTCGATTTTCACTGATGATGGAAGTCGATGGCACTGCCGAAACGTCTGGTTTTGCAGAAAACATTGGTCTACGGCCAAACAGACCGGGAAGGAATTTTAACAACAAACTACTTCTTTGTTGCCGATAACGTAGTGAATATATAAAAAAAATTCTCCCCTCCCCTTCATCTGTAATTTTCGTTTATAGAAAATTACCCCCACCCTGTTCAACTAGCCTCTTCATTTATAGAAATTTTCATCTACGTTTCTACAGTGGATTATTAAGATCTTCTTATCAGGATACTTTATTTATCAAAATTAAGTACTTTACTCTTGTTACAACAAACAATTTTTCAGGTAAACTGCCCTTTCGCAATAACCGATCTTCACCAAAATCAATAGGCCTTGAGTATTCTGCAACTAAGGCACATTTGTAAAAAATTATTTGATTCTGTTTGAATTTACGGCAGTTATCGTTCGTCATGAAAAAATTTCTCTTGTTACAACATAAAATGTTGCAGGTAAACTACCCCTTTCCCTTAACCGATCTTCACCAACATCATCAGGCCTTGAGTACTCAAGAATTTAGGGATGTGAGTAGTGGTATAATAAGGGTTCTAACGCAGAAAGGAATTCCCCCCAGGCCATATCTGGACCACAGCATCCGCGATCTGGACCACAGCATCCGCGACTTTTTCGCTGATCTGTGTCCTGGACCCGCAGCATCACAATGGACCACAGCATCCGCGAATTTCCGCGAATAAATTTTTTTATTTTTTTAATTTTATTTTTTTATTTTTTTTATTAAATTGATTTACATATCAAGGGGGTGGGTGGGGGGTGGGATGAGGTTCAATGGACCACCTGCATCCGTGAATATAATTTTTTATTTTTTTAATAAAGCTGATTTGCATATCAGTGGGTGGTGGTGGGTGGGAGGTTCCAACTCGATGCATTATAGTGTATATTAAAATATATGATCAGAGTTACCAACCTATGCATGAGTTCAAATTTGTCGCGTGTTATAATGTATATTAAATCTATATGATCAGGTTTACCAACCTCTGTATTATTATTATAGTGTATAGATATTTTATATGAGCAGGTTTGTCAACATTTTCTGTGGCGGGGGGAGGGAAATTCAAATATGTGTTATATAGTGTATATATTAAAATATATAATCAGGGTTACCAATCTTACATTATTGTGTATAGAGCAGATCTGCCAACATTTTTTCCTCTTCTGTGGTGGGAAATTCAAACTATATGATCATGATTGTTACTCTCTCTCTCTCTCTCTCTCTCTCTCACATTTGAATGTAAGTAAAACTATCTCTCTCTCTCTCTCTCTCACTCTCTCTTGTTGTCAAACGTTATGTTCAAACCGTTTCTTCTCTCTCTCTCTCTCTCTCTCTCTCTCTCTCTCTCTCTCTCTCTCTCTCTCTCTCTCTCTCTCTCTCTCTCTCTCTCTCTCACTGTGTACATTGAGTAGAGTAGTCGGTGTGATGAGTAAATAATTTTAGCTCTCTCTCTCTCTCTCTCTCTCACTCGTTGTGTATGTCTCTCTCTCGTTGTCAAACGTTATGTTCAAACCGTTTCTCCTCTCTGTGGTCATTACCACGCATGTATATGAAATTAGAAAGTTTATATTTATTCGACAAATATTAACGCCCTCTCTCTCTCTCTCTCTCTCTCTCTCTCTCTCTCTCTCTCTCTCTCTCTCTCTCTCTCACTCTCACTCGTTTCAACTGTGCAAGGTTTCATACCGTTTCTCCTCTCTCTCTTACCGTGTACATTGAGTAGTCGGTGTGATGAGTAAATAATTTTAGCTCTCTCTCTCTCGTTGTCAAAACGTCGTCTTCATTTTTCAATGTATTAAATAATTAATTAATAGTTTTATAATGCAGTCAGTGTGATTGATCATTGTTAGAAATATATATATTTGACAAATATTAACTATGTATGTGTGTTGTTCTCAATGAACTACTTACCTGTGTGTGTGTGTGTGTGTGTGTGTGTGTGTGTGTGTGTGTGTGTGTGTGCTGTTACAGATGACAAATCCATACGTTAACGACTTAACAATCTTCAATACGCTCTTCTTCATGTGGTACAATACTTCTGGTTTAAGGTTGCAGTTTACACACACATAGGTTCAGTGGTGTATAGCGAAATAAATTAAAATTATACACACATGAAAACGGTGGTTGAAATTCATACAAATCTTCTGATCTAACAGTTCCCACAAGTAATACAGTTCACACAAAAAAAATTAATTGTACACATGTTCAGAGGTGTACAGTGAAATAAAATAAAGCCATAATTTGTTTAAATGATTAATATATTTTAAAATTCACAATATAAAATTGATTTTTTTTTTAAAGTTTATAAATTCGCAATTCATAAATAAATAAATACATTATAAAATTGATATTTTTTTCGAAAAGTTTATATATAATTGTGTCGTACTTGTAGGAGAAGCAACCTGCAACATAACAATACAAACAGTATACAAATCATGTTAAATATCACACACACACACACACACACACACACACACACACACACACACACACACACACACACACACACACACACACACACACACACACACACACACACACACACACATGTATAGTTGGCGGAATCAACGCTTTACGCGAGTAACTTCTTAAATTATGTGTCATTCTCTCTCTCTCTCATAAGTTAATGTCCATTCATCAAAACTTTGTAAATTAGAATCTGCACTACATTCAAACACATGCACACACAGTGATAAAAAAAAATTGTTTATTAAAAGTAGTTTGTTACCTTAACGAGGTAATATTTCCACCTGCGCTGTTTGGTTCCTCATGCCTCGAAACACGAGATGTAGGTCGGTGGGGTTTATATGACGGAGCTCTTCATCTGTAAAGACGCCAGCATATCTCTTAGGTAGATATACACGATAGCAGTGCTCACCATCTTCCTACGTTACAAGCACAGACTTCCCATATCTTGTGTCCACATGCACCATGTTAACGATCGGATACTGCTTGTTCACTGTTAATTCTGCACACCGTTTGTACTCAATAGCAGAAACTGCATTGAATTTTGTGATAAACGACATTATTAGAAGTGAAGACGTCTGTATCAAACGCGGCGGAACTAAACAATGACTACAAAGAAGACTAGTGGAATGTAATGGTGGTGGTAGTTATCAGGAAATTTTTCATCCCCTGAAGCTTTGCATGTACATACATGCAGAATTATGGCTGTTACATAATATATATATTAGGAAAGCCCACAGACTACTAGAAATAGTTATCGCCTGCAGGCATATACAAGTTTCCTAACGAAATTAACAATGCTATGAGACACTCACATTAAAAATGTTTGTATAACAGAAAAATCATTAATTATCCACTCTCTAAGTGCGTACACATTATGATTTGTACATAGTGTAGAAGAAGAATTGCAATGTGTAAGACATAACGTACCAGGGAATAGATATGGTATGTTTTTAGGGCAACCAATGTCATCAAGATTTATTATATGATGATGGATTATTTTCGATTCTAAAAAACGTTTTTTCTCAAGACCCTTCACAAACACATATTTATATATGTTCGTATACGTTGTTAACACTGAAACAAGATTGTCGTACGGTGTCTCTCCTTCACTCCATCTCAGGCCATGATAGTTTGTCGTTAACCAGCAGTTGGTTCTAGTGTATTTCGAATTCGTAACGACTGTAGCAGGCGGGGCGAAAATCCAATGTCTGCATGCAAAACGTGTTATGTCCATAACCGACAACTCCTTTACTATATAATTGCCGTTGTCATCATAAAAGCAGTGAAAGTCAATTATTACAGCAGCGTTTTCCATTATACTATATAAAAAAAAAGAAACCGCACATTACAAACTAATATGTATAAACACAAAGATCGTTACAATAATGATAATAATACACAAACTTACGTTTACTGCCGTCCGAACTGAAGTGTGAGGAGGCAATAACTACAGAATTGTTCTCTAACAACAGCTACAATCGTTCAGTGTCGTTAACATTTGAAAAATTGATGGATTTGGTACTCGATATATTCTACTCTCACAGTATTTTCATTGATACATTTCGGAAACTGAGTACAGAATAAATCTACAATCACCCAGACGGAATCATTAAGTTTTACAAAAGATCTTATTGATCAGACGTATGAGTAATTATATTAATCTTTATGTAGCAAATACGCACGCATTCATAAAATACAGCACTCAGGTGTAGGGCAATTAATCCTTTTTGTATTGAACGTATTTAAGTAGGCCTACTCGTGATATCAGTAAATTCTGTCTAAACGTCAACTCAAATGTCCAGTACATAAACGTACCTGGTAATCGCTTCTTGACTCGTAGTCATTATTAAACTCGACATAACTACTTGTGTTACGCGATTGATGTTCATGTTAAACGATTGATGACTCATGTAATAATACAGATTAACCTCGTATAATAATAATTACAGGAAAACGTATTTAGAACACTTAAAATTGGAAATCTACAAACACATCAAAAATATCTGTCATGCGATTGATGTTCGTGTTAAACGATTGATGACTCATGTAATAATACAGATTAAAATAACAGTACCTGCTTCATTATCATATACATTATGTGCTATATATACATAAGGCTTTCAAAACACACACACACACACACACACACAGCACATACCATAAATCCAGAACATGAAAGGTATTATAACAAACATTACGAAAACAAGTACGTATGGTCATGTACATAGATCAACGTTTAAACAAACAGATTAATACCTGAATAAATTTTTTTAAAACAGGACAGCGTATTTAGAACACTTAAAATTGGAAATCTACAAACACATCAAAAATATCTGGCAAACCCCTATCAAACAAAAACCCCGTTCTTATCGAGAGACAACAGTAACTGACCTAAGCACATGTGCTTCATTAGGCAACAGACCGAAAAATCAAAATAGACGACTATAAGCTCAATTTAAATAAAATCTGAATATTCAATAAAATTATGTTTACTTATTAACATATGCAAATCTTTTACTTACCTCTTAAATGTTGTTGTTATACACACACACACACACACACACACACACACACACACACACAATAGTCGATTGTACGATTAGTGTCTCATACAAATGAGAAATAGTGACATGTCGTCTTGTGTGTATATATCATACGGCGGTAGGGTAGCACGCGTACACGTTTGAAAGATGATGTACATTAAATTGTCTCTCTCTCTCTCGCACTCTCTCTCTCTCTCTCTCTCTCTCTCTCTATCGCTCTCTCTCTCTCTCTCTCTCTCTCTCTCTCACACATTTTTGATTACTATACAAATAATTGCATGTATGTTCAGAGGTTTGGTGTCTAAATCGATGCATTTTACTTTCTAATTTGACACATGGCTTACTTTCATACAGAAATAGCTATCGTCCGCGTCCGTCTACAAGTTTTGCTAACGAAATTAAAAATGCTGTAATACATAACGTCCTGTGAAATAGGTATGGTATGTTTTTAGGACAGCCAATGTCATTAAGATGTATTATATGATGATGGATTATTTTCGAGAGCGGAGTCGCCACCAATTAATTTGTCACGTATCCGATAATGACTGTACGCAAGTGTATCACAACCATTGACTAGTATATAGCGCTTATCATCATACGGTGACAACGCTTGCTTTCAAAGCGTGTAGGTCCGTCTGCATACAAGTCAGGTGTTTGAATACTATACATCAGATCGTCTGTATCTGTCATTAGCAATCTAACGTTACGACCGTACTTGCCGACAGCATAACGATAATACGTTTGACAACGAGAGAGAGAGAGAGAGAGAGAGAGAGAGAGAGAGAGAGAGAGAGAGAGAGAGAGAGAGAGAGAGAGAGAGAGAGAGAGAGAGAGAGAGAGAGAGAGAGGAGAAACGGTTTGAACATAACGTTTGAAATTGTATATTGCAAGCATGAAATTATTATTATTTAAATCTGTTATCTGCTTTGTATGGAAGTCATCTATAAATATCAGGTCAGTGCGACACAACATGTAACAAACGTAATTGGATTTGCTTTCAACCCAAACGTGTGCGCTCGTTGTGTGTGCGTGCGTGTGTGTGCGTGCGCGTCGGATCATGACATAGTATTCGTAATGACCGAGGCACGTCCTTTATTGCATGAGGATATTCAGGTAGAGCAGAGCAGACACGTTTACGCAATATCAAGTGCACACACACACACACACACACACACACACACACACACACACACCCAAGAATCAGATTTTTTGTATACGTTCTAGGTGAAAAACTACTGGGGTGTCTCTGACTTTAGTTGGAAATAAATAACATTACAGATATTGATATGGTACTATGAGTAGCCTATACGTGAATACTATACATCAGACTGCATGTATCTGTCATTAGCAATCTAACGTTACGACGGCAGCATAACGATAATGAAAGTCATACATTATCGTTTTGCTAACGTTTGTATTTTGTCTAAGCTATCTTAACTTCACACACACACACACACACACACACACACACACACACACACACACACACACACACACACACACACACACACACACACACACACACACAGAAATGGAGGAAGAACTAGCATAGGGAATACAATTAAGTGTAACGATAAAAGAAGTGATTGGAAAGCCATATGTGTGTGTCGAGACAACTCTTGCTTGTTCCTGAGTTGATAGAAGCGCCTGAGGGCAAAGTGGCTGAAGATGAAGTTACGCAAGAGGTTGTTGACGAGAACCAAACAAACTTTGATCAGCCAGTAGTGTTTAGGTCATCAGTACATGACGCAACGGGAGTGATAGGTCCAATTAGGTTTGTTACACGTTGTGTCGCACTGACCTGATATTTATAGATGACCTCCATACAAATACAACAGTATAAAAATCATGTTAAATATCAAATTATCACATACACACACGCGCACACACACACACATGTTAGGTTAAAATGCAGTCCACTTACGTTTCACGTTAGGTTAAAATGCAGTCTACTTACGTTTCACGTTAGGTTAAAATGCAGTCCACGTAAGTTTCACGTTAGGTTAAAATGCAAACACACACACACACACACACAAACGTGTATGTTATTTAAATTATTATTTAAATAACATACACACGTGTTAGGTTGCAACCTAACACGTGTTTGTGTGTGTGTGTCGTTATGCTGCCGTCGTAACGTTAGATTGCTAATGACAGATACATGCAGTCTGATGTATAGTATTCACGTATAGGCTACTCATAGTACCATATCAATATCTGTAATGTTATTTATTTCCAACTAAAGTCAGAGACACCCCAGTAGTTTTTCACCTAGAACGTATACAAAAAATCTGATTCTTGTGTGTGTGTGTGTGTGTGTGTGTGTGTGTGTGTGTGTGTGTTCACTTGATATTGCGTAAACGCGTCTGCTCTGCTCTACCTGTATATCCTCATGCAATAAAGACGTGCCTCGGTCATTACGAATACTATGTCATGATCCGACGCGCACGCACACACACGCACGCACACACAACGAGCGCACACGTTTGGGTTGAAAGCAAATCCAATTACGTTTGTTACATGTTGTGTCGCACTGACCTGATATTTATAGATGACTTCCATACAAAGCAGATAACAGATTTAAATAATATTAATTTCATGCTTGCAATATACAATTTCAAACGTTATGTTCAAACCGTTTCTCCTCTCTCTCTCTCTCTCTCTCTCTCTCTCTCTCTCTCTCTCTCTCTCTCTCTCTCTCTCTCTCGTTGTCAAACGTATTATCGTTATGCTGTCGGCAAGTACGGTCGTAACGTTAGATTGCTAATGACAGATACAGACGATCTGATGTATAGTATTCAAACACCTGACTTGTATGCAGACGGACCTACACGCTTTGAAAGCAAGCGTTGTCACCGTATGATGATAAGCGCTATATACTAGACAATGGTTGTGATACACTTGCGTACAGTCATTATCGGATACGTGACAAATTAATTGGTGGCGACTCCGCTCTCGAAAATAATCCATCATCATATAATACATCTTAATGAAATTGGCTGTCCTAAAAACATACCATACCTATTTCACAGGACGTTATGTATTACAGCATTTTTAATTTCGTTTAGCAAAACTTGTAGACGGACGCGGACGATAGCTATTTCTGTATGAAAGTAAGCCATGTGTCAAATTAGAAAGTAAAAATGCATCGATTTAGACACCAAACCTCTGAACATACATGCAATTATTTGTATAGTAATCAGAAATGTGTGTGTGAGAGAGAGAGAGAGAGAGAGCGATAGAGAGAGAGAGAGAGAGAGAGAGAGAGAGAGAGAGAGAGAGAGAGAGAGAGAGTGCGAGAGTGCGAGAGTGCGAGAGCGAGAGAGACAATTTAATGTACATCAACTTTCAAACGTGTACGCGTGCTACCCTACCGCCGTAATATATATACACACAAGACGACATGTCACTATTTCTCATTTGTATGAGACACTAATCGTACAATCGACTATTGT